>CM062601.1:58142611-58557737 GCA_031470985.1 Agastache rugosa | reverse complement strand
ACGATCTGCCCAATTATAGTTCTAGTTCAGAAAGTGAGCAATCAGAGTCTTCATCAACAACCGCCACATAAGAAGTTCAATCGGTAACCACGGCATAACGCACCATCAGGGAGATCATGTTCCCTGAGGACAAGGCCATCAAACCATCTAGCATAGCCTTGCCTCCGATCAATAGTAATTGGGAGCTCAAACATTCGTTGATCCAGATATTGCCCAAATTCAGCGATCATCCAGGAGAAGATCCACAAACCCATCTCCAAAACTTTGAGATGGCGTGTGGAACAGTCAGAAACACCACACTTCCTGCCCGTAATAAGGATGAGAACGCTGCTGCCCAAGATCGATTTCCAGATTATATAAGGTTACTCACATTCCCTTTTTCACTTCAAGATAGGGCACGTGAGTGGCTCTACACCTTATCTGAGGGCAGCATCGATACGTGGAAAAAAATGCAGCGAGCCTTTCTCGACAAGTACATCCTAATTGTACGCATTCAAAGTGGAAGGAACGCTCTATCATCAATCAAGATGGGTTCCAACGAATCTCTCTACGACTACTATGAAAGATACAAGAAGCTGTTGTCAAGATGTCCTCAACACCGGATTGAGGAGATTGATTTACTTGAGTACTTCATGAGAGGACTACGTACATCGGAGAGGAAGTACATCATGGCAGCATGTGGAGGGGGGATGATCAACAAAACCCCATCGAAGGTGTTCCGAACAATTTCCTACATGGCATAACAAACAAGAGATGAAGATGATGTACCACGAGGAGGTCTGTATGAAGGCAAGAAGGGAGGATCGGATGGGTTGACCAACACCATGAAGAAGTACATGGCCGGGATGAATGACAAGATCGATACTTTGAGCAAGAAGGTAGAAGAGGTCAAGGCAATATGACAGACCCAGCAAGGAGGTAATGAGCAACAACAACAGATGTTCGACTATGGCAACAACTATGACAACTTCGGCTATAGGCAGAACGAGAACCTGAGGTATGGCAACAACCATTACCAGATATCTCCTACCCGCCAACTACCTCAACAACCAGCTCAACAGCCTGCTCGATAACCTAAGGAGTGGAAAGGTGTTACCTGAGGTGTTGCCCAAAACCCAACCGAATGTACCAACTCGAGTTGAGGAAGTCAAGATCGGGTAAGAGGATATTGAACCTCTATACCAAGAGATGAAAACTGAAAGAGATGCTGCCATAGAAGCCAAGAAGCAACCCATCTTCAACTCAGAGAAAGATGAGGAGATGTTCGAGTACTTGAAGATGGAGAGAGAAATGATGAATTTGGCCAAAAGAACCTGTGATTCACCTCCCAAGGCAAGAGCCCCGTACCCCAGACGTTTTGCCCGAGATCATGAGCAGCAGGAGCTTAATGACATGATCGAGATGTTCAGAAAGGTGGTGATCAACCTACCCATGTTGATGGCGTTGAAGTCAATGCCCAAGTGTGCTAAGTTCTTGATGGAGATGTGTATGAAAAAGACAATGTATCCCGATGATGCCCGTTTCCAAGTTGAGAATGTTTCTGCCCTAATGAACCCTCACATACCGATCAAGAAGAAGGATCCAGGGATGTTTGCTATACCATGCACTATAGGCACCACCCCGATTCCAAAAATGATGCTTGATCTTGGAGCTTCAATCAATGTTATGCCGAGAGCCATATTTGATGAGATGAGGTTTGGACCTCTTTCCCCTACACGAGTTGCTATCCAACTAGCGAACTTGTCAACCATTTATTCCGATGGTTTTCTAGAGGATGTCTTGGTCAAGGTGGGAGATCTTGTGTTTCCTGTTGACTTCTATGTTCTTGACATGGGGAAGCGGACAACAAAGAATCCAGTGATCTTGCTCGGGAGGCCGTTCTTGAGGACAGCAAGAACCAAAATTGATTGTGATACTGGGAGGTTGACTGTTGAGATAGTAGGCGAGGTGGTAGAATTTGACGCTTATAGACAAAACCGGATTGATGCCTTGGAGTACGTCAATAGCCTCAACTTATTTGAGGAGCGAGTAGAAACAGTCAAAAGCTTGAATTGTTTTTATGAAGATGATTGTGAGGATGAGATTGATGAAGAGCGAGAAGAATTATCTCAAGAAGATGAGGATGAGATAATAGAAGAATTTTTGAGTCAAAATGTTCTTGAGCAGAGTTCCGATGAGCTAACAGAGGACGATCTTGCCCAAGAAGACGAACAGGAAGATGTTGAGGTGTGCAACTATGTCAGGTTTCCGGGCAACATACATCAGGAGTTTAAACAGCTCAACATCCATGAGCTGAAGTCCAAGGACAGGTTAGTGCCATCACTGCAAAAGGCACTGAAGTTGGGGTTGAAGTCTTTGCCTCAACAGTTGAAGAACATGTATCTCGGGCAAAACGAGATCATCAGTCCCGAGCTGTTGAGCATGAATGAAGTTAAGGTATGTGAAGTCTTATGTAGGTAAAAGGAGTGCATCAAGAAGACTCATGACCTGTTGATCAAGGAGAAGAAGTTCCATTTTGGGCAACAAGTACTTCTGTACCAAACCAGGTTTCGACTTAAGTCGGGGAAGATGTTGACCAAGTGGGAAGGTCCTTATGAAATCCAAGATCAGTACCCAAATGGAGATGTTGAGATAAAAGATTTCAAGAGAGGGAAGATTTTCAAGGTCAATACACAGCGAGTAAAGGTCTGTCTTGGGCAACAGACGGATATTGGGGAGTCATCTAGACCTCCTGACATAGAAGAGTTCTGAACCAGAAAATGAGGAGTCGTGCCCACGACGTTAACCAAGGCGCTGACCAAGAGGCAACCTGGTATTATCTTTTCTTTTTATTTTTTTATTATTTTTTATTTTAATTTTACTTTGAGTTTTTATTATTTATAATCTATTTAATCCCTAGATTAGGTAGTATTTTTGTAGAAGGTATGGTTTGTTCATGATGTGTAGGCATTTGGGCAAAAGAGCAAGATTGGAATGGAAATCAAAAGCGAAGGCAATACCACCAACAAGGCCTTCTTGCTCAAAATCGTTGACTAGGGCAAGAGGAAGTCTGCTACCTCTGGACTGACATCTAGGGCAGCAGCCTGGGCTAACTGAAGGAGATTGTTGTCGCACACAAGTAATCTAGGGCAGCAGCCTGGGCTAACTGAAGGAGATTGTTGTCGCATACAAGTAGTTTCATACTTGCTCAACGAGTCACATGAAGTGAGCAAGACATGCATGCAACACTTCTGTTCCAAGAACTATAAGTGTTGGGCCAGAATGTACACCTGCCTTACCCAAGAAGTAAGGAGTCGCGAACCTTGGGATCTTGGCCAGAATGGAAGAAGTGGAGCAACACATATGGTGACCGTCCAAGCCACTCATTTTATCCGCAACACGTATTTTACCCACGACACATTCAGGTATTGTGTCATACTTTCTTCTTAATTATGTTTCCTCCCATTTGTGTTAGTTTAGGTTTTTGATTTTTGTCTTTGTGTCTTGTGTTCTTGAGTCTTTTATTTTTATTTTCTGTTGTTGGTCGAGAAGGCTTCAGAATTTCCTTCTCATCTTCGTTTGTAAATATGTGCTTTAATTTGTTGGTCACGATCTCTCCCACTTTGCTAAAAGCAAAGTGTGTGAGTGAGGTCATTGTTAAGTTGTTTTATTGCATCAGTGTGTTTTGTGAGTGTCTTGCCCACTATTTCACTCACTTTGCCGAAGGCAAAGTGTGTGGGTGGGGGGTTGTTGATCAAAATATTTTTTTTGGAGTCAGTTGTTGATCAGTATGTTGGCATGATAGGTCGAAGTAGGTATGATGATGTATATGTGATTATGCCGTATGTAGATAGATAGGACGGAATGAGTTGTTGGGCACCATCTGTGAGGTTTTGAGCTATTGACTGCCATATGCATGCAGTATCTGATTCTTTCTTATGTGATAATGACCAGTAAAACATGTTGATCTAGAACTTGCCTGCAACTCTTAGTCAAAGCTTCATGTAACTTAGTTGAAATACTTAGATGATTTAGGTATTGATGGTCCCAAGACGGATACCTTGGTGTAGAGGGGGGGTGAATACACCAAGGTTTAAAAACTTTTCCAATAAAAACTCTTTTGAGTGAGCTGGCTGTGTTCGATCCAGCTGGAAGGCAGCTTGATCGACACAGCTGGCTGTGTGCGGAATGTGGTGGGATTTTGGAAAGTCCGTCTGTTGTTTCAAATATATTGCAAAGCTTAGTTTCTCTTTTCAGTTAATCAGTTTATGCAGCTTGAAATAATGCTTATGAAGGGTTAGCTGGATGCATAAATAAACATGAAAGAACAAAGCAACTTAACGTGGTTCGGAGAAACTACTCCTACGTCCACGACCAGAAACCTCTGGTAATCCACTAAGGATACCACTGACTTTTCGCGCAGTCAGCAAGCGTTGTAGCTTAGATCCTCAAGCTGGATACAAGTTTACGCGTACTGTATCGAAACGTAACCGGTACATTTACGGGCACAGCTGAAGCCTAACCTGTAGTTTACGGGTACTACAGAACCAACACTCGAATTACGCGCTTCGAGCAAGCGTACCTTTACCTAACCTTTTCTGGGTTTGGGTTTGGGGTTTTCCAACTATGAACGAGTTCTTACAATGAAGAACTTTGAGTATGATGAACTCGTTCAAACTAGGCTTAAGATGGGAAGGATTATATGCCTAGGTACTAGTGGGAGAGAGCTTCAGCAGCCTGAGAATAAATAACATCTTATAAGAATGAAGGCTGCTGGATCTTTGAAGCTTTTCTGAGAGATCTCTTGATCTTTGGTTAGACTTCCTTCAATGAAGTATGTTGATCTCTCTTGAATATTTTCTCTCGTCGCTCCTCTCTCTTTGATGATGAAGAAGACTTCTATATATATAGGGAGAGATTAGAACTAGCCGTTGGAAAGAGCCGTTCTGAATCTCTACCTAACTTCTGACAGGATTGACTTGTCTTCTTCCTTGATTTCCTCATGAAGCAATCCTAGGTTTGACTTCTAGGTGCTGAGGTGTCGAGTTCCTAATGGTCCAGATCAGATCTGACTTTATCTAAAGTTCACTTCAACTCTGCTGTGTTGGTGACTCTGAGCTGTCTTGAACTCTGCTGGATCATTGATGCTGAGCTGAGTCTTGAACTCTGCTGGGTCTTGATGTACAGCTGAGTTGTTACACGAGCTGGGTCTTTCCTACAGCTGTGTCTGGAAGAACTTTATCGTCTTGGATCTGGATAACGTTACTTCTCACTCGACTTTGCTTACCCTGCTGTGTACTCAGCTGGGTTTTCTGCTGTCTTCAGCGATTCCACCTGAACTTAGAAATTCTATAAGCTCAAACAGGTGAGCTGGAAAAACACTTGGGCTTGTGCAAACATCTACTCGGTTGGGGTCAGCTGGGTTTTGGTATCACTTCAAAACTCTATTAATTTTCCCAACAATTTCCCACTTTTTGATGATGCCAAAACCCCAAGTTGGAAAAACAAAAATTGCTTCCCCCTTAACAGGAAACGGGGATTCAACGAATTAATCATTCACAGCAGGTTAACAAATTCAGAGCCTGGACAAAGAGAGATTGTCTTCAGGTTGATTTTGATAAAATGAACTTTTCATTAAATAGGAAGAATTTTTATAACTTTCTAAATACAAAAGTTCAAAATAAAAATTCCCAGTTGGCTGGGTCTTCTACTATTTGCTTCCTTTGTTCATCAATTTGATGGTCGGTCTTTAGACCATATCTATTGAAGATGAACTCTTCCAAATTCCTTCCATTCAGCTTGATTCTTCGACTTTGAAATTCCTCTTTCACCAGCCCAGTGATTAATTTCTTTGATGATTTGGGCCTTGTCAGGAAGGTTTGTTCCAGCTAGAAATGGAGGCTTTAGCTGTTTGACTTTTGGAGCCTTCAGCTGGATGTTGTTACTCTTGGCATAGAGGGCGATTGACCTTGCCATCATTGGATCTGTCTCATGAAGCTCGAGGAAATAGTCCTGGAAAGCGAACACGGATCCATGCCTTTGAACTGATTCAAGTAGTAGAATTCTTTGATGAATTCTGATTTGCATCTTTCCCAGTTTTCATTGATATCGTCTGGGTTCTTCTTATCAGCTGAGGCTGCTTGGATTTGTTTCTTCTTTGCTTGTCTGTAGCTCTGCCTTTTCTTCATCTGCTTTTTCTCAGCAGGCTTGAGCGCTTCAGCTTTCTTCTTAACAATCTTATCCAGCTCTTGCATTTCTTTTCTTTGCTCGTTGTGGAAGTTACACAGCCAGTGATAGTCTTTGTATTCTTCAGGCTTGTGTCCACATGCTTTGGCAAGAGCGACCATTTTCTCTCTCCATGTCTCTTTGACAGCTTTGGCTGGAGCAGTTGGCTCTGTCTCTTCTTCATCCAGCTCTTTTGCAAAATCGTCGATTTCTCTCTGTATTTGCTGCACAGGTTCCCCCTTAGCTGCAGCTTCTCTCTCACTTGTTTTTCCAGCTTCATTCTGATCTTCCCCCTTTTTGGCATTATCAACAAGGGAGGTAGAGAGGTTGGCAACTGTTGCGCTGAGCTTGGAGAGAATACCTTCAACATCGGCGATCTTGGTGAGTTGTCACCGTGACGAGATTCAGTGGGCATTCTTCTTGCTTCCGGCTACCGAGCATCCGGATCTTTATATAAGTTGAAGAGTTGGCGGATGTCGAGCTTGGAGAGAGTGGTCTTTTTGAGAGCTTCCAGCTGGCTTGAAATATTTGCAATGTCGTCAACCAGTGGAGCTTGAAGGTTTGAGATGATCTCAGGGACTCTCTTCTCTAGATGAATTGACTGATCAATTTGATGAGAAACAAGAGATTGTTTGAGATCTCTGCTGGTGCTTTCCTGCAGATTGAGAGCGAATCTGTGAACGTCGTTAATGGACAGTCCATTGCTCTGGACTTGCGACTCTATAGCTGTGATGCGCAGAAGGGTATCAACATTTGATTTGAGTCTATCCTGAAAAAGGATTTCCTCGACTTGTTTGGCAATCTCGTCCTTCATTGCATCAGAGAGCTCAACATGATTCGTCTGGGTTTCGGATTCGGCTTGGCTGGGTTTTACTGCCTCGATCTCGACCAGTGAGCGAGTGTCATCGGCAATTGGACTCTGTGGGGCAGCTTCCTCTGGTTCAGTTGATGCAACAACTGGTTCTTCAATGATCATTACCTCAGCTGTTTCAACAGGTACAGCTTCCTTGGTAATCTCAGCTGAGACTTCTTTAGAATTGACAGCTCCAGAATGTGTCTCCCATCCCGCTGCTATAAGAAGCTTGTTGGCAGATTCCCAGACTTCAGCTGGGTGCGGCTTGGGGTATTGCTGAGACACTTCTATGATTCCTCTGATGAGATCATTCTGGTGTAAGTATGCATCCTCCAGGCTTCCAAAGCCAAAAGTGTGCTGGAGGCGTGCTTCATCAGTCTTCAGTTTCTCAAAGGAGAAAGTCTCTATCAGCTGCTCATTTTGGTACCAAGTTGCCATCTTGGTAGCCAGATAGAACTTGAGGTCTCCAACTTTGACTAGGGCAATGGGCAGGTGCGCCAGAATTGGATGCTGAGTTAGAACACTCTTGATCCCTGCAATGCGCAAGTCCTCGTACATGGCTTCCATAAAGGCTGAGCCAGTAGAGTTGAGAGAAGGAGAGGTAGTAGAATCACTCTCCTCTGATTCTAAGGTGTTTTGAGGAATATGTTCAAAAGGGTTCACAATTGGCTGTGAAGAAGTATCAGCCAACTGCGTGGGAATTTGAGCTTTGGGTGAAGGCTGTTTTGGGGGTGAGCTGGGATAAGTGGAAGAAGGTTCAGCATGGGTGTCAGCTGGCTGTGAAGGAGCTTCAGCCAGTTGAATATCTTCCTGCTCGCTTGCAGGAGATGGCTCTTTGGTTTGAGAGCTGGGTGGAGGGGAAGGCTGTTTCGGCGGAGAGCTGAGAGGAGGTGAGGGCTGGGGTGAGCTTCTTGGATTATCCAGCTCGTCCTCTGAGCTGGATGACAATCCATCATTCAATCCCATCTCGGCTAGGATGTTTGATCCGTACTGATCGAAGGCCGACACTGGCTGTGGGGAGAGAATCACCATAGCTTGACTTGGAATGACAAATTTGTTTTCTTTTCTTCTCACTGGACCTCCAGGTATAGGTCACCGCTCTTCCTCTTTCTTTGTTTCTTCTCACTGGAACTTCGCCTACGTTCCTTCCACTCGTTTCTTGCCTTTACTCACGCAGTCGCTTCTTCAGAAGATCATTGATTTGATTTATTCTTTGGAAAAGAATCTTCGTTTCTGGAAACGGTTCTGAATCAGCCCACTTTACTGAGTGCCCTTTCACTGCTTGCTCTATTAAGAAAGAAATTTTGGAGCAGAGATACAGTGGCTCTGAAGCTGAAAACGTCGTCCTGGTGGAGTTGAACTTTATCTTCTCTGACTCCTTGACCAGTCGGTTGAGTAGGAAATCAAACCAGTTGACGTTTGCGCCTTTGATCATGGCAATCATCGGCTTGAGCTTTGGAATGCTGATCTCTCCTTGAGATCCAGCTATCCCAAGAATACACTTTTGTGTGATGTCCAGCAGCAGCCTGTACTTTGGCTTGAGCAGGAGCTTTGACATGCTCGCTCTGTAAGGCTCTGGAGAGATAAGCATCTCTCTGCTGAGGAATTCATCCACTTCTTCACGGCTGTAATCATCTGGGATGAATCCTTCTTCTCTAGGTAGGTTGAACACTTTTCGTAGCATCTTATTGAGTTTTATGGTGACGGTAGCTGTATCAAACTTTCCGTCTTCGCCTTTGACACTCATGTCAAATGAAGATGAGTAGAAGCCGTCTTCATCAATAATGTTGAGGTAGAACAGTGCGGCATCTCTCTTTAGCAAAAGCTTGGGCATGGAGGTTGCCCACAGCAGGAGACCGGAGTCTGTAACTATATCCACCATCTCTTTTAACTCAGAAACATGGAGATTGGAGGTGGACAGAATACTCTCAAATGACAGCTTTGTCATTAGGGCTTCAAACTGATTCATCCCTGCAGTTGATTTCTTGGGAGCCATTTCTGCAATCTGTTGATTTTAGATCTTGCGAAGAACTTGCAGACAGTAGATGGAGGTTCTGGAGATTTGAAATTTGCAGAGATAAAGATGAAGGATGAAAGAATCTGCGTATCTTTTCCATATATATCAACTGCCATAACGGATCAACGGTTGAGATTGAATCAGTTGATATTCTGATCAACGGCTGGGAGAAATTCACTCATCACGTTTTTCTGACGTGCTTTTGGCGAGTGTATTACAACCGCGCATGAGGTATTTCAAACGTTTGACGTTCTGCCTCGATCCTGCCGTGCTACAGTACTATGCAGACTTTATAATTAATGCGATGGGAAAGGAAACTTATCAAACAATTTAACTAAGGAATGTCTGTCCGCTTAACATATGAATTCAAAATAATTGGACTTTATATAGCATATTCCTCAGAGCAATTATTGCATGAGATGCAGACCGGTCAGCTTGGACACAGTATCCAGCTGATATCACAGCGGTCTTCTCCTTTGCTTGATTGACAGTTCTCCTCAGCTGAGAGTCTGGAGAAAAGCTTGATTTTCCTTCAGCTGAGTTCCCTTGAGCTTTGCGACTGATGTCCAGCTGAGCTTGATTCCCCTTCATCTGGGTAATCCTTCTGGACCTAACTTTGGGATTCAGCTGAGTTTGTTCCCCCTCAACTGGATGATTTTTCTTCATCTGGATTGAGCGGTCCAAGTGATCCACACATCATCTTGATTTAGATTTCAGCATGTTGTGCTTTTGCGTGACTTTCCCAACAATGGATTCCTTCAGATGTTGAGAAGTCTCTTGGATGCTTTCTAAGTTGTCAGCTGGGTTAGAGGATCATCTTGATTTCTCCGCTGGATCAGGTTTCTCTTCAGCTGGTGATTCCAGCTGAGCTTATTTTGGAGAGTGCATCCTGCTGGGTATTCTACTTGAATTTGCACTCATTCCAGCTGCGTAGAGTTCCCATTTGATTTGATAGTAGGTGGCTATTTCTTCAGCTGCATCCTACATCCGTTCATTTCTTTGTTGAGATCTTAGTTTGTATAGCAAGTAGACAGCTGTCTCAAATTCAGCTGATTCAAATGCTGCTTCTCTAATCATCTCTTGAGACCAATGTACTCAGCTGTATGACTGGCTGAATCTTCAGTTTTGTATCCAGCTGTCTTTATTTCACAGCTGGTCCTGGCCAATTAGTCGGGTTTCTTCTCTAAGATGTTTCAGACATCTTAATCAGAGCAATCATCCTCATCTGAGTCGGAGAAGGAAATTTGATCATCATCCGTTTCGCTTGATTCGATCCTTTTATCTTCTCTCCGGGAGAATGACTCAGCTGGGTTGCTCTTTGGGTAGAGTTGCTTGTCGTGATGAACCTTCACGATATTCTTGTACTTTTCCTTGCTTTGTTCCAGCTGATTAATGCTTCGTACAAGCAGGGCAACTTCTTCGTTCAAATCTTCTTTGTTCATAAATCTGAGCTCTTTGTTGGTCCTTCCAAGCTGAGCTGATTGAGCTTCTTTTCTCGGCTTGATCTTCACTCGCTTCATTCATTCGGCCGGATGAATCTCGCTTGTGATCCCCGCATCAAATTCGTTGGCCTTCAAGATGGAGAACAATTTTTCGCCCAATCCGCCAAGATCGATTCTCGCTTTGGTGAACCACTTTGTGTGTACACCATTCTGAGGAGAGAGCTGAAAGAACTTTCAAGTTCTTGTCTCGAACTGTATATTTTCCAGTTCGGATCGTCTCGATCTCGATGACGAGGTTGGAGAATCTGAGCTCCATTTGATCAATGGACTCATAGGGGAGTTGCTTGAAATTGTCGAATTTCTGGCATGCAACTGAGAATTTGTTCTCTTGTATTTCCTCTGAGCCTTCACACAGCTTCGCTAGAGTGTCCCACATCCCCTTAGCTGTCTCGCAGTTGATGATCTTGCTGAGATAAGCGTTCGTCACCGTTGAGGAGACGACGTTGCGAGCGTAGCTGTCCAAACCAGCTTGTCTTCTTTCTTCTGGAGAGTACTCCCTTTTGGGCTTCACAACTTGCCGGAGTACTGGTTCAGCTCCAGGTAAGGTTTCTGCTTGACTTTCTGATTTCATGATGATGATGGGTCCGTCTGTGATAACATCCCACATCATGTCGTGATGCGCACTCAGAAAGCTTTTGAGACGGAACTTCCAGATCTGATAATCATCGACAGAGAATGTCGGAAGATTCCTGCACAAGGAAGATTCCATGACAGTATGCAATATAATGACTTTTAAAAAGATTTTGAAACTTTGAAGGATCTCGTTCGAGTGACCACTATCGCGAAATGTCGACTTGCGAGATACAAAGGATCTTTTGAACCAATCGCTCCGATACCAATTGATGGTCCCAAGACGGATACCTTGGTGTAGAGGGGGTGAATACACCAAGGTTTAAAAACTTTTCCAATAAAAACTCTTTTGAGTGAGCTGTTGTGTTCGATCAGTGGAAGGCGGCTTGATCGACACGGTAAATTGTGCGGAATGTGGTGGGATTTTGGAAAGTCCGTACATTGTTTCAAATATATTGCAAAGCTCTGTTTCGTTTTTCACTTAGTTAGTTTATGCAGCGTGAAAACATGCTTATGAAGGATCAGTTGGATGCATAAATAAAAAAATAAAGAACAAAGCAACTTAACGTGGTTCGGAGAAACTAATCTTACGTCCACGACTAGAAACCTCTGGTAATCTACTAAGGATACCACTGACTTTTCGCGCAGTCAGCAAGCGTTGCAGCTTAGATCCTCAAGCTGGATACAAGTTTACGCGTACTGTATCGAAACGTAACCAGACTGTTTACGGGCACAGCTGAAGCCTAACTTGTAGTTTACGGGTACTACAGAACCAACACTCGAATTACGCGCTTCGAGTAAGCGTACCTTTACCTAACCTTTTCTGGGTTTGGGTTTGGGGTTTTCCAACTATGAACGAGTTCTTACAATGAAGAACTTTGAGTATGATGAACTCGTTCAAACTAGGCTTAAGATGGGAAGGATTATATGCCTAGGTACTAGTGGGAGAGAGCTTCAGCAGCCTGAGAATAAATAACATCTTATTAGAATGAAGGCTGCTGGATCTTTGAAGCTTTTCTGAGAGATCTCTTGATCTTTGGTTAGACTTCCTTCAATGAAGTATGTTGATCTCTCTTGAATATTTTCTCTCGTCGCTCCTCTCTCTTTGATGATGAAGAAGACTTCTATATATATAGGGAGAGATTAGAACTAGCCGTTGGAAAGAGCCGTTCTGAATCTCTACCTAACTTCTGACAGGATTGACTTGTCTTCTTCCTTGATTTCCTCATAAAGCAATCCTAGGTTTGACTTCTAGGTGCTGAGGTGTCGAGTTCCTAATGGTCCAGATCAGATCTGACTTTATCTAAAGTTCACTTCGACTCTGCTGTGTTGGTGACTCTGAGCTGTCTTGAACTCTGCTGGATCATTGACGCTGAGCTGAGTCTTGAACTCTGCTGGGTCTTGATGTACAGCTGAGTTGTTACACGAGCTGGGTCTTTCCTACAGCTGTGTCTGGAAGAACTTTATCGTCTTGGATCTGGATAACGTTACTTCTCACTCGACTTTGCTTACCCTGCTGTGTACTCAGCTGGGTCTTCTGCTGTCTTCAGCGATTCCACCTGAACTTAGAAATTCTATAAGCTCAAACAGGTGAGCTGGAAAAACACTTGGGCTTGTGCAAACATCTACTCGGTTGGGGTCAGCTGGGTTTTGGTATCACTTCAAAACTCTATTAATTTTCCCAACAGGTATTTTTGTTCAATAAGCCCATGGCCAAAAATTTCCTTATCTATGCATTTATCCTTTGTTAGCCCATTTGAGCTTAAAAATTTTCTTTTTGATTCACTTATAGTAGCCTGGATTTTATGAGCCTTTCCGATCAATAACTCAGGTCCAGAAATAAAGGGATGAAAGGAGAATGTAGGGATAGCAGATGCTGGGAAATAACACCTACGTTAGGAGGTGTTGATCAGGAAAAAGAAAAATATAAAAAAAGAAATAAAAAAAGAAGAAAAAAAAAGAAAAAGCCGAGAAGAAAAAGAAGAAAAAAAATAATCCTGAAAAATAAGTGAGCTAGGCCCGATGTTATGCTTGAGAAGTGAGAGATCTAAGGCATACTTATTGCCCAAGAACTGAGTTCTTCTTGACATAGCCAGTATCCAAATTTTCTTACCTTTTGCCTTAAGCCACGTTATAACCTAATAAAATCCTAAGGATAAGTAGTTTAACTTTGTTCTAAGAAGTAGAGATGTAGAGGGCAGGCAAGCCTTTGGAAAAACATTGTGGATCTTGGTCAAGAGCGATACACTGAACCTTATACACTTGAGAGATGAGTGCTGGTGAAGATAATCTTTTTGCCCATTAACTCTATCTTGACCTATCTGATGGCAATACTTGCTTACATTATTCATGCTCTATTTTAACTAACATGTTGACTTACTGAGCAGTTGTGTTTGAGTCTTGGGCAAGATCATATTTGCACACTTGAGGGCAAGCGTGGTTCAAGTGTGTGGGTGTGATGAACCCAATTTTGTGTTCATATTTCTTGTGTTTTGTCTTTTCTTTTTGTGTCTTTATCGAGTCAAAGTGTGTCTGGGAGGACACAAAGTCGAGAGAAGGTGTGCAGGGAAGAACAGGTTGGATGTTGGGCAAATCCGGTGGAAAATCTGTTGTTGAGATGGCGATACGATGCAAATGGGCAAAAGGCTGGAAGCTTGTAGCTGGGCAACAACGATAACATCAAGTCTACAAGTCAAGAAGCAGCTCCCCATATCACTTAAGCCAACAGAGAAAGTACTCGGAGAAGTCAGGATCTTGGTTTACATGTGGAGCAGAACAGGATGCAGACATCAAGGGCAAAATGTACGTCGGGAAGCAGCAGCAGGTTTTCTTCTTCTCCAAGAAAGAAGATAAGGATCGAAGATTTCTTTCCTTATCCTAGCAGATCCGTATCAAGAGAAGATATCTACCAAGAAGGGAAGAAAATTCGCAGCCAATCAAAGAAGGAAAGTGGCGGATAAGGAAGGGAAGAGTCCTTGGCCTACAAGAATTCTAACCTAACCCTAATTCCACCACCTATATATATGGCCGACTTCATATTGTACTTCATCACTATCAACCACGTTCATATAGTCTTTTATTAGTTTTTAGTTTTAGTTTTCATTTAAGTTTCGAGAATTCTTAGTTTAGATTCATTTTTAGTGTTTTAATTTAGTTTTCTGTTGTTGGCTGTTGCCCAAGATCTACGTCGTTGACTTCGTCGTTGATCAGTTTTCTTTTCAGAATTTATTCAAGTATGTTTTCTTTAATTTCTTTTGTGCTCTCGTTTATAATTATGTCTAGCTAAATTTATTGTTTGGGTTGGAATAGATTATGTGATCTTAGTTACTCGTTCTAAACTCGTGAGGTCTAATCGGTTTAAGTTCGTTGCATGATTTTATTTTCGAAACGCTTAGGTCTAATAATTAGTTCTTGATCAAAATGGATAATTGCTTGGCCACCAATTCGATATTGAGATTAAGGCAATAACAGGAATTGTGATACAACTCGAGAGAGTCTCTCGTGCCCAAGAAGGTAGTAAGTGTTGGAGAGTAGTCGGTATCTAATATTTCTTGGCTATCTTGGGATCTTTTGTTCTTAATGCCTTTTGGGTAACATCGTTGCTGAAGTGTCTTCGTGACGTTGTTGATCAAGAGAATAGATCTTGCCTTCTGGTTAAAATCTGTAAAATTGAATAGATATAGGTTTAGAGTATTTGAGTCGTGACTTCGTGACCATAGGGCTTAAATTAATCTTTGCTTAAAACCAAGTAGTAAAATCTTGTAATTGAATATTATTGCACCGATGAACGAGTATGAGTAATTAGGATCATTGATTCGAATCCAATCCAAACACCTTTGTTATTTGATATTGTCTTTGTTTAGTTACAAGATATTGAGATACATCTCAACCACAACCCCTATATTGAGTACCACCTGAAGAATAGACTACGCCGGTTCCCTAGGGTTCGACCCCACTTGCCATAGCTACGCCTTGTTGGGCAAGAGGAGAAATTTATTTGCGCAAAGTGTGAAACGACGCCTTCGTCACTATATCATGGAAATAAATTGGTGGAGTTTTAACCTTATACCAAGGTGTACCTCTAGCCCCGCCAATTAGAATTTCCGTCTCTTTTACTTCTTTAGCCAAGAGCAAAATCTTCTTTGAAAAATCTCTTCATGCAATTCGGGGTAGATCATCTTCTACCTCTGCTGAAAAGACTCCTCGTTTTGCAGTACAAATTCCTGCACCAGAATCAATATAAGCAGCAAAATATTATGCCTTATATTTTTCATATAACATCCCTATAGAGATGTATATGAAGAATGGACTTGTCATTCGATTAATAGTTTTCTCCCATTAATCGTTATTTCCATTCCCTCTTCTTTATTTGCCCAAGGTTTGTGATCCTCTAGAAAATCCAAACCCAATAGCAAGACTGCCTCTCTTCCGGCTCGCCTTTGATCTCCATCACTTTTTCCCCAATCTCCAGGGTACCTTTGTAATGATTAATCTCCGGCTGCTGTACATAGTAAAGAACATTACAAAGGAAGTTGGTTCCCACCTTGTAGTGTCGAATTTCACTATCACTTCTCTCCATCCCTCGGGACATTTCAGATTCACTGGAATTTTGTTACTCTGAGATGTTTGAGGTTGAGCTTCTCGAATGAGACTCCGACTCCTCCCATATGGCAAAGACATAATTCTGTCTCCTTGGAAAGATAATCTTCCTGAAGTTAGCCTGAGACTTTGATCGTGTCCCATGACTTCTCTATCTCGGATTTGAATATTAACGTTTCTTAACCGAGCAATTTCCACTCTATCGGGACAAACAGCTGTTGTCACCTTGTTGAAGATATCTGGTATCTCAATAAACTTCTTTCCCAGAAATAACTCAGTGTGATGTGAGTTGAAAAGATCATATGATACCTGATAAGTAATGGAGTAAGGTCTATTTCCTTCCTCCAATAAATCCTTGCGCTTAAAGTCCTGATAAAGCGTCAGAGCTTTGCTGAAATGGGTATCATTAAGATTGTAGGCAATCTTTGGATAGATGATTCCCACCACTTGTCCTGCATAAAGATCTCCCGTAATTGTTCCCAATACGGAATCTTTCAGATTTCTCACTCTTTTATCGCATATAGCGATATCGATCGGTGTGTGAACTCCGGTAAAGAGAGCCGATTTTAACATCAACTGGATTGCTCCAATATGGATCCAGTTAATCTTTTCAGCAACTTCGGGCTTCATCTTTGATAGATCCTCCCTGATGTCACTAGCTGGAATCAACTGCATCTCCACTTGATTCTCTGTAAGCTCTATAGGAAGCGACATTTCTCGTCTAGTAATTCCATAGACGATTTGTTGTTTCCTGCTCCGTAGATTAAAGTTCCTCAGAACTTGATCTATGTTACTTGCTGAAAAGCCTTGATACTTTTGTATATTCAGACTTTTCTTCATAATCTTATCAATCAGGTTTTGAGAGAGTTGTGTGACTGGAGAATCTCGTCCTGTCCTCTTCCTCCATCAGACCATTCTGAATCTTCTCCACTGAAGACTTCTTCTTGTTCATATATACTCTCATCTGAGGGTATATCTTCGAACTGATATACTTGAATCAGTTCTTGGTAGTAGATGGCATCTTCGATATCCGGAGTGAATTCGAATTTATTGATACCTCTTTTCTCGTTGTCAGGACAATTTGTGGAAATATGCCCTTTCGCACCTCACGTCCAGCAGTTGCAATCCTTGAAACTTTCATTAACTCTAGTGTGAGTTCTCCTGAAAGTCTTCTTGGCAGGTGTCCTTCCTTGGAATTTATTAACTCCTTGGAATGAATACCTATTCCTTGATGGTCCACTTCTTGGCTTGATTTGTAAGATCTAGCCTTCTGTCTTGACCATCTGGTTCTTGGTTTCCAAGAATTTCTTTTTGGATCTCCACCTTTTTGATAGGGCTGAAACCTATTTTTCTTGCTTCTTTTCACCCTTGGTGGTTCTCCTCCAATGATCGTTGGCAGATCATTATCATCACAGTTTAGAGGAGCGTATTTGTTAATCCTCCTCAGTTTCTTCATGTTCCTCAGAGTTGTTGCTTGTTGACACCATTCTGAGAGCTTTCGATGTACATAAGACATCCTCCTTGCGACATTTTCAGGATCTCCTGGTTCGTAATCCCGAATCAACATCTCTTTCCATGGGCTTGGAAATTTTAGAAAGAAAATTTCCAGCGCAACTCTATCATCAACTTTAGATTGATGTTGATAAAGAGTAAAGAGCTGTAGAAACTTGTTAAGCGATTGTTGATCTAAGACTGCAAGTCTTAGATTATACGATGCCATCAAGTATTTCTTTCTCTTTTCTTGATCAAATCCTTCGAAATATCATTCTCCCAGAAAATGGCTTTTAAAAATCTTTGCCATATTCTGAACATGTTCAGTGAAGTTTTCACTCTCAAAACATGCATTCTTGATATCCAGAGGAAAGAATTTCCATGCTATCTTGGCAATTCCTACAAGGCTCATTTCAAGGATTCTCACGAATCCTTCCTTGTTTAAATCGAGAGTTGCTGCCGCAATTTTCAAAGCTGACGTCCACTCATCAATTATAGATTCTCGATCTTTAAAATTTACTTCATCGAGATCGAGCATCACTCCGTAGGGATGGATTGAATCCAGGGTCGCCTTACCATAAGGTGTATCATGCACCTTTGGTTGTGGCCTTCTTGCCCTTGTCCTTCTTGCTGCCATATATGCATCATTTGGGGTATGTTGATCATACCTTGCTCCAGTCTGAAAATTCTGGACAACATTAATGGCTCCGGGTGCATTTTGAAAATCTTGTGGATTTCCAATGATAGCTCCTTTTGGAAGTTGATTTATCGGCTGTGGGTTTTGGACCACATTCTGGTTCATTTTTAAATCAACCATCGCCATGTTAGCAAAAGATTCTGCTAACTCCTGGAGGTCGTCAAGATTGATTCTTTCGAGATTATTCATCTTTTCTTTTCTCGAATCATTCTTTTCAAGGCCTCCACATTTGGATCCTTCTTGGTTTCTCCCACTGGAAATGGATAAGTGGGTTCATTACCAAAAGGATTCCTCCTTTGACCGGAACGAGGTTGTTGTTCCAGTTTTTTGATCCGTGATTGGATCTCCTTCAGGATATTGTAAATTTCATCCTGTTTCATAGCAATCTTGTAAAGATCGCGTGGTACACCATACAGACTATCACCATAATGTTGTACCGTTTTCTGTATTTTCCTCAGATCCTCCGATATCGTGGATAAATCTGGAGTAATCTCTTAATATAAAAGAGTAGATGATACTCCTTTATCTTTCTTTAGTTCCATTTAGAGATGATTCCAATTCGCTCCCAAATGGATCCAATGGTCTCTTCTCATGGCATGTTCTATCTCCGATTCAAGGCATATACAATCATGGAGAAGATCTTTTTTTTTTATTCCTTGGAGGCAAGAATCAATTAATTCTTTTTCCTGGTTATGTTGAACTAAGAGATTCAACATGTTTCTCCAGTGTGTTAGAACACTCTGGTATCTTATCCTTATTTTCTCCAAGATTTGCAGACGTTCCTGGAAATGTCCACACCTTGGACATTCTTCTAGATCCATCAGTCCGTACGGTTCTGATGGTTTTCTCTCATCACGTTCTCCGTCCTTAGATGGAGATACTTCAACTCCTCAATGAAGTTTTCTCTCCTTCTCATCTCTTGGTGGCAAGAGATAATGGATTCACAATACACTCTTGTTGCTGCAGAGTGGAATTCTCTCTTCCAGATTGCAAGAGCAGTCTGGGTTCTTGTTTTCTTTACCTCCAAATCATGGAGATAGTTCCTGTAACCTTCGCATCTCGGACAATCGTTCGGATCCATATTTTTTCTTGATGTCTCCTCCGTTAGGATAATACTTAAAGCAATAAATAAAATATAATTCCTTAATAAACCTTAGGCTCTGATACCATTTTGAAAGCGTCGGATCGATTAGCAAAATATGTAATAAAGAAATACGTAGCTATCATTTAAATAGCTAAAATAGGAGGGTCGATACATAATTTTATATGATTTTGATTAACTAGTCAATTTTTCTCCATTTCCACACAAATAAGACACATTTTTAGAAAATGTCACAATAGATATAATTAGGAAAGTCAAAAAGTCTTAGTGGTTATGTGTTATACATGTCCTCAAAACTGGTTATGGGTGGTATACACTATCACCATACTGGATATACCTAAATAATCCTCAAAAAAAATTATATTCCCTCGGTTCCATAAAAAAGTGACCACTTTATTTTGGGTACAAATATTTAGGAGAAAAATGTTTATATGATACTTCCTCCGTTCCAATATTCATGGCATCTATTCTTTTTTTGGTCTTCCCATGTAACATGACATATTTCTTTTTTGGCTAATTTAGAGCTTACTCAGGTCATAATTAAAGCACTTTATTGACTAAAGGATTACATACTGAATAAAAACTACATTAAACATGTGGGTCACACACCTTTTTATACCTAATTTCATTTTCCTTAAAACTCGTGTCCTAAGGAATTAGACCAAGAATATTGGGACGGATGGAGTAAAAAGATAGAAATGATGCAGTTCGCATTTTTTTGAGAAAGAAGTTTCCATATTAAATTAATAAATGACACTTATATGGGACAATCAATAAAGAAACGTGACCACTTATTGTGGACGGAGGGAGTATAGTAATATTTTTTTTACCCTTTGTACCCCATTTTCGAGAGAAATTAATCAATTATACCCCCTTTGAAATTCAACGAAATGTATAACCTCCAAATATTTGAAGGGCCAGGAAGAAAGAAGTTTTGGTGCAAAAGGATTGGGGTTATGGTGGAGAGACATGAACAATGGGTAATGCAATTTGGACGTAGTTGCAAAGATGTTGCAGAGAAGGTCGTGAGATTCAAAATTAATATTTAAGGAATATCCATGTTCGATGCAGACAATAAATAGTTCACCATAAATGATTTTGCTGATCTGAAAAACAAGAAATTTCCATTGATATGACGACGTCGACGTATTACAAACTTTAATTATCGTCTTGTTGGAAAATTGGTTTGTTAAATTAATTGTATTTAATTTATTTATTAAATTAAATATTATATCTCAAACCGATTTACGGTGAGTGAGATATAAAGTGCTAAAGTTGGGAGTTTGGGCAAGAAAGTTGTGTGTTGGAGTTAGAATTTGTTGTAGGCAAATTCATCGATATAATTATACGGCGTTGAAGAAATGAGCTCGGGCTCGATCGTAGATGTTGAGATTGAATTTGGATTAACTCTTTACAAAAGAACTATCAATTCATAATCAAATTAAACTTTGTTTATTTGGTTGGATTTCCCGGCACACACAGACATTAAACATTACAATGTTTAATTAAAAAGTCATGGCCCATGACTTATAAAATTGCATGAAATTTGGAATATCATAAGTCCATTTGTGTATATGTATTCAGACGTGTGTATCTAGACACATGGTTTGATTTTGTAACTCCCAATTGGTTGATTCAAATTAAAATGAAACCGACAATATTGATTCGGTTAATAATTTTGAATAATTAGAAATGTTGTAACAGCACACCAAGGTGATAAGTGCACCTAAATGAGCAATAATTTCCTCTAAATCTACTACCCGAACCCATCCCGTTTTAATAAAACGGGTACCCAATACCTGACTGGGTTTTCACGGGTCGTGTATGGGTACCCGTATGTACCCATTTAAAAAAATATATATATGAGGCCTGTTTTCGGGCTCTTTTCCACCTATTTTCTTCCTATTTTTTTTACAAACAAATCTGATCCAAATTGTAAAATATTTAGCAAATGAAGTCAAACAAATAAAATATGTAAAATTTATATATTGTCTTGCCATATGAGAAACGAGTGGGTTCGGGAGGAATCGGGAGTGTGAGAGAGTCAGTCACGCTCAAAGTCAAGACTGATGTACATTATTTTTATTTTATATAATTAATTATAATTTAAATAAGAATAATATAAAAATAAAAATAATATATAAATAGTTTGACCGGATTTACAGGACGGGACACCCAGAACAACCTAAATTATCTATCCCGTAACCTGTCCCGAACATGAAAAATTCGGATAACGGATACCTTATACCCGGAAAATTATTGGCGGGTTCAGGTTACCCGGAAATCCGCAACCCGAATTTATACCCCTCGCGACAACAAAGACATTGACCTCCCTATAATTGCTCTTCTTTCAAATTACCTTCTTCTCAACTTCCGGTTACAGGCTCATTGTGATGGAATATTTGCAAGCTTATTGTGCTGTAATCTTTGGAATCGTGATTAACTAATCTGTGATAAGTGTGTCAAGATTTTACATTTAAACTATTACTCCACCCGTGATGCACGAGTATCATATCTGGGGGCGGATTCAGATGTTGGGCGACTCCGACAACCGCCCGAACAATTTTTTTTTTTTTTTTAACTATATTTAGATTGAATTTTTTATTTCTCCATTTTTAAGATTTTATTAATCTATTTGTTAAGAGTGAGTGTTGCAGGTTCTAAACACTAAACAGAGGAATAAGAAATTACTATGAATGCAGAAGTTGACGATAAATGATTATAAATCAATTGCTTATTTATAGAGGAATGAATTATAACTTCAATTTTAAAATTTTAAAATTCAAATGGTGTTATCAGACTTCTCAATAAAGCCAGATGGATCTTTTTTATAGGAGCTGAACAAGTATTTTAGGCGGAGAAATGAAAAAATGAAGTGGTTTTGCTTTTATATATATATATATAGATTCTTTCGACACATTTCAATTATGAAGAAATAGAAAAGTCCATATATTCATGCAAATATATTGCACGTGATGCGGGTCACGCAATAGTTAGAATGATCGGGTACGTACAATAACAATAGTTTAATTAGAGCCCAAAGGTGACGCTGGCTTTTCAGGGAAAGTTAGGGAGGTTCCAACTGCTCCATCTTGCCTTTTTGTCTTCTCTGCTTTGATCTCTGGGCCTACTTTTTCTGATTGTATAACAATTAAGTCCTTCACTGTGAACTACAATTCACAGCCCATTACTTCGGTCCAACAGATACAATTTAATCACTCCGCCTGCTCCAACAATTCTACTCTTTCATTTAATTAAATATTATTTTTCTTTCCACTACTCTTGTTTTTTCAAAAATATGCCCCAATACTCCATTTTTCATTTTCACATTTCTACGCTAATTTTGATAGAATTAAAATTCAAAGATCGGGACTGATCTAAAAGAACGGGGATATAAAAATACTATTAACCCTCTCAATTTTTATTGTTTTTTTAGAAGTGAGAATATTATTATTAACATCAACCGAGCCGTTCTATTAAATTAGACTTGTTTATGTTAAGACATTAATTTCTATAAAGACAAGAAACAAGCTGTAGCGAAAGAAACCAGTGGCATCCGCATTCTATGAAAGCATTACATGGTTTGAAAATATTATTTGGTGAAATAGAAATAAAGCAAAAACTAAAGAAAGGCGCTTCAAAACTTATTCTTGTCATGCTCGTCCACGCGCCGCCGTCTGGCATCCATGGCATCTTCATCCATCACCTTCTTCTCCCGGGGCTCGCTGGCCGGCTTCTTCACGTGATCCTCCACAAATTCGCCAGCATCACCCGCCTTCCCCACCACCGTCTCCTTGATCTTCTGCGTCGTGTCCTTGGCCGCCCCCCAAGCCCCCTTGGCCGCGTCCGCCACCTTCTCGGCGGCCCCCTTGGTCTTGTCCGCCGCCGTCTCCGCGGCGCCCTTGACCTTGTCGGTGGCACCTTGCGCCTGCTCCTTGGTCTTGTCCGCCATGTTCCCGGCGGCGTCCGCGGTCTTGTCCCTCATCTCGAAGGCCTTGTCCGCCATGGGGCCCACCTTCTCCTTGGTTTTGTCATTCATCTGCCGCGCTTTCTCCTTGGCCGCATCGGCGCTCTCCTTGGCTCTGTCCTTCATCTCTCGAGTCCTCTCCTTGGCCTTATCCATGGTCTCTCTCACTTCATCTCGCGGCTCTCCGACCGACTCGTCGGCGTTGTACGGACTGTACTCCCTCCGGCCAGCCTCGCCGGCCAAATTTCGTCCCTTAATTAATAATAATTTTTACGTGAACAAAAGTATATAATTAAATGAAAAAATGTGGTCTTTTGTAGCGTACGTACCTGTTGCTTTCTATTGGGAGTGGCGAAGCAAACTCTGGAGAGTGAGGGGCGGAGAGGGAGGGATTGGGCCGTCTCCGACGACTTTGAAAGGCTGAGGATTGCGTTCTTCACTATATTCATGGCTGCCATATCTTTATGATATCGATCCTTCAAACTTGATTTGTAATTTCAGAAAATTAGAATGGTAATGTTTTTGGTATGTCGGAGGAGGGTTCTTATAAGTTAAAAGGGTGGTCGACATAAATGAGGCGAGCCAATAAGTTGGACACCTGTAGAGGGACGTGCCACGTGCATACTAACCATGCTACGGGGACTTTGAACCTTTATACACATTATTATTATGACTTATCCTATCCTCATCCATATTTAGATTTAAGGTTTTCTTTTTTTTTTTCTAATAACAAGTCAAAAACGTCTTTGCTTTTTCTTGCACAAAATAGAGCCCAGCCACGTAATTCATCATTAGGCTAGGGTGAAGTAATATTGACATGTCAAATTAGTGAAAAGTTTAATTTCACAAATTTAATCAGACTCAAGTTTTACCTCACATTTTATAGGAGGTCTTCACGAAAGGCACCTATTTCATCTATCATGTAATTCCATTACCATGCACCGTGCAAACAAAATGTACTCTATCTTGCATTTTTATGTAGCAGGATAGTACGTGTGGTATGTACGTATAAATTATGATTTTAAATAATAATATATATAAAAAAAATAGATGGATCGCATCACAATTTTAAAATAAATTAGATGGATGCTATTTATACTTATACTTCAACATCAAATATACTCATGCTAATCTTTACATCATAAAATAAACTCATGCTATTCAAATCATACTTCATTGGCAAATAATCGAACAAATACACAATTCATGAACTACAATAATTGAACTAGATTCAAATTCTAATTATTTATGAAAACTAACTTGGAAACGACGGGATAAGGGAAACTAACTTGGGGGGTTGACTATTGCAGAAGCCGGCGACGATGGCTGCAATTATGACGGCAGTGGCGACTGCAAATCTGGGCCAAAAGAGATAAACAGAGAAAGAGACAGTGAGAGAGAGAAAAACAGAAATAGATAGAGAGAGTGCATACCGTGATGGGATAACGCGGAAGGCGGCACCAAGACGGCGGACGGCCCAGATTCAGCGGCGAGAGAGGCGGCGGGGCTGGTGGCGCGGCGGCGAGGCAGGGGCGAGGCGGGTCGAGGCGAGAGAGACGGACAAGGAGGAGGCGGGGCGGGGCGGGGTGAGGCAGGGGCAGAGAGTGAGAGAGAGGCGCGGCGGAGAGTGTGAGAGAGAGAGAGAGGCGGACGGGGCGGGGCGGGACGGCGGCGAGACAGTGGGAGGCGGGCGGCGGAGAAGAGTGAGAGAGAGAGAGAGGCGGACGGGTAAATGAGGGAGAAATTAGGGTCTGCTGGGTATATCGCAGATTTACCGACGGATTTAATCTGTCGGTAATTACCGACGGCCTATCCGTTGGTAATTATATATAATTAATTTATTATTTTTTTCCGGGTTATGATTTACCGACGGATTTATCTGTCATTAATTACCGACGGATTGTAATCCAATCCGTCGGTAAATATATATAATTAATTTATTATTTTTTTCCCGGGTTATGGTTAACGACGGATATATCCGTCGTTAATTATTATTTTTGATTAAATATTATTTTTCGCATGTTTACAAATACCGACAGATTTATCCGTTGTTAATTACCGACTGCACACCTTCCGTCGGTAATTAACGACGGATATATTTGTCGGAAGTTTTTATTTATTTTTAATTAGATAAATTAAATATTACCGACAGATTTTTTCCGTCGTTAATTACCGACGGAATTATATCCGTCGGTAATAATAGTTGGTAAACATGCGTGTTTTTGTAGTGGAAGAAGAATGTTTTGCTGAAAGTATGTTGTTTGATTCAACACAATCAATAAGAACTTTACAAATAAATCAAAGGCTAGCCTCATTCCATTTGAAGACTTTACTAATCGGACATGAAAAGTTTATGGGGTTAACTCAAGTATGTGGTTAAAAAATTACTAACATCGGGATTTATATTTTAATTACTTACATATTTAACATATCATATATAAAATCGCAACATCGATTATAATATATATTAATTACACATTTATTATATTTAGAAGGTGTCAAAATTGGAGTTATAATGTTTAATAATGATATAGATATTTTTTTTCGAAAGTTTGAGATTAATTAAACATATCTAATATTTAACGCAAAACGTATTTAGAAAGGTAGGATGAAACCATGTAATCAGGGAATAAATTTGACTCTAAGTACAATGTCGTAACGAAACATTCAATAGTATTGAACATACAACACAATATAGAAATCAAACTCAATAAATTAAAAAAGAAGATTTCGATAAATACTAACTAATTTTTTCTTTTCATTATTATTTACTAAAGAAAATATATTGGACATATATTTATGGGACTTAGGTAAAAGTTGAAAATAGTAAAATAGTAGTAGTCAAAAAACTACTACATAACTTAAAAATTCGAAAATTGTGATGGATATAATTATCATCAAAACATAAATAATTTATTTTTAATTTATCAAGTTCTTATTTTTTTGATAAATAATTATTTGAAATTAATTTTATACTATCAATATGTTATATTTCTAAATAAATTTAATTACCTTTTTGTCTTATTTATACATATCTCAATTTATAAATTTAATGAAATATGAATAATTATATATGTATTTATTTTATCAAAATAATAATAACAATATACATTATACATTGTATATGTTAACCTTCGTCCCACTATAAGTGACACAAATCTTTTGGGCACGAGTATTTAAGAGTATGTGTTAAAGTGTGGTGATTCACTTGATTGTAAAGGGTAAATTGTTTCCATTTCGAATAGTGTGTCACTTATAACGGAACAACTCAAAATGAAAATGTGCCACTTATAGTGGGACCGAGGGAGTATATATTTTAGTTTCTTTGTAATTCGAAAAATAAAATATTTTTATAGTGGGTAAGTTTTACATTAAATCCTAAACCATTCACTTTGTCTAGAAAATGGCATGAACTTTCAATAATATTAAAAAATACCCAAACTATTGACATTGTTCCAAAAATATCCTGGTAATGTTTTCCGTCACTAAATTCAGATGAAAATGTTGAACCATTCAAATGGAATGACAAAAATTTGTATTATGATACAATTGGGATCATAAGAAATTAATTTTTTGGAAAAAATTGCGATCGGATGAAAGGAGATTGTTAGCATGGTATTTTTGAAACAATATCAATAGTTCGGATCTTTTATTGATATTATTGAAAGTTCATAATATTTTGTTTTGGACAAGGTGAATAATTTAGAATTTAATAAAAAATTAACCCCTATATTTATAATATTATAATGGATGATCTTTATCATCGTCATACAAATTTGAAAATTATACACAAGATAGGATACATAATTGACATATGGATATGGATAACAATATGGTCTCAAATGCCTATTTGCTAACATTTTCTTGAAGTTAATAATAAAAAATTATTAATATTACAATTTATAATAAATCAATTATATTAAATGAGAGATTCTACATGCAATGCACCTATATCTCCGCTAGTATATTTTACATGTGCCATATGTTAACTTTTAGTCTTAGTGGATGATATTTGTATGCAGTTGCCAAATATGGCAAATGTATCACAAGGGTAGAATGGCCCTATTTCCACAGCTTGACCCACTGGTCATGGCCGACGGAGGCGATCATATTCGTCTCCGGTGCATTCGCCATGGCAGATATTATACCTTGATGACCTTGGAACTTCCACGTTCTGTTTCCCATGGTCGGGTTCCATATATATATCGACTGCACAATTTCATGGCAACAATTATTTCCACACAATTACAAGTGAAGACAATGCAGTACGTACCTCGTAGCAGCCCACAGCCACAACCTGAGAGTAAGCAGGGTGGAAAGTGCACGACGCGAAGTCCCTTCCACTAGAAGCCAACTCGTGTATGCACTTTCCACCCGACACAATCGACCATATGCGGCTGCTGTCCTCACTGGTCGAAACCAGATATTCTCCACATACATCCCAGCACAGTGTACGGACATCCTTTTCATGTCCCTGAAAATTGAAGATGAATTCATGCCCTTCACAACAAAACCTTAACTCGTATAACTTTTTGTCCGGAGTTACCTCAAAGCGGTATTGGATCGTGCCAGTTTCCACGTCGATTAGATTGATAACATTGCCAGTAGCAGCTGCCAACAGGTTCCCTTGTCGAGGCTGGAATCTCACCTGTCTGTTAGCTCCCTGACATTCAATCATCAAAAACTGGATTTCAGAACCATTCGAAATCTACTACTTCTTCATACAACTTTTTTTTACTTCAAGACCCTTTAATTCCAAGAGTGACACATTCTGAATCGGATAAATCTATGATCAGACAATGAGACGACACACCCGACCTATGTATATGATTCTTTCTTGAGTGCAGAAGCTCAAAATCTGCATAATACAAGCTGAAGAAAAAGCTATAGTGAAAAGTTCATGATTACTCAAAAGATAAGTTGGAGGAGTCTTTGAAGATGTTGGTGATCAAAGACCTTAGATGCTTCTAATATTAGTGTGAGGAAATAAGGTCTTTCTTTTGTACAAAGTTGAAGAGCTTATAAGCTCAGTCAAACACCCTCTTATCAGCAGAATATTATTGCAGAAAAACCGAATGCTAAGAGAAGATGAAGCATTAGGCCAACAACACACATAAAAATCGTTCAATGAAATTACACAAGCTGACCTTAAAATAGCGAAAGCAAGTAGATTCTTTCGCATGCCATAATCTGATCTCATCGCTACAATCACAAGAGCACAATAGATTGGGCTTTCTCGGGTGGAAATCCACCGACATCACTTGATCTGCATGTCCAACAAGGTTGTAAAGTATCTTTTTTGTCTGAAACAGCAAAGCGACGAAATAGGTGAGCATATTTACTTTCCGCTTTAACTCAATAATTTATAGCTAAGTTATTCTCAAAGGAACCACAGAACATAGAGCTCAAGATTATCTGAGGTTTGTAGATATGAGGAATAATTGGAAAAGAAACTTGGACAAAACTGCAAGGGATCTAAACCATGATTACTGACAACCAGTTACATCGCCAAGGAAAACTAATATCAATGATGAAACTATCATGCTTGCAGATTCCAAATAAAAGTTAACTAAAGTAGAGGTATATATGTATTAGATGCAAAAACATATAATCTGGCACAGAGTAATTAGCATTACTAAAGAACAATATTTTAAAGGTGACAACAATTAGAAGTTATAAGGGAAGAGTTATCACATTGGATGCATCCCATATCTTCACCATTCTATCAAAGGAGGATGTTGCGAATATATAAGAATTTGGCTTAAATCGAACATCTGTAATGAGTTGAGTATGCCCTTGGAAAGAATGTCTGGTTGATTGCTTCAAGTTCCAAATGAACACCTGTTACAAGATGATAACTTCAATCACTTAAGACTTATACTCTGTTAAAACAGAATTTGAGGACGAACATAAACTGCAGAACCTTTTTCTCATGCCCAGCAGCAGCTAAGAACTTTCCTTGGGATGAGAAATCGCAACATGATAGCTTGTTATTACTTGGGTGGAGACTTCTGACTGGTCCGAAAGGAAAGTCTGAAAAAAAAATGTATGATCATCTACCGATTATGGACCCATACGACTTAATTTTCACAGAAATGACTAACAGATCACTAGATTTTCTTGATATCTACATTATTCACTACACAATTATCTCAACCTAAAGTTCAACGAATCATAATATTGCCAACAAATTCAGCTCTCATGTAACCTTAACAAACAGGCGACCAGTTCATTGGTCAAGAGTTAAATATTAAGCATCTGATGTAAAAGGGGAAAAAAGATTAATAGTCTGCAATTATAGAAACTTTCTGTTAGTTTATTTGATTTCTATACATTACGCTTTCTTCGTAATCATGCATCCCCTTCAACCCTATTTAGATAGATCCATATGATGCTAGAGGCCATCATAACAACAAATCATTACATGGAAGGGAAACTCACCTTGCTCATCCTTCTGTTTTTTAGCGGAAGTGTGTGTGAGGGAATTGCTCATATTGTCAGAAGCTTCGTCATTTGAGAAAAAAGATGCTATTTCCTCATCCAATGGTCTCTCTGTTTCTGTATTTCTTTCAATCTAAAAACAAAGAACAAATTGTAACTTAACAAATATAATCGCTTCAGGACCAAAATACTTGACATGACAAATATATCTCTTCAAGCAGCACCGGGTATTTGAATGACTAATTCTTAAAACCCATTTCCAGAAAGGCAAAAGCAGCATTGGCTGACAAAGAAACCTTCACCACAACTTCTCAGCCTAAAACTTGATTCAGACTACACAAATGCAAGAATGAGTATGTATATGCAGTATAGATACATGTGCATGTTTCATGAAAAAACTAAGAAGCCTAACAAGTTATAAAACCAACAGTCAAAGAAACAAAAATAAACAATTATTTACACAAGTTTAGTACTGCATTTACAGAAACCGAAGTGTGCTACGCGCTTAACCATAAAAAGAGAATAGCCATCCATATAACCGAGAAGCTTAAGACCATTTACATGAGAGGAATCTGGAAGAAAGCCAATTCCAGCATTTTCAGCATCATTACTCAGTCCATTATGTTAAGATTTCAGTCTGTTAATTAATTTTTAGGCACAACTTCACCACAATTACAGTGGATTTCTTCTTAGTCCCTTCCTAAGTACTATGATTATCAAAAACCAAAGAAAATCAGAAGCAGCGGTGCCGAGAAGATCCTCTTAAGTTTTTGTAATTCCTAACATGTATGGTTTGACTTATCTTGGTAAGGAAAAAAAAACATATCATTGTTATGCTGTAAATTCATTCCAAATAACCACAAAATATCCAAGAAGACAATTCTTCTTGTTTTAAAATCAATAGTCCGAAGACTTTGTCTCATTCCAAGCAGCTTGATTAAATTGAAAGATCAGATACTAGGAAATAAAATGATGAGGAAATGGTCAATACCCAAGTTCATAAAATGAAGATAAGGCCAGAAACATCTAAACATTTCCATCTGCCCATAAATGATCTTAAAATACAGCCACATGAGGCTAATATTAAGAGATTCAGCTCAATGTTAGAGCTGAAAAAGATGACATGGTAGGTACCCTTGATCATGAAGAACGAATTCTTAGAAAAATAAGCTAACAAAAATGTATACTTCAAAATTGAACGACATTTGTCTAACTTACTTGTACAGCTTTTCCCTTTGAGCCATCATTAGAGAGAGTAGGACTGGTCATCTTGGTTGAATTTTCAGATACACTTAATATAAGCTTTTTTGATGCTTGTGCTGCCAAGTCAAACGAACTATCTGCTTGACAGCCTTCGAATGGACATGAATATTTTCTGTGTTGATCTGACACTGGATTGTTACCAGCATATGGGAATACCTGACATGAATTTGACAAGAATGAATAGCTGATGTTTGCAAAGAAAATAAGTTAAGACCAGTCTTGCAGCAGCCAAAATCATATTGACACACTAAATTGCATGGTCTTACAGATGAAGAACACCCACGCGATGAATTTTTCTGTAATATTATCCTTCCTGAAAGATTGAATTGAAAATGAAAATGAAAAGGGAGCAATCCAGAATAAATAGGTAAAGTAAGATATTAAAAACTAATTCATTGTCATAACATTTAAATAGGCTCAAAATACATTACCAAAATTTATGGCAATGGCTACGCCAGAAACATACCAAATATTCAAGAAAATATTGCAGTTTGGTAATATATATGTTAAGCTCCAGTATCTAATAGTTCCATTTCCATAACAATGTTGATCTGAGCAATATTTTCCAAGCACCCATAAAACTTAAGTATGTTTTTACCATAAATGAGATAATAAGTCCATCAACATTCTCTAGTCAGCTTATCTGATAATTCCTACTGAGGAGAGACTAAACCACCTTAGATAGCACTTATCCTTGGAAGCGTTAGAACACGTTAAAAGTCAAGGCGAAATCAATAAAATCATGAAGAGCTACATGGTTCAGTCAAATCGGGTAGGTCGATGAGCGTGGGAAGAATTTCTGTAGATTAGAAAGTAGAAAGAAAAGAGGTATTTAGAAAGCTATGCTTGCCATAAAAGCTCTACTAATCCTAGCCCCAAAAAAGAAGCTTATTGATGCAAGTTAAGAAATAAAGGATTCTTTACATGTGTTCTCTGGCAAAACATGATACCATGCGTGTAGAGATTACATAAGCCCTTGACACATAAAAACAAATGATGCCACGTGCGCATGAATTATATAATCTGAAATACATCGCATTATCTATTGTCATGGAACATGGGGCCAACTAAACCATGCAAAAACGATCTGAATTGAGATAAGATGACAATGTTGTTTTACATACATAAAAAAAAATAGAAAAAAAATCTTAGGGGTGATTAAATAAATGGGAAATAATCTAGAATTTATAATCTTATTTGTTTACTTAGATTTATTTGTATGCGTACAACCCACCAAAATAATTAGTAACATCATTAATACCTTACCTGAGATCTAATCTAGGAAATACCTATCAAATATAGCAACAAAATTTTCTTTTGCTATAATAACCTCTTGCTTTCAGTCCCTCAAAATCTTACCAAAAATCAACTTCAGTTGAACTGTTTGGGTTTGGGTCTAACTGATTGGCTTATGTTTTCCGGTGGCAATATGTCTTTTGACAGTTTTCATTGACAAAAAATGAAAACGAGCCACTTCTTCCCAAGGAGAAAAATGTTAAATAAATAAATAAAGGATTCTAGCGATTGCAGGGATTACAAAGGCTAGAAGACCCTTAAGTGTGTCCTGTTTCAACCACACTTGTTTGGAAACCTCAAGCCGAGAAACTTGAGCATTATAAACAAATGCACTTGTATGGAACACAATGACCAGTGAGGCACACTTGCCTCACGGAAAAGTTTGTCTTGACTATCAATTTGTCCTGATGTTGGGTAAGGGTAGACATGTCATTTCATATATGATTTGGCTACCTTTTCTCTATCTTGTGAAAGTGGCTAAAAAGATCAAGGTTTTCTATGTTTCTATAATATTTGTTTCCATCATTGATGATGGCTATAACTAGGCAGGTCAATGAACTGAACCGACAGTCCGCACACGAGTGATCATAAAAAATATCTAAGTATTAGTGCTCAATTTTCTATTTTGAAGTTAATGAATTTTAGGGTTTATACTAAGAAGACGGGGCTAACGCTTAGGAAATCACCGCTTGCACCGCATCAAGTTTACTTGTATTTTTGAGATGGTTAACATTCCTACACTCTAATGTGCTATTTATGATTGTGCCTTGATAAATTATGTTATATGGTTAATATATGAATCCATGTGTTATGATGAACATGTGAATTTATATATTACTTGCCTAAATTTATGAGGTCTAGTTTAGAGCATTTATGTAGAGTTCGAGATTCTATGCTAGAATCTCGTATTGTACATTACTAAAGTTTGCTTTAAGTTTGAATCGATTAAGTTAATAACTCTAAGGAAAACAATCCCAATTATAACTTGAAAATGAAAAGTTTTCTTGCTACCACAGAAGATTAGCCCTTAGGCGCAAAGACAAAGGAGAATTCGATTGCAAAAGTGCCCATTAAGTTGGGGTAAAAGTTGACCTTAATGAATGGATGGTACGGAATTGAAGAATAGTCACTCAAGAATTACAACGACTAGGAGTTATTTTAGGGATTACAACACATCTTTCTTGGAAAGCTAATATCACCGATTACCACATGTGCAACTATAAAAAATAAGTGAGATTCGGAGTGTTTCTATATATAGTTTGAAGTTCTATTAACAATTTTTGATGTATGCCTCAACGCCGTCCTTCATCTTTGGCAAATAATACTGCCAAGACAATAAAGCATACATGCGTTCCACGCTCAGGTGTCCAGCACATTGAGAGTCTTGTGTTTCCCTCAAGAGATCACGCCGTAATGAACCCGCTGGCATATACGCGTTGTTCTCTCATGCAAACATCACAAGGTTTTTAAATGAACCCGAAATTTTCACCTTGTGCGACACCGATCATGCATAAAAACCTCTCTTGAATAGATGTGCCATAATAAGGCACACTTTTGATACATGTATAGTTTAATAAGGAATAGTGCATCATAAGGTTTCAATTTAACTAATGTAATATTCAATAACTTTTATGTTTTACCTTTTGAGTATATTCCGCTAATAATTTGTTTGAGAGCTAAACGAATTTGGAAATTCCAATAGAAAATAGAAATCTAAAAGTTAGAGACATATCTTGTAAGGGAACTGTAGAGGTGTCAAAACGGCCAGACTCGGTCCAATCTAGGTCGGGCTAAGACTTTTTTTTAAGGCCCGACATGAGTTTCGGCCACGTCAGTCGGACCGATCGTGGATCCCCTCATTTGACAAGTGAGGCCTTTGGCCCGCAGGGCCCTAAAAAGTCCGATTTTACATTGGGTTGGGCTATGCTATGCTTCTTTAAGACACGATGGATTCCTGGCTGTCTTGACCCAATTCTCCCTTTAGTTCGATGAGCTCAGGCCAAGCTGGTTAAATTCGGCGATCCGATTCGGCAGTTTGACAACTTTGAATGGAAGTGTAGATTTCACTAGAGAATGCTGATTTTAGAATGAGTGATTCCACCAAAGTGAAGGATTTTAATATAGTGTCGATTTCCTTATGGAGAAAAAAGATGAGGATTGAACAATTACTTTTGAAGAGCAAAGATGATTCCTCATGTAATGAATTTACACTTGGAAGGATACATTGTCAAATAAAGAAGGGAGTGTCGATAAAAAGCATTGGCGAGCATCTGGAATAACTAGTTAATTACAACCCTATTGTATCGAAATTAGTGCATTGGTCGAACGACTCCTTGAGAATGTATACAACCCTATTTCGGCCCGGTCCGGCATGGAATGAACTTATAATCATGGAATTGGGAGTTTCTAAAGAATTTCCATCTAATCAAATGAGAGATGCCTTGGTGGTGAAATCACTGAAATGGTAGACACGCAAGACTCAAAATCTCATGCTAAAGAGTTTGATCCACCCATAGCCACCAAAGGTGAGATTAAACAAAAAACACGTTTGACCCACCTTGTAGTCATTAAAGGTGATATAATCTTATAAAGAAGTATGATTGTTTCGACTTTGCCTGAGCCACTATGGCTTGGGTGATACTAGACCGACGTCAATAAGGAGCTCAACAAATAACGAAAAAATGGGTTTTCATGTTGAAAATGATGATATTGCACGATTAAAGGAGCAATAGAAGTTTTGCTACATAATCATGTACCGATTTAAGTTAAGAGTTGCTGACAAGATATTGTACCTGAGGAGCCCAACCAATCTTAAATCCAAACTCCAGTTATTGGTTCTTAAGGCACCAAGGTGGAATCTAACTAACCCAAGCACGCACACTACTTTTATGCGGCACCAATTCTTGAATGATTGTTGATCATTACCTATAGCAAAACTACAAAGCTCTTGTAATGGTTACATCCCAACACTTTGCATCCGTTTCAACGCACCATCTTAAAGCAACTATAATGTAACTGGTCTTAGACAAAACGTCAACACTATCGACATTAATACCTTCACAATGTCACTACTATGTACCAATATGACGCTAAGTGCCATTCTCGACCATCCATACAACAAAGTTATTGTGGATATTCACAACAGCAGCAACATCATGACCAAGTCTCCAACCAAACCATAATACTGCCATTAGAATCATCTTGACCTCATCATCAATGGCAAGACTTTTAATAGTCCCTTTTTCAGCATACATGTTGCTTCTACTATGTTACTAATACAAAACATGAGGCATTTACTAGGTAAAGACAATAGTCAATGGACATATAAGGTCCTCTTTGGCCTGAACTTTTCTTGGTTTAGATTATGGAAGCTAAATCCAAGCTACCGCCAGCTAACTAAAAATTTTCTTTACGTAGAATGCATCCCAATAACCGTAAAAAATGAGTGAAACTAAAATTGAACAAAGTGCACCCACAGGTCTCAATAAATAAGAAAAGTAAATAGTTCTGTCCCTTGTACAAACATCAAGAAGGGTTTTCACAAGCACTGCCAACATTAATCCAGGTAATGATTGAGTTTCACTACAGAAGGCCAATAAGTTTTTTTTAATAAACTGAGATTGAGAATTTATTTGCTGCTCAGACTGCTTCATGCGCATGCATGAATTCTTGATTCAGGAGCTGGTATCAGGACATGCAGAGTTGGAACTTGCTGAAGAGCCTAAACCAGATTCACAGAAATTGGCTATCAATATGACCAACCAGAAAACTCCAAAATAATCTAGAAAATATAGGACGGTCTGTCCTAGACCAACCAGAGTGAGATAATCATTTATGGCAAGAGTATTTTGACAAAACTTGCAAGTGCATGAAGAGTGATTCCATTGGGAAATGGTTTCTGTACTTCAATTTAACTAAATATTTTGATAAGAAATGCAAGCACTGCATTAGGACCCTAAGGTTCTTTTAAGTTCCTCTCTTTGAACCATCTTCAGAAGAACTTTTGACATGTACGTAACGTGTCCTTAACCCATGCCAGAATCAATATTCCTAATTCATAGCCTAAAGGGAATCTCTTGGGGAAAAGATTACATGTGAAAGAGCAAAAATGGCAAACCATGAAATTTTGCATCTACCATATCTTATCAAATCTGTGAAGGCAATTTAAGAGTATGCAGCATTTTACTTTATGTTAATCACAAATAACTTTAGTCCAAGGTTTGGTCTTCATAAAAAAGGACATTTATTATACCAAAGCTTCTAAAAATGTTTCAGTGAACTTGGCAGAAAAAAGATGGAAGCCTCATATTGTTCAGCATATGCATAGAATTAGCATTCCTTTTTATGCTATACCTTGATTTTCAACCACTGGAAATAAATTCTCCAGTGGGTATATGCATGTTGCATGCATCTTTTATGCAAGTCAACAAGAAAAATGCAAATATAAACATGGAAAATGTATGATCCAAGCATAGAAAAGATAATATTTAATAAGCAGTTAAATGGACAAACCAGCATCTGTATGTCCTATCTCATCTTGTATCAGCTTTGGTGCACGAGGAGTTAGCTCCGAATTGTTAGATCTCCTCAAACCAGTAGCATAGGCGGCGATATCCTGCAAAACACAAAATATATCTCAAATTCGTTTCTCTGTCATAATACACCACTTATTGTTTGTAAGAATGGGCATACATTGATAACAGGATACTGCCGCTTGCTACTAACTTTCTTCTGACGACGGCTGCAAGACCAGATTACACATTAAAGAACATATTAGCATCTTGAAATCAAAGACCGTTTACCATTTATCACTTCTGAAGTTGAAAAACCTGGTTCATAAGCCCTTTTTGCTTCCCAGAAAACAATTCATAGCAGATAGAGATACAAATAATAGCATGCAACAGATATTTAATCATGCTATTAATTCCAAGCATATCAGAAGAGTTATGTAATATAATAGTTCCACGGTAGGAACACAACCAGTCCAGCTCAACATTTACATTCCTTCACGTCACCTTCGTGATGAGAGCATTTACAAATAAATTCGGCCTTTGCAGAGTCACCTCCTTGATAGGTCTACTTAACAGATTACCAACTCGGACGACCATGAACTTAGGGCAGAAGAAGTTGGTATTTTAAACTAGCAAACAGACAATGTTTAATAGAACATTACCTGGAACTGCTTGCCAATGGCAACATGCTAGCTAACTGATCAACAGTAAGAACATTCGAATTAGCATCATTGCTCCTTGGAGGAAGCCTAAGATGCTCTTGCTCACGTGCTCTTTGAGCACCCAAATCTGCCATGATATGCTCCTGCCTCATAGTGTTGTCTGAAATGGATATAGGAGTCTGTCCAAACCGATTTGGAGGGAACTGGTCCATCTTCGGCATCATAGTTGGAAAAGCATTTTGCAGCAAACCTCCCATATCTGGCCTTGGCATTGGTGTTGGATTGACTGCCTGAAGCAGATTAGGAAGTCCTGACCTAGGCGTCGTTGGACAGATGTTCTGCAGCATATAGCTGACATCTGGCGCTGTCGAAACAGGCTGAGCATTTTGCAGCATAGATCCATCAATCAGAGGTAGCTGCAAGTTACAAGAGAATCAACTTCAATGCATGACCTTTGTTGATACATTAAAGCAATCAAACATGCTCTAAGAAAAATTAGGAAAATGAAAATAAAAATAAAATCAAAAAACCTTTGATGAACTGGCTTGTTCTGCCTGGGGATTGTTGGGAATTCTAGATGAGTATACATCCCAAAACAAGGACCACCACTCTGACAGAAATCCTTCAGGAGGATTGATAACTGCAAAACAAAATGTGAAATATCAAAATGAGCACTCAGATTTAGGTGATTTGTCACAACAAAATGTTGATTCAATTAGTGTGGAGAGCAATAAACAAAAATTAATGTTACAACTAGAGAGCAGTGTGATCTGATTCTTTAGCCTGATTGAATCAACTTAATAATATGACAGATTGACTAAAAACCATCCTAATCGGTAGAGATATCAACCATGCAAACAGCAATAATTGTCAACTCATCAGGGTAAAATAAAATTTAAAAGATGCAAAGAATCAGCAATTAACATTCAATTTTGTTTACATTTTCCACTAAGAAAGATTCAAAATAGTTAAATTAAGCGACTGAGATACACGTCAATATACATAAGTTAGCCATAAACACACATACATTAATTGGAGAAACAAAAGCGAGAAATCATTTTCCTTTTCCTTTTTATGGGAAAGGTAAAAATCAATTCGTTAAATCAAACAAAGATTCACTTCTTCCATTAATAGATACATTAAATTTAAGAAAACGCAGAGTTCTAAAGCAAATTAAAGGATCTCAAAAGAAGTGATATACCAACAGACTTGGGTTGAATATCAGCCTCTTTGGCTAAGATTTCAGCAGTTGTATGCATGTTCTTTCTCATCAAATAATCGTAAATGTACAAGTCCAACCTGCATAAGAGAAAAACACACAAAAAAAAAATAAAAAACAAAAAGGCCCAAACATCCGATACCAAAACACACGAAATAATAAGGAAAAAGATTCAAATCAATAAACACAAACCCTCGAAAAAAAGGGAAAAAAATTAAATAATTTCTGAAAAAGAGAAAAAAAGTTGCGACATTGAGTAGTACACAGAAACTCACATCTTCTGAGCATCCCACTCTTCCATGATTACATAAACACAAAATTCTCCGCTTCAGAAAACAAGAGAAACCAGACGATTGAGAGGAAGATGAAGTAGAAAAACAGGAGACGGAATCCGCGTGGTTTATATATATATAAGAAGCGGAAAGCAGGAATCTTCAACTAAAAAGAAAAATCGGTTGATTTAAAGCAATAAAATGAGGGTGGTTTGGGTGTAAAAAGTGAGAGAATAGGGGGTGATGGGAGTGAAGGAAGTTGGTGCCAAAGCCATGCAAGATGGTAGCCCCAGAGAAAAACAAAAAAAAGAGTGCAAACTTACAATAAACCTATATTATATGTCTCCTTCACTATTTACTATCCAAGAATGAGAGAGAAAGAGAGACTGGAGAGACAAACCACTTTTAGTGAGAGAGAACGATGGACTAGTGTCTCCGATTTTTTTCCTTTTCAAGACCATATTTTCCTTTTTAATATAACATGATTCTGCTTTTCTATTTTTTAAAGTTTGACCCCATCCAAGTGTTCGTATTTGTTTTTATTTTTCTAATTCACAAAATAGAAATCAGATTATTCGTTTATATAAATGTGTAATTCATTTTCGAATCACGAAATAATTCATAAATAAATATAGTGGTGGTTGAATTGGGATGGAAAATTTTCAAATTAGAGACGAACCGCGACCGACATATTATTGTTCAATAAAAACAAACTGATTTTGTCGATGTATGAACTATGAAGTATGGCTAAAAACGGGATAAAATGGAATTTTATTAGGATTGGATCATTCATTATTTTAATTTATTACCACGAGAAAAAAAGCTAGGCATATGTGACAATGCAAATTTAATGTTCAATTTCTGGTGAATTATTCTCCATCCATGCCATCGTAAGTTGTTGCACAATGTGACAAATACTATTAAATACAATTTTCCGAAAGTCAGATGCGTTATAAACTCGGCTTCGTCACTTATCCTGAATATAAGTTTATATGTCCTTGAATTTCAAGAGTTTTAAATATTCTCTTAAATTATAAGTGACGGAACATCCTTAAAAAAAAAAAAAAAACACACACACACACAAAAACAAATTTTGCAATACTTTCTAACATATCAAGATCTATAAGACGGGTCTAAAAATCGGATTCGATTAATATCTAATGACATATTTATAATTTTTTATGATATTCGGTAGAACTTGGATTTGGGATTTGACCCGTCTAATTGATATAGCAGACAAGACTCTCGCATTAAAGAAAATATAATAATTGAGTTTAATCTCGATCGATTTTGGTAGCACGATTGTCAACCCCGATTGATAAATTATAGTAATAGCTAATTGAATTACTTTGAGTATTGTGTTAGGTTGTTTTCAACCAAATTTCTTTATATTGTAAATGAGTGTTGGTCCCAAGACGGATACCTTGGTGTAGAGGGGGTGAATACACCAAGGTTTAAAAACTTTTCCCAGTAAAAACTCTTTTGAGAGAGCCTGTTGCGTCTGATCCAGCTAGATGACAGTTTGATTGACACAGCTGGCTGTGTAAGTGTGTGCGGAAGTTGGTGGGTTTTGAAAGTCCGTCTGTTGCTTCAAATCATATTGCAAAGCTCTGTTTCACTTTTCAGTTAGTCAGTTTATGCAGCTTGAAATGTATGCATGAGAGGTTAGCTAAATACATAAAACAAAGCGATAAAGAACAGAGCAATTTTAACGTGGTTCGGAGTAACACCTCCTACATCCACGACCTGGTTCACTGGTAATTCACTACCACTTGGTTTTCAAGTACCAAGCAACTTCACAATTCTAACCCGAGCTGTGTTCCAATAGTTTGTGGGCACTGTCAAGCCTACACCTTCAGTTTCCGGGTACTGAAGAACCTAACCACTCGAATTACACGCTTCGAGCAAGCGTACCTTTACCTAACCTTTCTGGGTTTGGGTATGGATTTTCCAACTATGAACGAGTTCTTACAATGAATAACAAAGGATATGATGAACTCGTTCAAACTAGGCTTAAGATGTTTCTTTTCTGATCTATTCTGCCTATGACTGAACATGTGAATAATTAAGAACATAGCTGACTGGCTGGGTGTTCTTGAAAGATTTGGCTATGAAGATTGTTGTTCATTTTTCTGTTTGCTCTTTTTATTTCATCAGTCGTCTCGTCGGATCCCCCCTTTTCTTCAATGGTGAGAAGATATATATAGGTGGAGATTCAAACTAGCCGTTGGAAGATAGCCGTTTGAATCTTACCTATTCTTATTGACTTCTGGCCTTTAACCTACGAAGTAGGTCTGCATCTGTAGAAGCTATTTCTTCTCTGATTTGACCGCGTCAGACAAGATCTTCTGACATCGGGATCTTGTCATAAGAAGGCCTTCATCTTCGAGCTGCTAAGCGTCTTTGTTGTGTCTTCAGCGTCTTGGACTCTGCTGTGATTTGACTCTGAGCTGTGTCTTAGACCTGAGCTGTATCTTTATCCTGAGTTGTGGCTTCAACCTGAGCTGTGTCATTAACCTGAGCTGTCTTAGACCTGAGTTGCGTCATTGACACTAAGCTGGGTCCTTTACACAGAGTTGGGTTTGTGATATTGAGCTGGGTTTCCATCACTGAGCTGGGTCTTGATACTGCTGGGTCTTTGACTCTGCTTGGTCTTGCTCTGCTGAGTCTGTTCTGCTGAATACCTAGGTGGGTCTAGCTTAGCTGTGTCTTATGCTTTGGCTTCTGCTGTCTTCAGCTGCTCTACCTGTAAACTAAGAAACTCTATAAGCTCAAACAGGTGAGCTGAAAAACGTTTTAGGCTTTGTGCAATCATCTACTCGGTTGGGGTCAGCTGGGTTTTGGTATCAAATCAAAACTCTATTAATTTTCCCAACAATTTCTCCCTTTTTGATGATGCCAAAACCTAACTGAGAAATACAATTTACTTCCCCATTAACAAGAAACGGGATTTCAAAAGTTTAAATATTCACAGCAGGTAAACAAATTCAGAGTTCAGTGCCTGGACAAAGAGTTATTGTCATCAGGGTGAGCTTGAGAGCAAAATCAAACTTTTCATTAATAAAAGAAAATTTTACAACTTTACAATTACAGAAATTCAAAAAAATAAAATTCCCAGATGGCTGGGTCTTCAATTCTGCTTCCTCTGATTCTTCAGTCTCTCTTCTTCAAGCTGTTCATCCGTTCTCAACCTGTACCGATTGAAGATCATCCGTTCCAACTTCCTATATTCTTCTTCATTATTTACCTTGGAAATTTTTCTCCTGATTGCCCATTTATTCATTTCTGCGATTATTTGCGATTTGTCAGGGAAATCGGTTCTAGGTATCAGTGGAGGCTGGAGATGACACAGCTGGAGAGTAGAGAACTGGATCTTCGCGGCCTCTACAGCATTGAAGAATGCTTTCGCAGTCATCCTATCTTGATGAAAGAGCTCATTTAGATACATTTTGAAAGCAACATCTGGATGCATATTTGGGTAGGCTCCCAGATAGTAGTAATCTTCAATGAACTCGAATTTTGTATGTTCCTAGTCGTCGTTTAACTCTTCTGGGATCCATTCATCTATTCTTCTCCAGTTCATTGGCATCTGAGACTTTTTCTTCGTTGCTCTGGTGTTTGCTCTTTTCTTCTTCTGTTTCTTTTCTTCAGCATTAAGCAAACTTTCCTTCTTCTTCTTCTGCTCTTGAAAGCTCTTCATCTCTTGCTTTTGTTGATTTACAAAGTTATAGAGCCATTGAGTATCATTGATTTCTTCTGGCGTGGCTCCGCTAGCTTTGGCAAGAGGGATGATCATTTTGCTCCATTTTCCTCTCCGTCCAGCTGGTTCTTCTGCTTCCAGCTCAACAACAACTTCATCAATTTCAGACTGCAGCACTTGAATTTCATTTTCCGCTACAGCTTTCCCTTTGCCTGCCCTTGATGTTTTTCTCTTGTCATTTCCTTTCCCTTCAACTTTCCCCTTTTTGGCATTATCAACAAGGGTGGAGGATAGGTTGACGATTGTCTCATTTAGCTGGGCCAAGGCTTTTTCAACATCAGCAATCTTGGTTGTGTTGTCTGCTGTGATGAGGTTGAGCTGTGTTGTGCTGATACTTCCAGCTTTGAACTAAGTGTCCAGCTCTTTGTAGAGATTAAACAGGGTTTGAATGTCAGTTCTGTTGGAGAGCGTTCGTTTTTGTAGAGCTGTCATCTGGCTGGATAGGTCGCTGAAGCTGCTTTCCAGTGGAGCTTGAAGTTCTGAAATGATCTCAGGGACTCTCTTTTCTAGATGAGTTGACTGATCAATACGTTGAGAAGCGAGAGATTGCTTGAGATCTTGACTGGTGCTTTCCTGTAGACTCTGAGCAAATATGTGAACTTCATCAATGGACTGTCCATTACAATGGACTTGCCATTCTACAGCTGTGATGCGCAGAAGGGTGTCAACATTTGATTTGAGTCTATCCTGGAATAGGATTTCCTCAACTTGTTTGGCTATTTCTTCCTTTATTGCATCAGAAAGCACAGCATCGGAATCCGTCTGGGTTCCGGATTCGACTTGGCTGGTTTTGTCTGCCTCGATCTCGACCAGTGAGCGAGTGTCATTGGCAATTGGACTTGGTGGGGCAGTTTCTGCGGGCTCAACTGTTGCAGAAGTTGGCTTGTTTTCAATCACCATTGCCTCAGCTGTGTCGGCAAGTACAGCTTCCTTGGCAGTCTCAACTGGAACAATCCAGCTGAGAGTGTTGAGGTAGGAGTTGGCTCTCGCGATTACCTCCTCAGACGGAGGTACTTTATCTTGCTTAGCCTTCTGGATAAGAATTTGGATCAGCTCGTCTTGATGCATGAAAGCATCCTGAAGACTTCCAAATCCAAAGATCTCTTGCAGAGTTGCTTCTTCGGCTTTGAGCTTAGTGAAAGAGTAGAACTCCACCAGTTCTTCATTTGCGTACCAAGTGGTCATTTTGGTAGCAAGGTAAAACTTGAAGTCGTTGACGGCGACTAGTGCAGCGGAGAGTGAAACTAGAGACGGGTATTGTTGCAGTGCGCTCTTTAATCCTTGAAGTCTGAGGTCATCGAGCCTCATGATAGTGGCAGCACGTGCAACGGCTCTGGGACTGAGGGTTTCAACTTCCTCAGAAGAAGTGGGGCTAAACGGTTCAGCTTGGTATTCATCATCCAGCTGTGAAGGAGCGTCAGCTGGATGGGGCTTTTTAGGTGAGCTGGGAAAAGAAGAGAGTTCAGCTTGGAAGTCAGCTGGCTGTAAAGAAGCTTCAGCTAACTGAATATTTGTCTGCTCTTTTACAAGAGATGGTGCTTTGGGAGGAGAGCTGGGTGCTGAAATTTGGGTGTGATGGAGCAGGGCGGTTTCAGGTACTGAGGAATTGGGAGGGGAATCTGAGAGGGGTACCTGAGGATGAAGTGGAAAGAGAAGGGATTGTTGATGAGGAATTCCAGCGGATGTGAAATCAATTGGAGCGGGTTGTGAGGATGCTTGAAGAATTTGGCGAAGGGGAATAGCATCTTCTGGGTCAGGGTCAGGGACCACTGTCTGTGATTCTTCAGCTTCTTGTGATGTAATCACGAACTCCTGTCCATTGTCTGAGCTGGAGGAGGATCCCTGAGCTGTCTCCTCATCGACTGGTTTCCACTCAGTTTTCTTCTTTTGGACAGGGGAGGCTGTGGGAGTGGACTGGTTTTTCTGCTGCCTCCTCAGTTGGCTTGATGGCTGCCTTGAATTTTAGCTTCTTCTTGGCAGGTGGAGATCCAACTAGCTGTGTCTTCTCCGGTTGCTTCCTTTTTCTTGCTTGAGAGGGAGAGGCAGTCTGCTGTTTTGCCTCTTGCGCCTTCTTCTTCACTTCAGGGGCTGCCTTCTTCAACAAGTCAGTGAGCTGACTTGGCTTTTCAAAAAGTATTCTGGACACAGAAAATTCTTCTGTGTCATGCCACTTGATTTGTCTTCCGGTAGTGTAGCTTTCTATTATGCACGCCACTTTGGTGCATAGATAGATTGTCTCTCTACAACTGTACCGGGTGAAGCTGTCATCTTCAAAATGAATCTTTTTAGATTCTTTTTCCAATTTTCCCATGAAGTATGAGAACCAATCCATAGGGTCATTTCTTAGGATGGCAATCATCGGTTTCAGTTTGGGTATGCTGATATCTCCTTGAGATCCAGCGATACCGAGGATGCACTTTTGGGTGACATCCAGAAGTAGTATGTACTTGGGCTTGAGCAGGAGCTTGGACATGCTCGCCCTGTACGGTTCTGGCTTGAACAACATCTTATCTAGTTCGAACTGGATTTCTTCTCTGGTGTAGTTATCTGGGGAGCGGTCCCCTTGAGTCTTCAGGTCGAACAGCTTGTTCAACATCCGGTTGATGTTGATGTCAACATCCCATGGAGTTGTATGTTCAGTCTTCTTCTTGATTTGCAGAGAGACGTTGGAGCGAAGTCGATCATCTCGGTTAGACATCTCTAGGAAGAACTCTGCCACTTCTCGGCGGAAGATGTTCTTCGGTCTTGCAGTCGCCCACTGCAAAAGTCCGGCATTTTCGATGAGATCCAGCACTTCCTGGAACTCTGAGTTCTGGAAGTTCTTGAGAGTCAGGCAACTCTCAAAATGAAGCTTTGACATCAAGTTCTCAATCTGGCTTGCTCCTGGTGTTTTCTTCTTTGGTGCCATGATCTTTTTCTGTAACAAGAGATTAGAAAGACGAAGATACTCGGGGATCGTATTAGCAAAAAGGATAATCAAGAATCTGAGATATGAGATTCAGAGATAAGAATGATCGATAGAAAATATGGCGAAGGTTTGCATATTTTTGATGTATATATCCATTGTCCATTTTGATGAATGGTTGAGATCTTGGCAATTGTATTGAAGATCTGCGGCTGAGAGAGATTTGCGCAACACGTCCCATGACGTGTGTATAGAGAGTGTAGGTCACGCGCGCGTGAGGTATTCGAACCGTTCTGACTTCTGCCTCAATTCTCTCGAGCTACAGTAATTTGCATGTTTTTCATTAAATGCGATAGGATGGATAGCTTGCAGACTAATCCATTTAAGGAATGTTTGGGTATTTGAATTAAATTCAAATATTTTTATCCTTACACAGCATATTAAAAAAATTCAAAAATAAATCTACAAACCCGTCAGCTGATCATTGTAGTCAGCTGATACCACGGCTGTGTTTTCATTATGTTTATTGAAAGTTCTCCTCAGCTGAGTAACTAGTGATTAGCTTGAATTTTCTTCAGCTGAGTTCCCTTTAGCTCTTCGATTGTTGTCCAGCTAAGCTTCATTTCTCTTTTTATCTGGGTAAATCTTCTGATCTGAGCTTTTGGGATCCAGCTGGGTTTGTTCCCCCTCAGCTGGATAAACTTTTCTTTTATCAGGATTGAGCAGTCCAAGTAATTCACACCATCTTGACTTAGATTTCAGCATGGGTGCTTCTGTGTGAATTTTCCCAACAAAGAATTCCTTCAGATGTTTAGAAATTTCTTGGATGTTGTCAGCCTGGTTAGAGAATCATCTTGATTGCTCTGCTGGATCAGGTTTCCTTCCAGTTGGTGACTCCAGCTGAGTCTATCTTGGTGAGTACATCCTGCTGGGTGTTCTACTTGATTTCGCTGATTCTTTCCAGCTATGTAGAGTTCCCCCTTGATTTGATAGTAGGTGGCTTGTTCTTCAGCTTCATCCTACTTCCTTTTAACGAGCGGACTTTCTCACCATCGGCTCATTTCTTTGATGAGGTCTCAATTTGCATAGCAGGTAGTCAGCTGTCTCGAATCCAGCTGATTCATCTGCTGTTTCTGAATTCTTTTCGAGACCAATGTGCTCAGCTGTATGACTGGCTGCATCTTCAGTTTTGTATCTAGCTGTCTTTATTTCACAGCTAGTCCCAGTCAGCTAGCTGGGTTTCTTCATTTTCTTTGCTCATATTTCAGTGCTCCTTGTTGGTCCTTCCAGGCTGAGCTGATTGAGCTACTTTCCTTGATTGAGCTCTGAAGGTTGTTTCTATTGCCTTGGGAGTCAGTTTTATTTCATTCATCTGGCTAGATGATTCTTCTTCTTGTGACCCCCAGATCAATTTTATTGGTTTAAGCTCCTTGGACATTCTTCAGAAAGTTCATCAGATATTGTGATGACTTTGATGGTTGTCTCTCATGGTGTCATATATTCTGAGTATGAGACGTTCCACCTCGTCAATCAGCCTTTCTGTTCTTCTCATCTCCTGGTGGCTTGAGACGATTGCATTGCAGTCCATTCGGTTTGCTGCTGAGTGAAATTCCTCTCTCCAGTGCTCCAAGATACTTTGGTATCTTGTTCTCCGTGCTCCCAAGTCATGGAGATAGTTCATGTAACATTCGCATCTCGGACACATGCCCGGATTCATGATTTCTCAAGAGCTCCTATGTTGAGATTCCTGCACAAGAAAGGTTCCACGACAGTATGTAATATAATGATTTTTAAAAAGATTTTGAAACTTTGAAGGATCTGTTCAGGTGATCACTATCAGCAAGGAAATGCTGACTTGACACAGATACAGTGATCTTTTGAACCACTGCTCTGATACCAATTGTTGGTCCAAAGACGGATACCTTGGTGTAGAGAGGGGTGAATACACCAAGGTTTAAAAACTTTTTCCAGTAAAAACTCTTTTGAGAGAGCCTGTTGTGTCCGATCCAGCTGGATGACAGCTTGATTGACACAGCTGGCTGTGTAAGTGTGTGCGGAAGTTGGTGGGTTTTGGAAAGTCCGTCTGTTGCTTCAAATCATATCGCAAAGCTCTGTTTCACTTTTCAGTTAGTCAGTTTATGCAGCTTGAAATGTATGCATGAGAGGTTAGCTAAATGCATAAAACAAAGCGATAAAGAACAGAGCAATTTTAACGTGGTTCGGAGTAACACCTCCTACGTCCAAGACCAGGTTCACTGGTAATTCACTACCACTTGGTTTCCAAGTACCAAGCAACTTCACAACTCTAACCCGAGCTGTGTTCCAACAGTTTGCGGGCACTGTCAAGCCTACACCTTCAGTTTCAGGGTACTGAAGAACCTAACCACTCGAATTACACGCTTCGAGCAAGCGTACCCTTACCTAACCTTTCTGGGTTTGGGTTTGGGTTTGGGTATGGGTTTTCCAACTATGAACGAGTTCTTACAATGAAGAACAAAGGATATGATGAACTCATTCAAACTAGGCTTAAGATGTTTCTTTTCTGATCTATTCTGCCTATGACTGAACATGTGAACAACTAAGAACACAGCTGACTGGCTGGGTGTTCTTGAAAGATTTGGCTATGAAGATTGTTGTTCATTTTTCTGTTTGCTCTTTTTATTTTATCAGTCGTCTCGTCGGTTCCCCCATTTTCTTCAATGGTGAGAAGATATATATAGGTGGAGATTCAAACTAGCCGTTGGAAGAGAGCCGTTTGAATCTTACCTATTCTTATTAACTTCTGGCCTTTAACCTACGAAGTAGGTCTGCATCTGCAGAAGCTATTTCTTCTCTGATTTGACCGCGTCAGACAAGATCTTCTGACATCGGGATCTTGTCTTAAGAAGGTCTTCATCTTCGAGCTGCTAAGCGTCTTTGTTGTGTCTTCAGCGTCTTGGACTCTGCTGTGATTTAACTCTGAGTTGTGTCTTAGACCTGAGCTGTATCTTTATCCTGAGTTGTGGCTTCAACCTGAGCTGTATCTTTATCCTGAGTTGTGGCTTCAACCTGAGCTGTGTCATTAACCTGAGCTGTCTTAGACTTGAGCTGTGTCATTGACACTAAGCTGGGTCCTTTACACAGAGTTGGGTTTGTGATATTGAGCTGGGTTTCCGTCACTGAGCTGGGTATTGATACTGTTGGGTCTTTGACTCTGCTTGGTCTTGCTTTGCTGAGTCTGTTCTGCTGAATACCTAGGCTGGGTCTAGCTTAGCTGTGTCTTCTGCTTTGGCTTCTGCTGTCTTCAGCTGCTCTACATGTAAACTAAAAAACTCTATAAGCTCAAACAGGTGAGCTGAAAAATGCTTTAGGCTTTGTGCAATCATCTACTCGGTTGGGGTTAGCTGGGTTTTGGTATCAAATCAAAACTCTATTAATTTTCCCAACAATGAGAAGATTATATACTTCGTATTATATGCGTGACACAATATTTCTCGCACATATACGTCCTTTAGTCCCCCATTTAAAGTGATACATAAGAAATATAGTGTCAGCTACACTCAGAATTGGTAACAATTTAATTCAAATCAAGAGGATTTACTAACTAAGAAAATTAACTTATAGAAATTTTGAAAATCAAATAGATGTAAGATTTTAGAAAGTACTATCCAACTTTCATTTCTCGACTGAACTAGATTTTAGTGGTCATTAATCGGATTTGCAAGTGAAACCGTGAATAAAATTTATCACTCATATTGAAATTCAAATTTTTGTTTCTATGAAAAAAATGTAATCAAACATCCACTACAAAAAAAAACGCCGAAATAACGACTGAAATTAACGACGGAACATAATCCGTCACAACTAACGACGGAATAACGACGGACTTCTGACGGAATCAGTGGGTTAGAAATAACGACGGAATCTTGGCGGGATTATTCGCGCTTAATCTAACGACGGATTTCGCGACGGAAATTCCGTCGCCGGAGGTAACGACGCCACAGTCCTGTCGTTAAAGTTTTAATTTTTATTTTTTTATTTAAAATTTACTAACGACGGAATTATTCCGTCGTTAGGTTTATTAAATTAAATTTAAATTTGAAATTAGTGGTTAACGACGGAAATAGTCCGTCGTTAGTTTATTTGATAAAATTTAAATTTGAATTTAGGGGTTAACGACGGAATTATTCCATCGTTAATGTAAAAATATAATTTTATAATTTTAATTTTAATGTTACGATTTATAAATGATTTTAATTTTATTTCTGTGATCTAACGACGGAATAGTGACGGAAGTTTCCGTCGTTAGATTTGATTTTATTCCAGATTACTTCTTTCTCGTTCACTTTAGCCCTAACCCCCAAATCCCCAAATCGATCCCGTCCTGTCGTCGCCGCTCAGTCCTCACACCCGACTGTCAGCGCTCCGGCCAGACGTTGGCCGCCGTCGTCGCTTCGAGCCGTTGTAGCTCCGGCCCGCCGTCCACTGCTTCTTCTGCCGCTCTCTCTCACTCACTGCTTCTCCCGCCCACCATCGCCGCCTACGCTCCGGCCACCGTCGCTACTGTAGTTGGTCGTCGCCACATATCTGTAAGTGGAATAAGTTTGTGCATTTCCCAAAATCACAACACTACTAATTAGAACAAATAAGCTTGAGAAGAACATTTTCATTTTTTTCACATTCTACTCAGTTAGAATGCAAACCAGCTGCTTATATATAAGTTACTACTGTTGAAATGGTAAAAAGTCCACTTTGCTTACACTATATAATATATATATATATATATATATGCACTCTTTTCCAGGAATTAAGAATGCAATTCTGGTGAAATTCAATTATTCCGCAAAAACAAATAGCCACATTAATTGTGTTGTCTTATGATACATAATTAGGTATGTCTGACTGACTTCATGTGAATCAATGCAATGCAAGTTAGGAGAAAATATATTTATTATTTGTTAATAAGTTGTGGTTATGCTAGAAGATGAGTAATTCTTTATATTTTGTTGTGGCAGAGTTTCAAGAGGCGACAAAGGATTATTCTGCTCCATCAATTGTTTTAACTTCTCGTTCTCATAACACTGCTCCGAAAGTAAGTAGTTAAGCTGCCTCTTAGTTTCGTATATGCCATTATGTAAATACTTTTTCCTATTAAGGTTAGTAGTGTGTTTGTGTATCTTTCTGTGACTGCAAGTCTGCAAATATATAAATATATACATTGCCATGGACTTTTTTATAGATTCAAGTCAAATTTCTGCACTATATTAGATCAACCTAGTTTGTGTACTAGCTTTTGTCAATGTTCTAAAATTTGGTTGTGGTGGCTGCCTAGGTGCTAGGTGTCCTTAGACTTATGCAAAAATGCTCTGCTCAACTTTAAAATGATAAGTTTTCTTGAAGGCTTTGCTTAGGGTAATGCTTCCTGAATGTTTGATAAAAGTAAAAGATGCAATAGATATTAATAAAGATTAAAGATACAATAATTACGTTATTGTCAACCTTTTTTTATTATGATGTGGTTATTTTTTTAATTAAGATGAGATTTTTATTTATTATTGGGATAGATGTAATTAATTTCTTAAGGATTTTCTCCCGTTGGGATAGAAATTAATTACATCTTAAGGAGCGTCTCCCAACAAATCAGTTTGTTTGATTTAACCAAGTTTTGCTTTCATGATTGTGATTTGATTACTTATTTTGAATTGCTTTAATATTGGGGGGTCGGGTAGACGTAGTCATTTAGAACCAATATGGTTAACATAGTTGGTAGAGTCGAGCACTTGGTAGTTAGGATAGTGGGGTTATACTGTGTTCGATTCAAGTAGCTACAATTTTTTTTTATTTGAACCAAGTTCTATCTGTTTTTATTAGGAATTAAGAAAATGAGCGATCAGAATCGTGAATGGATGTACAGACGGTTTGATGGGACAGGTGGTTTAAATCCTGGCTTCAAAAATGGACTTTCTAGTTTCATTGAATTTGCAAGTAGCAAACCACTCTTCATGCAAGGTGACAAGACTAAGTGTCCGTGTACAAAGTGTGATAACACTAAATACAAGGATAAAAATGAAATGCGAAATCATCTTATGAGGTATGGGTTTGTTCGGAACTACAAGCTAGACTTGTTCGTTCTTGCAAATCAAGCAATACAAGTATACTATTGATGTTATCCCAGTTTGAAATCGTTTTAGAAAGGATTGGTTAGAAGTTTGCAAAGTCAAAGCTAGATCTAATGTAGAAGTTTCATCTGAAATAGTATCTAATGCATTTCAAGAAGATGAATTCGTTCATATAACCAATCCAATCGACATAGATGATGACACAAGTTCAGTTCATCCCAATGGTGGTCAGATCGATATTGAAGATATCGATGATGAAGTAGATGAAGAGAACGACGATGGGGAGGGTGAAGATATAACTACTGATGATGATGATGATGATGAAAGATTGCACATGACTAAGGACGGCGACTACACAGACGCGAAGGCTCGCCGTATTGCGGTAAGTTTGATTAGTTTTAATAACTATCATTTATATTTTACAATTAAACTTATTAATTATCAATAATTTTGTGGATGTAGATGAGGATGGAGGAGAGGATTCAAACTTTGAGTCAGCCCGATCCCGACACGGCTGAGGTACCAACAGTAGATAGGTCTAAAGTTTACATTGAAGCTGCTGGAGGCTTAGATTCTAGGAGGAGACTGTTTTCTACAGGTTATATGGCACACACCCTCGATGGATCTTCTTCTTCAAGTGTTGGAAATGAGCCTCAAAGCTTCGCATCAATGACGGCGATGTAGGAGCAGATAGCAAAACTTGCAGCGGATAACGAGAGGCAAAATGAAATGATGGCACAAATGGGCAGATAGGGACAGGCAAAATCAAATGATGACACAAATGGCGGCGAATAGGGACATGCAAAATCAAATGATGAGTCAAATGGCGGCCATGCTTAAAGCCACACGGGATCGACTTGATGCACTTCACCCGCACTTTAGATCAGACACCTCCAGAAAATATTTGAAAGATCTAGTTGCTTGCTTCAAAACTCTATAGTTGTTGACATTAGATGTGTTTTATTTTTATTTAGACATAACTGTTATGTTAATGTTGAATGTTTTTTTATGAAATTTAACAATGAATTAGTGTTTGATTAAGTTTTAATATTGTGTTTTAGGTTCGTATTTATGTGATTTGTTGGATTTGAAATTGGTGTTTGTTTGTTGTTTAAGGGAACAGAAAAAACAGAGCATTACATTGCCCACTGTGCCATAATTAACGACGGAATAGCGACGGTAATTCCGTCACAAAAAATTTAGAATTAACGACGGAATACCTTCCGTCGCTAGTGAATCCGTTTCCAAAATAAACCAAACCTAGTGATGGAAATATTTCCGTCGGTAATAGCGACGGAAATGCCGTCGCTATTTCCGTCGACGACGAAATCTGTGACGCAAGGTCAAGGACGACTATTCCGTCGTTAAGTTAGCGACGGAGATGAAATTTCATCGTTAGTTGTCTTAGCGACGAGGGATTTTGCGTCGACCGTATTCCGTCGTTAAATTTCTTTAGCGCGGAATTAAGCTGTTTAGCGACGGAATATTCCGTCGTTAAAAGCGCATTTTTTTTTGTAGTGATCGAATCACAATGTTCCTGGCTCAATCCATTAAATACAAAATATCTGCTTATTCTTGTTACGTTGGTTAGCATAATAAATTTGAGTAAAAGGAAGAAAGACGACCGTAGTAGTACGAGGTCGTTCAAAATTATTTATTTCGGAAATATTTTGCTATTAGTCTATTTTGGAAATATTTTGCCAAGTCATCATTTTTTTTTTCACGATTCCCATGTGAGGTTCTGGTGGACCACTCCACATCACCAAGCAGTTACAGGAATGTCAGTCGTGTGCCAGTGCAAATAACCACAACCCTCCTCTATACCATCCACCTTCACACACACAAAGATTCAGTTTTTTTTTTCATAAATATTTTGCCAAGCCATCATTTTTTTTTTTTTGTGTTAGTATCGTTTTGATTCTGTCAAATATGTAACCATCTGTAAAATAATTGGAGCGGGATATATTGTTATATACTTCCTGCGTTCCATTCGCCTTGATCTATTTCTTTTCGACACAAGTATTAAGAATAATTAAATTAGGAATAATAAAGTGCTAATAAAGTATCTTTTTAGTCAATAAATTGTTTTTTTCTTTGACTTTGCATTCATGTAGAATGAATTAGGGTCCTAATTATGCCCTAATTTTGTCCAAAAAAGAAAACAGGTCAAGATAAATGGGACGTCCCAAAAAGGAATACAGATCAAGATGAATGGGACGGAAGGAGTATGTGTTAGGGGAAATTCTATTAGGGGTGTACATGTAGTACACTCACTACTCACATTTAATATTTTATTAATATAAATTATAATAATAAAATATTATCATATGAGTAGAAAAATATATTAATAAAATATTAACATGTGAGAGGGATGTACTACATGTACACCCCTAATAGAATTTCCGGTAAGCGTTAATATGTCAAAGTAGTCATTCTTTATAGAAGAAAGATGTTTTTCAATCACCTACATAAAAAGACTATATTTTTTTGGTTATTTGACATTTAAATCTAAAATTCCAAAAGGCCCTTACAACTTTATTGATTGATGAGTTGACAAGCAGGGCTGTCAAAAAAGGCTCGGCTCGGCCCAACGGGCCGGCCAGTTTTCAGATCGGGCTGGGCTCCACAAATTCAGACCTGGTGAATTTTCTAGCTGGGCTGGGCCGACCCGAAATGGGTAAAGCCCGGTGGGCTTGGGGCGGTCCGGTCCGGTAAAAATTACACTACAAATGGATTTTCGGGCCGGGCTGGGCTCCACAATTTCAGGCTTGGTGAATTTTCGAGCTGGCCCGGCCCGGCCCGAAATTTTGACGGCTCTATTAACAAGTCATGTCGAGGGAGTGTTTCTATTTCATCTTTTATTTTATTTTTTTTCCTCTACTGATTCTTCTTCATTTTTCGAAAAATTCGTTCGCTATAAAATATTTAATATACATCTCAAATTAAAGAGCATGATAAGGGTTTTAATTTAATACTCCCTCCGTCCATAAAGAGTGTAGTTTTTCAGTTGTGACACAAGTTTTCAAAAATGTTAAGTAGATATTTTTTTTTTTTTGAAATGTTAGGCATTAAATTGTGGACCGAGAAATTATATTAAGAGTGTACATGTAGTACACTCACATCTTACATGAGAATATTTTAATAATATAAATTATATTATTAAAATATTCTTATGTAAGAGGTGGGTATAGTACTGTATATGTAAGATAGAATTTCTCGGACCGGACCATGGGTTGATTTTTTTGTAATTATTAAGATGGGATGAGGTTTAAACAAGTAAAGGAATGTGTGAGGTCATGTCCTAAATAGAAAAACTACACTTTTTGTGGAGGACTAAAACGGAATACAAACCCACACTCTTGATGCACAGACTAAAACGGAATACAAACCACACTTTTAATGGACGGAGAGAGTATATAATATGTAAAAAAATGAATTTGTAATGAGGAGGTTATAATCATTTAAAGTTTGACTATGATTTGAAAGAATTTTAAATTAAATATTTATTTTATTATCTTTCAATTTTATCTTGCTAGTTTAACCAATGACTTATACATTTTTGTTGTGTTTCAAATTTCTGTTTTTCCTTTTTTTTAGTTTCTTCTCTTATTTTTCTTTCTAAATATATTAATTCTTATTTTATACTCCATCCATCTGTCCACAAAAAATGTGGTCTTATTTTCTTTTTGAGTCATCCACAATAAGTGTGGTCTTTCCATTTTGGAAAATGAACGTACTAACTTTCTAATATTTTATATCTCAAAACAAATCAAAATAAGTGGGTTCCTTTCTCCACTAAAAATTTATCTACCACACATTCTTAAAACACGTGCTACTCTCACCCGACCAAGTAGAGACTTAGGGGCACCAAGGTGTAGTGCACAAGCACCTTGGATGTGTAACACTTGTAAAGTGTTTTAATTTAAAGTTAAATTTACAACATATTAAATTAAAACACTTTATAAGTGTCACACATCCAAGGTGCTTGTACACTACACATTGGTGCCCCTAAATCTCTACTATCCGACCATACTTTTGGTGGACGTAAGGAATATTTTATTTTATTTTGGCCAAAAGTGACGGGGTCAGGTCATGATGATGTCGTCCCCTCACCTTTTCGACAATGGTCCCCATAGTGATCGTAGACATAATAAAATTAGTTGTGGGCGACGACTTTTTTCCGGTCATAATTTATTGTCAACAAGTCAATGGGCCATGAATATTAGGGGTGCTTATTCGGGTAGTTATTTTCGGTTATTAACCGAAACCGACGATAACCGGTCGGTTTCGGTTACCCGATAACCGGTATCGTCGGTTTCGGTTCGGGTATCGGTTATTGTTTTTTTATTTTTTCGGTTATCGGTTATTAACCGATACCCGTTCGGTTAACCGGGTAACCGATTAAATTTTTAAATACTTAAATAATAACAATTATTATTATTATTAATAATATATATTATTCTTATTTTTCGTTTTTTTTTCTTATTTCGGTTATTCTTCGGTTATTTTCGGTTAGTCGGGTAAAGTAACCGGTCGGTTATCCGGTTACCCGACTAACTTGTTTTTTTTTTTGTTTTTTTTGCAAAAATCGGTTATTTTGCCGGTTAATCGGTTACCCGGTTAAATAACCGGTCGGTTATCGGGTAACCGATTAACCGGGTCGGGTCGGTTTCGGTTACCATTTTCTTGCTTATTCGGTGTCGGTTAACCGAATTTTCGGGTCGGTTAACCGACGGGTAACCGAATAAGCACCCCTAATGAATATTGTAAAATCTGAATACATTATCGACTGGTTAATTGAATGCTAATTCAACAGTAATTTTCACCGGTGACAAATAATTTTCATTAATTAGTACAATTGTGTATGCACGCTTATTTACTGTACATTACTTTTCAAAATCAGATTTCTCAATTTTGGTGAAGTCCAATGAAAAAGAAAAATTATTCAACTCTTTCCAATGCTGACACACATATATTCGTAGGACCTACGAAGGATAACTTTGTAAGAATATTTGAAAGTGGCCATAAAATATACTCCCACCGTCTCATTATTTATAGCATGCATTTCTTTTTGAGTCATCCCATGTAACTGACATGTTTCCTTTTTGAGCTAATTTAAAGCATACTTAAGTTCTAATTAAAGTACTTTATTGACTAAAAAAACACTTTATTAACTAAATGATTAAATAATGAATAAAAACTACACTAAACATGTGAGTCACACACTTTTGATCAATAACTTTTTTTTTCTTAATACCCGTACCTAAAAGAAATGGATCATGAATATTGGAACGGAGGGAGTAATTTTTTATAGTAATGGCTAGAAAACTTCATGTTTAATCAATCGGCTATTATAATTTGTATCCCTATTTTTGCCCAAAAGGTATTGGGTCAATCCGATTTATAGCATGGGCTTGCGGGTCTATGCCTTCCAAGAGGAAGCCCGTTTTATTTTTGATTGGGTCAGAATGATGTTTCAAGTGGGCTCGGATCCGGATGGCCCGCCCGCCCGCCACTTGATACCTGTTGATACGGTCTAGTTTGCTTGTGGCGGGATCGTCTTCTATTGGTTCTACATTTGCTGGGGAAGATTATGTCTTTCACTCAATTGCATCTCTACTGTTGAAATATTTTCTGAAAATTGGGTTAACTATATTGCATTTAAATTATGAAATGACAGCCGATATATTTGATACATTGTGTGCAATCTGCCGTAGGTACTAAAATCTGTCTTGTTAAGTTGTTATGTTAGTCTCAAGTGTTGGAAATCATATATTGGAGGGAGACCGCACAGTACGACCACCCCTTAATTTATTATTTTATTTTTAATTTAATTTAATAATTAGAATTTAATGAGGCTAATAACTATAATTAAAATTTGATAAATCCTAACTAACATTAATTACCCTGATTATTCTTAATCTTCTCCTAATCTGCCCGGCAGGCTGGTGGCAGCACAAGTTTTTGCCATGTGTCATGTGCGGGTGGGTGCTACTCTATGCTACTTTCTCATGTACTGCTACATAAACGCTGCGTTTGGATTCCAAGATATAGTGTGATTGCAAAATAATTCAATGTAATTGTAGGTTTACATATCTACTTCTCATGAGCGAAAATTTGTATATTTGTCCTCATCTTCTATTATCTAGTATTCTCATTTAGGGCCAATTATCATACATAACTAAAATTTTAGTCAATCCATCCATAGTTTATAATCTATGGCCCTGTTCGGTTGTCTATATTGGCCATGACAAAATGTCATACAAGATACTATCTTGTGTTTGGTTTATAAGACCCATTAACATGCAGGCCCATGATTTAATCCCATGATAAGTAGGTCCGTCACTATTACCCTGATTTCATATCGGACGCTACCCCCTGCGATAAAATTGTCTTGGGCAAACTTTACCATTTTCTCCTTCTCCCTCTCTCTCGTATATCATGCTGAAGACCATCTCACCTCTGCATCTTCTCTGCACATCGTCTATGGGGGAGAGGCTTTTGTAATATCTATAAGAATTCCACAAACTCCTCTTTCTAGGGTTCTTATTCTTCCCATAAATTGCTTAAAATTAGACTTTTCTTTGGGATTAGAAGAGTTCGATCTTGCTTATATATTTTGGAGAGGAAGATATTTTTGCACCGTAATAAATATTTTCTTGTTTGGGTTCTTTGCAATTAAATTTTTTTTGTATGGGTACATATAGTATGCAAAAGATAGAATTTTGGAGCCCGTATTCTTTTTCTTCTCTTGGAATCCTTAATCTCTTGAAATTTGAGAAATTATGTTTAATTCTAGCTTTGTGAGTTTGCAGAAGGATTTCATCCTAATAAAATCGATTTTTATTCTTTTATTTTCTTACTTTATTCTTGATTTTGGGATATTTATTTAAAAAAATTCTAAAAGTTTGTACAGAACATGTAATTGGCTTCCTCTATCATAATAATTGTTATTAGAAATTAAACTTTATAATTAGTAGTTCAATTGTTTGGTCTAATTCTTGTACTGATTATGATATTTTAAATATACGTGTAGGATTTCAAAATCAGCAACAGTGGCATATGGATCCTTATAATAAAATGCTTGTAGCTATGTTCTTACATCATTTAATGTGGCAAAATTCATTTTTCTTTATGATTTTGCTTGCTTATTATTTCTATGCGGGAGAGGCTTTTAAATTAAGTGAAGGGAAACCTGAAATTAGGTATAGCTTAATAAAGCGAATGAGAGGTCAAAAATTATTTTTACACAACCTTATTGAAACTAGTGATGTTGTATGCATCAATCTTCTTCGTATGGATCGTCGTTGTTTCAGTAGATTGTGTAAGTTACTTCAAACTAATGGTGAGCTACAATCATCCAAACATGTTTCTATTCAAGAACAGGTAGCTATTTTCCTAAATGTTATAGTTCATCATACTAAGATTAGAGTAATAGGTTTTCAATACATGAGGTCATATGACACAATAAGTAAATGCATAAAAAATGTCTTGCGTGTTGTCATGATTGTGCATCCATACATGTTAGCCACACCCCAAGCAGTTGAGGAGGGTTCTGAAGATAGATCATGGAGATATTTTCAGGTAAGATTAATGAGCATAATTAGAAAATATTAGAGGTGTTTCTTTTGGAATGTAGGAAAAACTTAATTAGTAATTCATTTTTTTCATGTCTCTTAGGGTTGTCTAGGTGCACTTGATGATGGTTGACGGATGGCGTCAGGAAAATGCATTTCGCACGGGTTATCTAGAAGTTATTGAGAAAGAGTTGCAGGTGCGATTCCATGGTACTGATTTGACTTCGACAAATGCTACATCTAAGTTGACGGTATGGAAAAGACAATACTATTTGGTGCTGAACATGATCAATACTAGCGGGTTTGGTTGGAACGACTCAAGCAACATGATTTCTGTCGAAGATGACGTATGACAGCAGTATGTTAAGGTAAAATTTACTGATTTTTGTCTTTGGAGCTTAAGAAATTGTTTTGCATAAGCACGAGGAACAATCCTACGAATTAATTATGAAATTGTATAATACTAAAACATGATAATTAAATTTCATATAACTTTATAAATTAAAATATCACTCACTTTGAGAAATTTATGGACCTTTGTTGCATTATAAACCAGTACTTATGAATTTTTCTTCACCATTCTCTTATTCTTATTATTATTTTTTTTTGCTGATTCAAATTTTATGAAATTAACTACCTATTTCAGTTTCGTCCCTTACACACACAAACACACACATACATACATATATATATATATATATGTTGTCTAACATTGTTGTATTTGCATCAATACTTGTTATTGTTGAGGTTACTTATCTAACTCTTAAAGATTCTAATAATGAAAGTTTTCTATCGTATATGTCCATCCTCAAGTTAAATCATTACGATTCAAGTCATACCGATACTTTCAAGATTGGGTCGAGATATTTGGAAAGGATCGTGCAACTGGAAAAAATACACAGGGTCCAGAAGATCTTGCTAAAGTTACAAATGAAGAGCCGTATATACCTCTCTTTGATGTAGATGAATTTCCACCAACCACAATGTACACGTCCAAGGCGACTTCAACTCCAACCATAATGAACACGTTCACAATGAGTTCCCACATGAAGATGTACCCATTGAGGAGGATATTGCTGATACCCCTTCTCTAGGTGAATGCAACTCCAACTCGGTTAACATGAAAAAAAAGGATGGTGGCAAGAAAATTTCGTCAACTAGAAAATGCAGCCGGCTTGACTCAACATCGAAGGAGCCAGTTATTGTTAATCTTATGGATGAATTCTTCAAACAGCAGAATGAATCCATTAGTATTTTGGTCGACAAACTCGATAAACGAGGTGAAAATTCAGCCAACAACAAACCTGAAGTTGTTGACAAAACAAAACTCGTTCTTGAAGCATTGAGAAAAATAGGTACTCTTACGGAGGAAACTCGGCTGTATTTTGCTTACAAAATAGCGACAGATGCAAGTGTAATGGACTTATTCCTCAACTTTTCTGATGGCGAACGAGTCACATTTGTGAAAATGATGCTGGCCAACAAGGTGTGGTAATGAAACTCAAGTGTAGCTTATTAGTAGATGCATATGTATACAGTCTAGTTGTGTAATGGTAAGTCGTGTAAGGTTGCCAAAAGTTGGATCATTGTCTTTTGGTATTTTTAATAATCTGTTAATAACCGTAACTTGATTATTTGGGCTGTTTTTTATGAATGTATATAAGCTTCTGCTATAATACCGTGTAGATAATTTTGTACTGCTATGTTCAATGCATGTTTTGCTTTTGATGAATATATATAGGCATCCTTTATAAAATTATTTAGACTTATTTTATACTACTATTTTTCAATGCAAGTTTCAGTATTTCATGATTAAGATATTTATAATTTATAATTTATAATTTAATTTGAGTTGTATTTTAATTTATAGTTTAGTTTTATATCAAAATATTTTTCAAGTTAAAGTAAGAAATTCAGATGTGAAATTCAAAACTTAATATACACTTTCTTGGGAGGTATATTATGTAGGGGTATAACAGTAATGAACAATAAATTAGTACTATATAATCTTGCAAACCAAACATGATTGTAAGATTGTATAAAAATTGACAGTCGAATCGAACAACTTTTTTCAGCCGTGATTCAGTCTTGGTTTATCCCATACTATATCTGACTGTTATCTTGTCTAGTAAACCGAACGGGGCCTATGAATAGTACAATCATGTTCTACTAAATCAATCTTGTTTTCACCCAACTTGACGTTTCATTTAGATTAGAAAGGGAAACATTGAAAAATCAATCATGAACTACTGGATATTGCTCTTTCATTCTCTCATATGGGCCTCCACTTTCTATCCTGTTTTTGCGCACACACACACACACAGAGTTTGAAAATGATGATAAGGATGGTACGTTCGATGCTGAATCCTCATCCAATGGATGTGTGGATATTTTCAGCCAATTTCTTTCTAACACCAGTCTCATCACATACTGTTATCACTATTTTTACCATCAAATTATGGAATAATAATTTAATGGTGTATTTCTTGGTGGTTTTTCCGAATGTTTGTGTTTTTTGAGTTCATCGCGTACATTTTAAATAATTAAATTTCTAGGGGTTGAACTTCCTTAATTCTGATTTTCTTATCACAACAAAAAATTCCACTAGTGATATAAGGTTTGGGTACTCCGATTAATTTGATTTAATTAAACTTTTAATTTTGTACTTCATCCGTCCACGACTTATTTGCCACATTGTGTTCGGCACGGATTTTAATAAGTTGGTTAATTGTGTTGTGAGTGAAATAAGAATATCATTTTTATGTAGTTTAAAATTAAGTAATTGAAGATAACATGTGTGTCCAACAATAACATTTTTTGTAAACAATAGGGTATGTGGAGGCTGATAATTAAGTGAGTTGTGTGGGTATGCTACTAAAAATATAATAGGCAAATCTTTGGTAAACGCATCGAAATGAAAATTGTGGCAAATAGGTCGTGGGCGGAGGAAAAATTAATTAATAATTATAGAAGCAATATTGAATATTAAAAAATGTAGGTTGAAAACCATACGAACAACTAATTGTTCTTTATTTATGTTCTAATATTATCTAGGCTAAAGGCACAAATTTAGCTTGATAAATTCACTTTGTGATAATTTTAATCCGAACTTAGCATAATACTATTTTTTAGCCCGATAAATATAAATTTGTGACAACTTTAGCCAATTATTATTTTCCGGCGAGGGAAAGTTGCTTGGCACCTTTAGTCCGATACGATAAAACTACACCGTTCACTTTATTTATTTTTTAAATTTTTTGAGAATTTATTCTTTTCCTTCCTAAAACACAAACTTATTCCGACATCGATTTTAATATCATGATTCAGACTATATATTCACGGGCTGGGATTACAACTCATAACTTTTTATGCATATGCATATGTCCAAATAAATTTGTGTATTTTAGGAAGGAAGAGAATAAATTCTAAAAAATTTAAAAAATAAATAAACTGAACGATGCGGTTTTATCTAGATGAGGTGGAAAATTAATTTAATTCACGTAAAAAAAAGAAACGATGTCGGTGATATGGGGTTATTTATGTGAGGCTGAAATTAGGGATTGATACCTTGAACTAGACTCACATGAGAAGCGGTGCTGAAGAATTCGGCCCTGATCATCTCAGAGCTGAAGAAGATCATCATTTGAGCTCTAACATTGGAGCCTTGACGCTTTCAGGTCTGACATCCCTCAGAGTTGACATTGGAGCCTTGACATTGGAGCCTTGACGCTTTCAGGTCTGACATCCTTCAGAGCTGACATTCGAGTCTTGATGCTTTCACGTCTGACATTTTTCAGACCTGATATTCTAGACTTGACGGATCTCAACTCCGAAAGTTAATGTCATTAGACCTCTCATAGTTGGAAAGACTAAAATGCCCCTCACTATGGTAAGCTTATAAATACCCCCTTTACCCTAAATTGAGGTATCGGCTTCTCTATCATTTACACCCTCTTCGTTTCTCTCTCTCTAAAATACTGACTTGGGCGTTGGAGTGTCTACGCCGGGGACCTCCCCGGTTTCTGTTTTGTAGGTTTCCGATGTAATTTCGATGGAGGAGAAGATCAATTCCGTTTCTGCTGTAAGAAGCTTTAACCCAGCTCTTACAACTGGCGCCGTCTGTGGCAAACTTGGGCTTTGGCGTGATTTTATTCATTCTGGAGTTTTAGTTTCCGTAAAATTTTCTACATTTTTCATGCTCGGAGAACCAGACAGGATCAAGGGAAAATGCTTCTTGCTCTTCAGCAATGATTGCTACCCTATCCTAGGTGTTCAATTACGATTTTAGTTTCGTCGTTTGAAAGAGGTGTTTTAATCATTCATTTTTTCATTAAGAATCTATGAAAAGAAACTTTGAAACTCAGATCTATTTTCGAAAGCACAAAAACTTTGGAGATCTTTATCATTTTTTATTTTCTGAAGCTCCTAAGAACTCGAGCTTTGTTTATATTTTGAGCTTTTCAATCTTATCTCGTTTTTTCTGTGCAAATGGGTGTAAACCATCAGATCTGGAATTAAAAGTGATTTTTCAAGTGAATTTTCGTCATTGATACCGTACTGTCGTTTCTCTAAATACCCTACCTTCGCTGAATCTTTCGATGGCGGTGAGGCCGAGCTCTGTTTCCGCTAAACCGGAGAATCCCGAAGCTAGATCCAGAGGTGTTACACGGAATTCTGATTTGAGTTTCTGGTCTTCTACCTTTTATCCAACTTTAACCGCGATTTTACAATGGATGGTTTACTATTGTTGCGTTGGAGTTGTCAATATTTTGCTGATACATGTGAATTATTGGATTAGAAATTAAAATAGGTGGTCTGGATCGATTATTTCTCTGTCTATGAATTGAATTTAACCAAAATGGTACACCAACTGTTTGTCGAAAAGATACAAAGCTCTAATCTCTTGAAATGGAGGTGGAAACCTTCAGCATCTCTCTGTTGTAATACTATCTTAATTGTGATTTTACGGCACCGATGCACCTTGGGGATTATCGATATTGTGTTGATATAATTGTTTTGTTTGACTTGACTTGAGTAATCCTCTTCCTACTAGTCGATCTTAAGCTAAACTTCACTCTAACTGTTTGTGAAGTCACATAGAATTTAATTTCCAGCTGTTATGTCAAACCTTAGTTTGAAAGCTATATCCACTGTTCTTTCATTTCTACAATAACAGATCATTTGTTGAAGTGATTGATGACTGATATGTGAGAATTACTCAATTTGCTGCCGATATAGATGATTTCTATGATTGGAATTAATTGCTGGTGGAAATGTTATTCATATTGATCTTCCAATATCAAATAGGAATTTTGTGGACTCTTCAGTTTGGCTTGGTAATGTCCATCTTGTATGCTCTGGTATAGATATATATGAGATTACATATTGTTGTAAAGATTTAGAGCTCAACTTTCGAGGAATTATGTTGAATATCAACATAGAGAGAAAATTAATTGATTTATACTTCAATGGTTTACGGTGGAAAATAAAGGACTATGTTCGGTGTACTTATATAAATGTGAGTTTTATTCTTAGAAAATGGATCATGTTAAGGGTATTTTGATTTAGGTTTATAAATGTCGATTTTTCTTATATAACTAATCGTGAATATGCTAAAGTCGAGATTAGGATAAGAAATTCGGAGGTGGACTGTCACTTGACCCATGTTTCTGTTGAAATGAAGGCACCAAAGTAAGCACACTGGATTTTAGTCTTGTTTTATTTGTTGATTCATATTCTTGAGGTATTGTTGATGAGGATAGCGTGATATAGATAAAGACAAGCATTATTTTGATTTTCTGGTCTGTTTTTCTTGCATGCTCGATTCTTAGATGTAATAATTAATATGGAGTAGGAATTTCAGAATGAAAGTTGAAGATTTCAGTTTGCTGATCATAAGGTAATAATTAATACTATGATTCGTGTTTCCATCTTAAGCTTGAGCAGAAGGTAAAGTTTGGCTAAGAGCAATATAGTAAGGAGATAGTATGTGAATATGTGATTTTGTATTATAGAGCTGATGATGGTAAAGACGTTCGACTAAATTATTTAGAGAAAGTTGGTTGAGTTTCTTCAATTTGTTTGTAATGGTCATGATTTATCGTTTTCAACTGTTGAGATATATGTATGATCTGTCCTCAATGTATGAGCCTCTAACCTACGATTTTGGAATTGCTTATCTATGAGATGATAAATTGTTAATTTTCTGCGTAAATGGTTTATAACCTGCCTCCGAGGGTTCTCCTTTTTTACTAATCTGTGTGCTTGAGAATCCTTACAGCAAAATGATCTCTCCATTAAAAAAGAGTAGAAATGAAGATATGTGGAGATATACAAATATATATAAGGAAGCAGTAGACACGTGGAACGACTGTGATACGGAATAGGTGAAAATACAGATGTCTAAAGCGTGTGAACAGTGACCCGTGGAACAGGTATATCATAGATGTGAAATTTATTATTATAGGATCTTGTTGATGCTAGTCTGAAGGATTTTGTATCTTATTGTCCGGGCAAAGTCAGGATTTCTCTGATTTTTGTTTGCATTTATGAAATATAGATATAGTATAATCTGGCATTGATGATTATTGTGTCGGTATGGTGAGAAGATGCGTTTCGTGACTGAAATGGAAGTATTTTTATTTGTGAATCCTGACAGGACAGAACTGATAAATCGAGTTTGAAATTAGTGGTTGAGTCTAACAGAAATAATGTAATTTTATGAAGAAATCTGTGATTTGAAGATCTGTGGAAAACCTAAAAAATTCATCTAGAGTTATGAATCTATGTTATTTAATTTTTTGGATATAATTTTGAGAGTAAGTCTGTTATGTATGAGTTTTTTTTATGAGGCACTGAATTTGTAATTCTAATGATTTTGGTCTCTTCTTGGAACTGTGAGGCTTTGTTCAGATAATTCTATATTGGGAAAAAGTCAGCTATCTTTATATCTTGTTGAATAACGTAATGATTTGTGAACATCTCTGTCTTTATATTAGTTGCGTGTCCATGATTTGATGAATGAAAAAGGGGAATTGCGGCTTCGACTTAGCGCCCTAGAATTGAAAGCTGAGGATTGGAGTGGAAGCTCTGCCGGGCTCCAACGTGAATGATTGAGAGTGATCCGAGCATCTTCTCTCCCCAGCTCTGAAAAGGGGAATTGCGGCTTCGACTTAGCGCCCCAGAATTGAAAGCTGAGGATTGGAGTGGAAGCTCTGTCGGGCTCCAACGTGAACGGTTGAGAGTGATCCGAGCATCTTCTCTCCCCAGCTCTAAAAGGTGGGTTTCAGCGCCCTAGAATGGAAGTAGTGGAATGGTGTTGGAGTTCCGATGATCGGCAAGTGTTATGCATTTAGCATTAAGAACTGAGCATCGAGCATGCATTGTGCATTAAATAAATTGTGGTTATAATTTGTGCTACGTACTTCATTACTTAAGCACGTCTAGATTGGTGAGACGCACATGAGGCTGTTGATAGTCGTATGAATTTGAAAATGTCAATATAAGATTTCTCGTGTGTAATCGTTAACTGAACCTTATTTGAATGAGATTTGATGAAATTTAATTGTATGCCCCGAGTGTTGGATGAAATCTGTAAGTCAGAATGCGACATTATATTAAAACTAGTGTTGTCCATAAGCAATATCTGTATAATAAATCATGAGTGCTTTAGGAGATGCATGCCACGCAAAGGTAAAGTAGAGCTGAGAATAAATAACCCAAAAATTAGAGAGCTGAGAATCAAGATTAAAAATCCAAGCTTGATTCAACCAGTCAGTTTGTTATGAATGGCATCCAAAAGAGTGATAGAAGAAATGGTTAGAAGGTCTGGTCATAGCGAATCGCCGCAAGTGGTGCTAGTAGCTTTGCCGCCCAGTTTCACTGTTATGGATGATCTGAACGTCTCTCCATTTTGGCTCTGATAATGAAGATGATCTGTTTGGTTGAGTCTTACATCTGATATGCTATGAATGATGGAAAATAAGTGAACTAATGTACACATGCAAATACGATTGAAATGAAATCTGTCAAAGAAGAACTCGAGTCTTATTTTCCTCTGATTAAATTTCAGTAACTGAATTCAACCAGAGTAGGGTGCATACACCATGACTGTCAAAACTCCTTTTTTAAAGGTTTAATAAGGCAAAGTAAGTAAAACGTAGAGTTGACAATTGAAGTTTGGAAACAGAGTTCGAAATTTTAGCTTAGCAGAACTGAAAAATTGTGCTTGAAATCATAGTACAAAAATGCAGAGCTGGAAATCATGGATTAGAATTGAGGCAGAGGTGAAGTAAAACATAACTGAATTGAGAGATGAAGCAAGAGCTTGAATTGAAAGTTGAAGTAGGATCTGAAATGAAATGCGAAGTAGCTTGAAATAAGAGCGGAGGTAGAGATGAAGGTAAGAACTGAAATGAGAGTTGGAAATCAGAGCTTAAGGGACAATTCTCAGTAATGAGAGCTCCAAATGAAGAATCTAGAATCAAAGTGCACGCCTGAAACTCAATGTTTGTACAAAACCGAAACTCAACAATAACCTCAATAATGCAGAACTCAATTTCGAGCTAAGTAGTGCTTAGAGTTAAAAAATGAAATCTGGAATGGGAGTTTGAAATTTTAGCCTGGCGAACTGAAAATTGATACTGAAATCATAGTTCAAAAATTCAAAACCGAAAATCATAGATAAATCAGAGTCGAGGCAGGACTGAAATGAATGGATCAGATCGAGAATCTAAAGGCAGGGCTTAAAGTTTAAGCCCCAGAATTAGAGTTAAAAGCTCAAAAATTAAAATATATATATATATATATATATATATATTAGCGATACCGAAGATGAATTAAGGAAAGTAGAAAGATATTTTTTCATTGTGAATCCATAAAATATTAAGTGTACGTACAAAGAAGAAAGCAAACCCTATTTAAGGTCACTGATACTGACTTATCAACATAAAATGTGAACGGAAGTAAAAGAACAAGAAGGAAAAGAACTCTGCTCTATTTCTAATAGGTCTGAAACTTGCCCATCTAAGGCTGCCCCCTTGAGACAGGGTTTAAAGTTTTGGCTCAAATGTCTGAGGAGTTGGATATCAAAGGTCTGAAGTCAGATCTCGGCTAAAAGTCAAAATATTCGGATCTTAGGAGTTAGAATTTCGTATTCTAGCTCATATTCGGAGCTGAAATTAGAAGAGGAAACAGAAGCTTGAAAATCTCTGCCTGAAAATCAGGTGTGAAATTCTCCTCTGATTGAATTTCAGTAGCTGAATTCAATCAGAGTAGGGGGGAGTCGGGGTGCATACCCTAATATCCTCATTAATTCTAGAATCTCGTTTGTGGGGTTTAAGAAAGCAAAGTAGAGAAAATGAGGAAAGCGCCGCATAATGATGAAGTAATGAAATTTTTCTGCATTACAACAGAAGCACTGAATAATGACGATTCATAAATTCTATTTTCTCCTAATGGAATTTCCAATATAAAAATAAATAATTTTAAGCATTGAATACTGGGTATTGAAAATTGAGTATTGAGCATTGAGCATTCAATAAATGACAATTGTGATAATTTGTGTTATGTGTTAGGTTAGCTGAGCATGCTTAGATTTATTAGTCACACCAGATTCTATTGATAGTTACATGAATTTGAAGATGGTGATATATGATTTCTCAGGTGTATTTATTAGCCGAACTATGAGGATGAGATTTGATGGAATGCAATCTATTATTGGTTGCGCTGAAAATCATTACTGCATAACTGACACCTTGAACTCATAATTGAAGGCTTAAAAATTCAGAGCTGAAACGAGAGCTGGAATATGTTGTGAAATATGGAATTCCTCAAGTGAATGCATGCTAAACCTCATACAGAGTTGATTGTTCTGCATGATCCGAGGTTTACGAATTGGTGCTATAAAATATTCATTTCCACATGTACCTTATGATTAGCTTTAAAATAATAACGCTTATCATGCTTTGTTACTTAGCCATTCTCTCTAATGCCTTAAATCGGAATTGAAGTGTACCCATCTTAAGATTGAGGACTTGTGGATGATATGAATGAAAGAATCAACGCTTCATTATGATTGGAGAACTGAATGTCGAAGAGTTTAAGGCAAAATTAAAACCCAGAACTTGAGGGTCAAAAGCTATAATTTGTTATAAGCCCGAAAGATGGAACTCAATCCCTGAATTATCAACAGATTAATGGTTCCTTATTGACTTGTTCCAAATTATTTTTTGAATTACGTAAATCAAATGTATTGCCTGGATGAATTTGTATTTCCTCAACCTTTAAGATCTCTTGAGGGCCCGATGCAATTAAGAATTCGCTATTGACATACATAATTGAACGAGTATTTGAAGTAGGAGAGCTTTGTTAATAGGATTCTACTTTGTGAGAACTAACACGGTGCAGAAGTAAGCAAAATGAGCTTAAGATGCCGCGTCTCAAGAAGTAAAAGTTCCAGAGCTCAAAACCAGAGCTGAAAATCATAGTTAAAAATTAAAACTAAAGCTTAAAGTAACTTTGAACTTCGCAAATGTTATTGCATAGTTGCTTTTAACATAGGTGGTAATCTTTTATTTTCATGACGTAAGCTTGTGTTGTATTCCTTTCGTTCGGCTGGTTGAATGAGTTGTGAAAATGCAGTGTTTGCAAGATAATATTTTGCGCTGCACAGTGGGATTTGTAGCATTGCTTGATTAAAGTGAGATGAAGATTGTATCTTCCAAATCGAAGCTTTTTCCGTACTGATGTAGTAGTGCATATGTTGTCTTAAAATTTTGTTCTCGGTCTTGAATTGAAGCAATCAGTCCTGATTTTGCTTCATTACGCTTCTTTCTTGCCTATTTGGGAGTTTATAATTTGCAAACTCAGAGATCAGCATTAAAGCTCAAAGTGCAGTTTCAAAGCTGAACTCAAAGCTTGCGTTCAAAGTTGCAGCTCAGAAATCAGAGATTGGGAATAGCTTCGTCTTAAGATTTGAATTCCCAACTCATAGCTCAAGATTAGCAAGAAAGTCTTCTATACTCCAAGCGATTATTCATAAATGACCATCACTCGGAGTAGGGGATGGTGGTTGATATGGGGTTATTTATGTGAGGCTGAAATTAGGGATTGATACCTTGAACTAGACTCACATGAGAAGCGGTGCTGAAGAATTCGGCCCTGATCATCTCAGAGCTGAAGAAGATCATCATTTGAGCTCTAACATTGGAGCCTTGACGCTTTCAGGTCTGACATCCCTCAGAGTTGACATTGGAGCCTTGACATTGGAGCCTTGACGCTTTCAGGTCTGACATCCTTCAGAGCTGACATTCGGGTCTTGATGCTTTCACGTCTGACATTTTTCAGACCTGATATTCTAGACTTGACGGATCTCAACTCCGAAAGTTAATGTCATTAGACCTCTCATAGTTGGAAAGACTAAAATGCCCCTTACTATGGTAAGCTTATAAATACCCCCTTTACCCTAAATTGAGGTATCGGCTTCTCTATCATTTACACCCTCTTCGTTTCTCTCTCTCTAAAATACTGACTTGGGCGTTGGAGTGTCTACGCCGGGGACCTCCCCGATTTCTGTTTTGTAGGTTTCCGATGTAATTTCGATGGAGGAGAAGATCAATTCCGTTTCTGCTGTAAGAAGCTTTAACCCAGCTCTTACAGTCGGTTAAGATTTGTGGCTGACACGTGTCAACTAAAGGTGCCAACATGACTTTCCGGCGTCAGAAAATAATAATTGGTTAAAATTGTCATAAATTTGCATTTATTTGGCTAAAAATTGGTATTGTGCTAAATTGGGGCTAAAATTGTCACAAAGTAAATTTATCGGGCTGAATTTATGCATTTTGCCTATTATCTATCATCTTATAAAAAACCATGATCAAAAGTAAAAATATATAAATATGAATGTTGCTTCAGTATTAACAGCTACTAAAAAATAATTAATAGATCTGAGAACATGATTAACATTACCGCCTAATTCAAAAGGTACAAATCCAAATTATATTAAGCTTAAATTATTTTTTAGTTTCTAATGAATTATTACATATATTATAAACTTAATTAATATACTATTTTACATCATTATACTTAAATTAAATATATAATAAAAATATAATAAGTAAATTAAGTTTTTTTAAAATTATTATACTTAAATTAAAGAGTTAATCATGTTGAATTGGCACACCTGGTACAGATATAGACCATTCGTACCAGGTGTGCTAAGTCTAAGCGCGGTATACCTTGTCACACCTGGTACGAATACGTTGCATTCGTACCAGGTGTGCCAAGGCATACCAGGATGCGGTTGACCAAAGACGAACACCATCCAGGACATTAGATCTGGAATGTGACGCCATGGATTCTGGAATGTGACGCCATGTAAATTAAATATATAGAGTATGACATGAGCAATTGAGCAAGGAGAAATATTTGTAGAATGGGAGAGCGGCATTAGAATTTTTTGGTTTGCAAGTACTATATGCTTGACACATGTCAAGCATCCATCATATTATAAGACAAGTGGCGGTGGAGTAAGGAGGCATAGAGATTCAGCATCGAACTTACCATGATGATAATGAGATCAAATAATCTTTCCTGCAGGAGATGAAAATAGTGCAAAGCTGAATCCACTTTTCCAGCACATAAATGAATATAGAAACAAATATTGATCTTGAGAGGAACAAGTTAAGAATCTGTCTCAATTGTGTGTAAAAGAAGCTAAGCATCTTCTTATCTGGATGGAATAGAATCACAATGTATCGGTACATGAGGTTAGAAGGTTTTGTCCTCTAAAATTGTGGTGATCTGCAAAATAAGTTTAGCCACCACAAACTGAGAAGAAATGAAGTTCTTATTTCAGTTACCGTGCTGCTCGTGCTTCTGCTTCGTCAAGGCCAAAAAGGATAAGTCCAAGAAGAAGGAAGACAAGGGAGCCTAAAGCTGCAGAAGCCAAAATATCAAAGAGCATATGGGAAAAACACCCAACAATCATTTAACAGTCACTTTTAATTTTCTCGGGTGTATTTGATCTCCACTTCTAATGATCCAAGTAAGTTTCTATTGATCTTCGTAAGATCTTAGTCATCCGAAACTGCATGATGTATTGATCAAAATCAAAATCAGTTGCTTTTCTTGCTACTGTGCCCAGCATCTTTGTTTCCTAAGCCAATCTCCTGCATTTGATGCTCGACTGATACAAGTCCCGTCTCCGCAAGGAAGCTAGAAAATATATACAGACAAATGTTAGGAAACCTATTAATCATAACCGTGGTCTTTGATTTCAACATATCCAAATCAAAAGATAAAGTCTAATTCTTCTTCTTCTTCTTTCTGATACTCGATTGTGAATAACGGTGATAACTACGAATACTAAACACATTCACACAGTGGTTGGAGCCAGATTCCCAGAATATTTACTATGAATATTAACATTCTGGAAACAAAGAAACCATTCAGTCATTGGGCAGGAATGGATCCATACACAATTCAGTCAAACACAGCAAGATGAAAGCAAGTAACAAAAGAAGACAGAAAATTAATTTGCCAAATCCGGAATCTAACTTTGCGTAACTAGTTCCCACTGGGAAATATTGTCGAACACCAAAAGTGCATTATGATTTAAATCTGATAAGAAAAGAAATATATTACAAATCAACACAGAAGAAAACGATTAAACAACAGCAATCCGTATGAAAAAACTCTATGCATATTGACATATTATGCCCAGTTCTAATTTTCCTCCCTTTATTCTGGAACATAAATAGAAGGGAAAAAAAAAACCCTCCCCTTCTCCACAAATTTGACATTATTAAAAAAAAAAAAATAGAAAAGTGCGAAGAATTGAATACCCTGTAAGAAGCACGAAAAGAGTGGCAGCGATGAGTACAAGGAGGCCGACGTGGAATACTAAGGAAGAGTCTCTGGAGGAGAACGCTAATCCCAGCATAGCAGCGAGGCAGACGCCCAGCATCAGAAACGCCATCTTCAGCGTGTTCCAGGTGGGACCCTGAAACATATGCGGTGGAAGATGAGAAAAATCTGGCTGAAATGAAGAGAGGATTTTGAATCTTGATGAAACTGAAAAAACAAGTCTACAGACGTTGACGCCAGGAGCTAAAGCTCCAAGCATGACTGCTTCTGCAGAGGAGACGCGATCCTTAGTCGACTGTTCGGCCTCCATTGTAGAGATATAAGATCTTAGATTATCAGTTTTCGCCGTTGGGTGGAGAGAGAGATACGACCCCGGTAATTGTCGTACCGACTACCCGGTAGAATAATAGCCAAAGAGGTAATTTTATTTGTTTATCTTTATTTTATTTCAAGCGCCAACAATAAGATCATTAGTATCTTTTTTTTTTTCTGAGGGGAACAATAAAATTATTATCAAGTTATGATCTTATCATTAAAGACACTATTTGAAGGATACGCGCATTCTAATTGTTGTATCTCTGATGGTATCATGGGGGGCAAGGCAATCCGTTATTAAATTTATTCATCTAGAAAAAGCTTTAATCAATCACGAAACAAGGAAATTTAATTCCCACTTTTATATACAAAGGATCGTTGAGAGGAAGTAACACCGACGAGAGAGAGGAGCTCCCTCAAAAATTACATCACAGTTTACAAATGATATTTCATCTCCGATTTCTCAATACCCCCAAAAAAAAAAAAAACCACCGTGGAAGTGGAGCAGTGGTTTGGACATGTATGTATGGTACATGAAATATCAACATTTGTAAGCAGGGAAGAATTGTAGAAGACTATAAAAAAGTGCAGAGATCTTAAGCAATGACAAAACTAAATATAAGTCAGTTTCCCATAAAAGTAGGACCTCTTAGCTGTAGCTGTAGATGTGAGGGAGGAGGCGGCATTTGCCTTTCCTTTTCCTTTAGATAATGCAGAAGTGGCTGCTGTTCTGGACTCACCTCCATTCCAACCCCACATACATAAGGAAATGGTCTTTCATACCCAACAAACATATTCTCTCTCTTTTCTTCTTCAACCCCATACCCAAAACACGAAGTCGTCCGATACAATTCTGGACTCCCCAAATACATCATAGGACTCGATATCAAACGATTCCCCCATTGATCACACAGCTCGAAGCTCGAAACCTCGTTCCCAAAGGCAGGAGGAGCAGTCATAGGAATTGCCATATTCTGACTGTTTCTGTAGTGATAGAGCCATTCAGAAGAGCTCATACCATGTAATGGAGGAGGAGGATATCCATTAACAAAGCCCGGAGGACCAAATCCAATTGCCGGCCCAACTGCAGACGACCGGCTACTCATTGGCGCCGCACCAAGAATGCCATCTGCCTCGTGAGGAATCAACGAGTTTCCCCTTAACCAAGAGGCGTCATCAGGTAACAAGGGGGCTGAAGGCATTGGAGCAACGTAAGGGGGGGAGTCGTGGACTATTGTTGAGATGTGGCCCGTCGCCACCTCAGAATCTCTGGTGTGGTTAATAGAAAGACCGGTGAAGGATGTAGAAGCTATTTCATCAATGGGGCTTAGTTTTTGTTTACTAAAACCACTTACCTCTTGCTCTCTTTCATTGCTCGAACTTGCTCTGCTGAGGACCCAACCACTGAGGGAAGGAGGTCCATTCGGATGTGAAGTTAACGGCCTATTGTCACCAGAATTAGACGTCATGGAGCAGAAACTGAACGAGTCAGCATCTTCTGCAGATGATAATGATGTGGCTCTTCGCAACCATTCATCTGGATCTTTTGTAGGTTTAGAAGTATAAAGTGGCGCTGAGTTGCGCCTCGTGATGGGCTTGAAGAGAATGACTTCCTCCTCTTCCACGGACGCAGATTTCTCCTTATTTTCCAATGATACGTCTCCCTGCTGATCTGCACCTTCAACTTCATGACTAGAAACAGATGCTGCAGTTTCCACCTCTCCTTGTTCTGGCAAATTTTTTGAAGTCTTCTCAGAATTAGATAGCAGTCTTCCCACTTTATCATGAGAGATCCACTCCCACGAATTCTTGAACTTGGCCATTATTCTTTTGGCAGCATGAACAATTCTCTGCAAACGGTATTCGTTTCTACTACTGTAGTTCTCCACGCACTCCAGATGAGTCGCGAAGTCCAGCATTTCATGAACATGATTTAATGGATAGAAGCCCCTTAGCTCATGATCTTCCCAAAGAGCAGTATAATCTAGTGATGTTCTATTTCCAATTCGCTCAATTTGACCCGAGAGATCAAGCAAAGCATCGAAAAAGTAGGACATGGCATTCCTAACCCTTTCATCAGCATCATATGTATGCACTGCATCAAGTGCTCCTGCTAGCCACTCTACAAATACAAGCACAGCTGGCAAAAGTGGAGAAATATCCCTCTGATCTGCCGTTAGGCATCTCTCTGTAAGACGACCCATGCAAATGAATATAGCAGCAAATGCCAAAGGTGTTGGTGCAGAATCTTTCTGATCATCCTTGCCAGTTGCGTCCTCTTGTTGCAGGCTCTCGGTAAGGCTATGAACAATGAAGATGAATATCGACACAACTTGAATAGCACGGTAAGGCCCCCTTCTGGATGAATCCATATGCCAGTAAGCTTCCAAAGCGACAGTAAGCTTTGAATCATCCAATGCCAACAAGGCATCTAATCTGTGCAAGGCAGAAGCAAGGGTGCACGGATATTCCTCCAAACTGCATGACATGGAAACAATTTAAAACCTCATTATGAAGAAAGATTAAAGTAGCAGTACTTCTTTACAACTAACTTCTCTTGATTTAACTCTAAATATTTGATAAACACAAACAGCATATTGAGAATATCGAGAGAAGGAATAGAAGAGACGGGGTTTTGGACAAAGGAAGAACAAATAGGAAATAATGCTGCATTCTTGGAAAAACAGATTCCATAATAACCAACTATGCTTGTATAGATTCATAAGAACATTTTCAAGACTATTATTTTCCATTATACGCATATAGTTCAAATCTCAAAGCAATGAACAATGCTCCAGAAATCAGATGAAATATAAGTATTATAGTCTTGCCTAAAAATGTATATTTTGATAATCTATGGTCTCTATTGTTGTGGTGAGTCTGGTGACATGTAATCAAGATTCATAATTTCTCAGTCAATAAACAACTGCCCTTTATCAAAATAGGATGGAAATGAAGATAAATCTGCTGGTGCAGGATGATTCAGGAAAACCAGATACATGCACAGATAGAAAGAGTTTACTTTTCAAAGTATGCCTGCTAACTCTTTTTCATTTTGTTTTAGTTGGGGGTAGGGAATGGGGATCAAACCTCGATCTCTCACACTTAAATGGGTGAAGAATACCACTAGACTACGTGCATGTGGTGTTAATGAATTAATACTTAATACGGCAGTATTGTAGCATATGGTTGTAATAGCGGTCACAAGTACCTTGATTTGATTAAAAGGAAGCTTATAGTTCGAACAAGAATGGGCCATAAGTCGAACTTTTCAGAACAAATGTTATCCAAGTCTTCTGATTTGCTGTTACATGGACAACCATTCTCCTCAAGGCATGTATCCTTCTGGTAACTTCTTCTGGAAGGGTTTAAGAAGTCAGGCTGCATCTGAATTGAAACCGACGGCAACTTAACAGACCTGTTCTGCAGATCCACAAGAAACAATTGAAAGGTGACTACCAAGTTAAACCAGAAACTAATATAAATGTACAAGCTACATGAAACTTTGAAATAGAACTCTGCTATCTACTAATTATAGATATCAATCATTTAATCCTGGTTGTTAGAAAACTAGGTGTTGAGGAGAAGTTGATTAATTGCAAGAGAAGACTACAAAATTGTACCTCTTCAAATAGTAATAAAATGTTTCTCCAGGCATCAGGAAACGGCTCCTTCACTGCCAAACTCCTTATACAATGGTACAATGCAAGAAAAGCATCACCAACGTATGTTGCCAATAAAGCCAACTGCATGCATGTTCAAAAGTTTAGATTCAGACCCTAAAGTTAAGCAGGTTGCATACATTCATTCGCGACTACAGCTCACGAAGCTGAGGCAAAAAGAATGCACGCGCGCAGACACAAAGAGAGGAGAAGTACCTGATTATGGGGATTCCCACTATCTGGCCATGTTCTGGTTGCTTCTAAGTAGTACATTGCTGCCGTCGACCACTCACAAGCATGAGGCTTTTTGATAACTTCAGTATATCTAGCTAGATCTCCAAGACAAATTAAGAGGCGATGGCATGTATGTTGACATGCATGCAGCTTCTTAGGCTCGATGGAAGATGACCAGCGATCCTTATTGCTAAGAAAAACTTCTGCAGGGAGCCCACAAGCTCTTCGCAGTTTGACAATCATATTCCTATAGAACGCAGTTGCTTGAGACAAGAATGACTTGAATTCTTCAAAGCTTTTATCAAAGTTATTGCTCTGTGAATTAATACTTTCAGATGGACTATTGCTCCTCATATTCTCTTCATTGTATGATTTTTGCCTAGGTCTTTTACGAAATCCATCTATGAGCTCATAATGCAGCTTCCACATATGATGCTCAACTTCTTGAAGCGCGAGCAAGTGATTGCTGCTCAACAGAATTTTCTCATACACAGTGCGGATTTGGCGGTATAACTCCAGAACATCATCATGTAAAATACCCTTTGTATAGATCAATGCTAGCATTTTTTTCTCAGTATTAACAACCTATGATAAAAGAAAAGAACGCGCAGAAATTAATGATTATTTTTTAAAACAAGTGATTATATAAGCATAGAATTATTTATTTGACATAAACCTTTTAACATTTAAAAACTATAAAATCTCAAAGAACAAAGGAAACATCAAGAAATACCTCAAGGAAAGACTTTTGCTGTTCCATCTTGCTCGGCTAATTGGGTACAGCTGTTGAATTTAAACTCGATATGGTTTCTCTTTTACCACATATATGATTCGTGAAGGTCTCTCTGTAAACAATATAACCACAGAAATGTATTTAAAGGCCATTTGGGTATAGGAAATGTTTGATTTCAACACATACACACGCACACAATCATCACTATTTAGCACACAGTTACTGAATCTGGGAACTAGAATGGGTATGATATAACAATATTGTCACAGAAAAATATCAAGAAGTAACAATCAATATCATAGATATAATAAATTAAAAAATGGTCAGAAAATGAGAAATGCACTTCACTTGCATCAAAGAATTAAAAGAGGGCTTGAGTCAGAAGTTAAGAGAATAGGAATTTTTGCAGTGCAACATGATTGCATAATATAGGATCCTGGAAAAGTGACATGAAGACTAACAATGTTCGGCTTTAGTTTTCTTAAATTTTCAAATCACTTCTTAAAGTTCGCCTTATTTTCCTTTCGATTCTGAGTACACGCCCAAGGACATGAAAATTGAGATCCAAATTGGAGAACTGCTCAACACATTGTATTACTGGATAGCACTAGTAACAAAAATTTGAGCATGATTTTAGCCTTGTCATTCTTTGCTCATCCAATCAAGATTATCACAGCAATAAAGTTATTAACACAGTTACACAAATGTGTGTGAGAGAGAGAGAGATTAATTGCTATGTCGACTGAGTGGACGTAGTGAGAGTGATCACTAAATTTCATCAGAGCAATTAATATAAGCAAGAATGAACGCAGGTTGCAGTCAGAATTGCAACCCTGAAGCAGGAGAGATATTGCCGAGAACGACAAAACCCTCGCTACAAAAGATTATGTTGATCATCAATTCACTATCATCATAAACTAAATTCTCAATTCAACTTTAGCAAGAAACAAACACACAGAATAACTACGAGACTAAACAAAATCAGACCATAATTTCAATTTCTGCAAGTCTGTAAAACAGAACATGAAAACCCCACAATTCAGAATCCATAAAAGCAGCAACACCGCAAAAGAACCAGAATCATCAAAAAGATTCTCCCAATCAACAATACACCAAACTCGAGCAATATATAGCTGCAAGATTCATCCTTTCTGGTTCTTATTAATCAGCCCAACAAAAAGCATCCACAAAACAGAGTACCTGAAGAATTTGCAGGGTTTAATCTTGCATACCAACCAACATCACTGAACCGTCAAGGTTTCAGGGCAGTTAAGAACAAAGAGAAACTTTTTAGAGAGAGAGAAGGCAGAAAATGCTACAGAAATCTCATATTTTGGCAGTGGAACAGAGCGCAAAGAACAAGGAGGATGTCGTCGTTTAATGAAAATCAAGAATGATGCTATGCTAGTATTCTTGCTTTGCTTGAATGCCCCTTTCTTTCTGGCACTTGCAAACATTTATTTACACCAAATAATACTATAGTATATACAACAAAATCAAAAGTGGCTTATCATTTGTTCAACTAGGCCTTCCATCATAACCATTTTCTTATCTGAAATTTATTTTAAATTATTAAAGAGAATCACTTGTAATCTAAGCTAAATCACCTTCTAAATTGGTATTAAATCCTTTCCTGTTGCACGCTACTGCGATTATTTTGTATTAGTTGTCGCTGTTGGAAATAATTAAATTAAATAAATCAATAAATAATCTTCACGGTCTAAAGGTTGAATCTTTTAAGACATGAAAATATTTTAATTTTTTAAGGAATGAAAATTGTAAGTTAATTTGGTAAAGAATAAATCTATGCAGCCACATTATGGTTACCCATAATTTCATTTAATAACCAAAAAAATTGGTTTATTTAAATTTTTGGGTTCTAAATGACTTCTAATATTTAAAATATTTAATTTATACAAATTCATCTTGATATATTTGAATTTGGATGTAACATAAATTTCGATAGATATAATAAAGGTAATACAAAGATTTTTGTCGAAAAATATAAAATATATATATATATATATATTTACACTAATCATGATGGAATTTAAGTCAAAAATATAAACATTAACATAAAATATATAATCATATTTTTTATATGAATCAAATATCTAACAAAATTGGTCTATTTTCACTTAATCGATCAAATTATGACTAACCACGTTATGGCTAAATAGCATCACTCTTTGCTAAATATGCAACTTTCTTGCTTTTGGCAATCGCCGTATAAACTGATCTCAGCTGTTTGTTTATGTGCTTTCTTAGCTAAAAAAAACTGTTTATGTGCACTTTCAATAAAGTGAATAGCTTGTAATTTAAAGTAAAATAATTATCTGTAATTACATATACAGCGATTTGTTAACTTTTAAATTAGTATGTGACACCAATAGAGGCAATGGAAGTCAATGATTAATATTCAGTCTTTAATTAATTTACCCTTTAAAAAAAGGATATAGTATCTGAACTTTACATAAAGAAATCATTGTAGATTAGTATTATGTTGCTATCTTTTTTAAATATGTATTATAATATTAATATCCGTCTTCTACGTATTAGCATTCACATTGCCATTAAATTGTTGAATATATTTATTTGGGGATTTTGACTAAATTGTTGAGAGATAGAGCGTAATTATTTTGATTTAGTCCTTTCAAAAAAAAAATTATTTTCATTTAGCAAATGGAAACATCTCATAGAAAAATAATACTTCTTGTTTGAAAAGTACACTTTATCCCAAAAAGGTTTTATTATATATATATATATATATATATTTCGCTCGTCAAGATTAGATCATTTGCAATAATGTACTCCCTCCGTCCCTGATAAGTGTAGTCCACTTTCCTTTTTCATCCGTCCCCTATAAGTGTGGTCCTTCCTTAAATGGATATGACCCCACTTAAATTTTTACTCTTTTACCATTTAAAAATAACTAACACTACAACAAAGTGAGTTTCATTCTCCACTCACTACACATCTACCTAACATCCTTCTTAAAATCCGTGCCCCTCCCTCCGGACCACACTTATTAGGGACGGAGGGAGTATATATTTTATCATTTTGTACAATACCTCTATATAATACACATATTTTAGTATGATTGGATAAAATTATCGTGAAGAAAAGTGACAATTCGGATCCAACCGCACGGTGAAGGTCATCCTTGCCCAAGTCCACCTCGATATAATATATGTTGGTACTACATTTTAACTATTTTAACTACATTTTTTGTCTAGACATAATAACTATCATGAGATGGAGAAATATTACTTTCATAAGGTATTATTTTTATAAAAGTAGAAACTATTATATATATTAAAGTATCAATTTTAATTATATAAATCATGTATTTACTTTTAATAACAAAAATATTTATAGTTTGAACTTTGAAGTATCACTCTTAGTAAAATTGAACCTTCCATCACATGAATTATTGTACTAGAGAGATGTGTGTGTGTGTGTGTCGTGTTGAGGAGCACAATACAACGAACCATCTAAGCAAATTGAAACTGTCGAACACATAAAATGTCACGCGACTCTATTATTAGATAAGACCATAAGGAATAAAAATTAATTAATTGTCAAATAAATAATTAAGATAAAGATGCAAGGGCCCCAGAAAGGGTCCGTGCAGTTGGTGTTAGGTCATAGTTTGGGCAAAATCAACATTTATCATCAATAAATACGTATTAAAAATTAGGTCTTTTTTTTCTTTTCAAAAAAAAAAAATAGGTCTTTTTTTTTACTTGAAATATTAGGTCTTTTATGAATCATGAAATGGATTAGTCAACATTAATAATATGTTTTGTTTTGATCTCTGCGGCATGAAATATACTAATAAGTCAATTTCTTGAAAGTTATTTTTTTCCTTCGGATCATTGTATATCTTCGAGGCTTCACTGTATATCCGTTATTTGTGTTGGGGTCATAATTATATACAGTATTTGAGAAAATCATTTCTGCTAAAAACTCATACTTATTAACTAATTAAAATATAATCTATCTAAGAAAAAAATATTATTATCTATAAATAAATCTCAGTACTTGAAAATTAATAGTTTAAAACGTAATATTACCTCTGTGCATGCAGACTCCAAGAAGATACAACTGCGAGTACTGGGGATATACAGGTCTTGCAAAGGTAGAAGTTTTAAATATATATTGGTTTTATGTTTGTAATATTATTATTATCTTAGATGATTCCATGAATGTACACATGACATACAAATGTACACTGAAGTGAAGCTCTAATTCAGGATAAGCTCCAAAAATTAAAACTCTAATCCTCACGATCATCGGATCATGTGAGGTCAAAATTCTAGAATTCTCCAAATATGAATATTGTATGTTCTATTCTAGATACAAATACTCCCCTCATCCCGTCCCAAATTAGTTTTGTTCAACTAATAGTTTATACTTTACAACATATTAAATATGCACCACACTTTTGGGGGACTGAGGGAGTAACAAGTTTTTGTTATTATTTATGATAATGGCTGACATTCATTCGTTTCTCCACCTTGCAATTAATACTCAATTTAGCGAGCAGATCGCTATTCTTTGGCGTAGAAGAGTTATTACTATGATATGGTCCATCTGGCATCATAGGAACAAACTGATTTTTGATTATATGAAGGTCAGTAAGCATTTTCTCCTTTTACAGGTCAAGGTGGCGCTAAAGGATTCCTCGATGATTTTTAATAAAATGGGGTATATGCAGATGATCGATCAACGTATTCTTGATCAGATAGGGCTGAAAGCTCGGGTTAGACCTCCGCTTACTTACATTTCTGTGACGTGGTGGCCTCCTTTACCAAACTGGATCAAGGTAAACGTGGATGGGGCAGTTAAAGATGCTCCTGCTCGTCTTCATGCCGGCGGGGTGTTCAGAGACTGCCAGAGTATGGTGGTGGGATGTTTTCATACTTCTGCTTCCCCAGGATACGCTTTCGAAGATGAAATTCTTGTTGTTATAACTGCTATTGATCATGCTCGCATGAAGGGTCGGAACAAATTATGGCTGAAATCTGATTCTAAGTTTGTTGTGATCATTTTTGCAAAGCGAGACCCGACCTACATGTAGTATCCCGTCTTTCTTAAGTAATTAAAATAATTAATCTTCTGAGAAAGACAAGAATTTTAGTAAAATAAAGATTTTCTTTCTGAAAATTTTATCCGGCAGATATATTCTACCGGAAAAACGAGTTTTAATTAATTTTTAGCGTCTCGGTTAATCCGAAACGAAGAAGTTTTTACATTTATCAATAGATGATAAATGTTTAGTCATTAATTAACAAGAAGAAGAATTTAATTTAATTACGTGAAATTTTACGTAATTAATCTCTTAAAAATTTAGTTTCGGTCGATTTGAAAATGCTTCAAATCTCCGATTCTTTCTGTGAGATTTTTATCTAAGGTTCGTGAAACCTTAATCTTAATTACTGTGTTGAGAAATTAGAGAATTATTAGAAGATTAATTAATTATTAATTAATTGAATTAATAACTAATTAAATGAATTAACCAAAACTTAGCTATTAAGTTTTAATAAAATAATAAGCTACCCTATAGTTCTAAACCTAGGTTGTGAGATTATATATCTAACTATCTCACTCTCTCTATCTCACCACACGCACACAACACAAACAGCAGCAGCCTTCTCTCTCTCAAACCTCTCGATCTCTCTCTTCTCTCTCAATACACACACTCACACACACTTAAGAACACCATCTTGATCTTCAAGCTCAAAGATTTCAACTTCTAGCAATCCTCTCAAGTAGTCAAGTAAGCTTAGATTCTTCTCTTCCAAGCTCTTGATTCATGTCTTTAGTGGAAGAATTATATATATATATATGTGTCGAAAATTTGTAAGAAATATGAAGAAGTAGTTGGATGATCTTGATGTCTTAATATGATGCTTATATCATGATTATATGATGATTTGTGTGATTAAATTAGAAAAATCAAAACCCTAACCCTAAGTTGCATGAAAACCGAAATTTAGAAGAAAATGCTAAATTTTAATTCATGCATTGAATGATGATTTGTTCTTCATGAATTATGCTTAGAATATGATTATAAGATCAAATATGTAATTAGATTTAAGCATGGAAAACCCTAGCTATCAATTGGCAATTTTCGAAAATGAGAAGAAAATAGGAAATAATGGATACATGAATTATATGATTGATTTAATGATATAAATGAGTTTAGTTAAGTATTTTAAGAATGTTTCATGTTGGAAGTAATTAAAAATTTCCAACCAATTTCATTTTTGAGAAAATGACCGATTAAATAAGAATATAAATTAGGGTTGAAAGATTAATACTTAATTGAATGAAATTAAGTGAAGAAATGAGCTTAAGATGATAATTAAGTATATTAGAAATTAAAAAGAAGAGAAAATAATTAAAGAAATATTTATTTTAATATAACCGAGATTTTTAAAATAAATAAATAAAATATTAATAAAATTTTAATTAAGAAATTAATTGCAATTATGAACTTCTTAATAAAAATTAAGTGTTATATAATTTTATGGAAATTGATGCTTAATGAGGAATTTAGATAGATTAAGATAGATTAAGAACGTTTGAAAAGTTAAGATAGGAATTCTCGAATTCCATCAAGTTGCGACGTAGAAATTCGAATAGAATTTCGTTAAAGATATCGAAGTCGTTAGTCGATAAAAGCTCTCGTTCTAAATTCGTTAATCGCTTTCGATTAAAGGAGCAAGCGGAAGTAGAAGCGGAGACGTGAAGTAAAAGGATTACAAGCGTTAAAGTTAAAGTAAAGCTTAAGTTTATCAGGTGGGCTTTCTAAACTAAAATATGTGAAAAGCATAATATCGTATGTTTTACAAAGTTTTGATACTTGCCAAATGATTTTAAAAATGTTTAAGTATGTTACCATCTACTTCAGAAAGACGAATTCGGTTTCACGCAAGGTGAAATCTGTGTACACATTAGTAATCGTGCGCATTTCTTTGATAGGCCGATTATTCATAATCGTGAGCCTTTCCTTGATATGCCGATTACAAGTGATTGAGAAAGAGGCCTCTTTCTCATCACCATTATTTATTTGTAGATATGGTTCATACTGTTATAAATGTCTGCAGACAAATGAGTTTTGAAAAGAAAGTATTTTTAGCATTTTACGAGTTGTTTTCAGAAAATCCTCGTATTATGTTTTTCTGGCAAGTTTTCATATATAGCTGTATTCAGCAAAGTTTTCAAATGTTTTTGGCATGTGTTCACTGAGTACGTAGTACTCAGCCCTGCATGTTATTTCTAAAACGTGCAGGTTAGCAAGGATGAAGATGATGAGTACTGGATGGACCATTGTTGTTGTTAAATGTTGTTATGTAAAGAAAGTCGTTTTTGAAAAGTTGACCTAGAATATATGTCTTCATACATATATTCTCATGTTTTTCCGCTGCAAGAAAATGAAGTTTAATGTTGTTTTTAACTTTTAAATTCTAAAGTCGAACTCTTTTGCTAAGTTCTCTTGAAACAGTTTTCTTTATCTTGTTTTCTTGATCCTCAAATAAATTCATCATCTTCTTGATCAATTGTCGATTATTTGGTTGATCAGGTCTTTTAATTCCGAATAATTTGAGTTATGTTTATTGATATGTATGTCATATTAATTTCAGTTGATCGTCTCGAGTCAGATATGTCACATTAATCTAAAGTGGTAAATCCAGCTGGCTGAGTCAATGGTAATTCAGGCCAGGTCAATTTGGGTAAATCCACTGGCCGAGTCAATTGGTAATTCAATTGTGGGTCCAATTGTAAAACCATTGGCTAAGTCGGGTAATTCCAATGGCCCAGGTCAATTTGGGTAAATCCATTATTTGAGTCAATTGAAATTCCAATTAGGGTCAATTTGGTAAATACAAGAGTCAGGGTATTTCAATGAGAAGTGGGTAATAGTTTCGGGCTGCGATATGTTAAGTATAGTTATTCTTTTGAACGATAGCCGGGTCGCTATCTTAATTTCCTTTGTTAATCATAAATTGTGTAAGTCGTGGGACCTACCGGCCTTGACATCTAATATCGAGGTTCGGGCTGCGACAGAGTGGTATCAGAGCAGGCCTGACTGCTCTGAATAATTTTTTTTAAAAATCTAGTCTATTTTGAAATCCTAGACTAGTTAGAGCAATGTCTTCTGCTCCAAGTTGTTATTTCTGAAAGTCTAGTCTGGTTTGAATTCCTAGACTAGTTAGTTTTTAACAACAACTGAAGTCCAGTATCTCTCATCTCATCCAGCTATCCAGGTATGAATTTCAACTGTTTCTAGTTATAAAGATTGGAAGTTGAAGTATATATATAATTGTTGTGCCTCTAATGTGATTGGTTGTTAGTGATCGATCATAAGCGAGATAATGGATCAGTTGTGCAAGCAAGTTGAGTATTTATCTGTGGAATGTAACATGAGCCCAGAACACCCTTTTGGAAGCGACATTGAGTATGTTGAGACAGTGGATTCTCAAGACTATTCGTAATTTCAGTTTAGTTGATTATTTAAATTTTCTTTTATAGGATGTCCAATTCTAGAAGCGTAGCAGCGATGATTGAATTTCACCATATACACATGAGCTACACAGAAACCCTAGCAGAGTTTTTAGCTCGGTACCATAGAGTTTGGATGGACATTCATGAATCAAATATCTCGGGAGTTATTGGTATAGTTAGGCTAGTTCCTCTGCTTCCTGAGGATTGGCAAGAGTGGGCGGCATCGATTGCTCCAAGGTACGTTACTCCCCAATTTTGGGATGGTGTCTTGTTTGGAGATTGCAGAGCGTTCATAGCTGCAATTAGTACTCAATATATGTGTTTTTCGTACCCACCTTCTGGACCATTTCAGCCATTGATTCCTGTTGGTGAGTTTGGTTTACAAAATCTCATGCCCCAAGATTACCCTATTCTGGATCAGAATCCTCCAGAAAATCCTGAACCTATTGCTTCTCCCATCCATGGAAATAATGGATTTGATACTAACTCTTTTCTTGTTGAGCCATTGGCAAATGGCTATGTTTCGTCTCCCTCCCAAATTGAGACTCAAACTTTTGTTCCTGAGCCTTCTGTTTTGCCTAACGGCGTAGCCTCAGCTTCTTTTGTTGAGGAAATTCCAAATGATCCTTCTGTTGAAACATTGCAAGCTTTGAATTCTTCAGAGCTTGATGCCATAGTTGAAGCCCAGCCTATTCTTTTTGACCCTAATGTGGCTAGCACCTCTGGACCACGTCACTATGATAGTGACGAGGATAATGTTGATCCAGAAGTTGGACCAACTGAAGGATACTTCCACCTCCGTAGAATACCATTTACTCATTTGAGTTTTCAGCCTAGCTTTAGGCCGTCGCCGGGAGAGGATATTACTTATGCCCCTCGTGTGACTTTGGACGGAGTGGAGAGGGCAGAAGAGAGTACGGAGTCGGAGGAAGACCCGAGTGAGGAGGAGCCAATGGAGAATGAGGAAGAAGAAGAGGATCCGTCAGAGGATGAGCAGTGAGGGAAAGTGTCGGGAAGATAATGATGTAAATATATGTAATAGACTAGTAAGTGAACAACTTTTAACAATTGTGTTGTAAATAAGTTCTTGTAAATAGAAGCATAATATGATAGAATAGCGAATCGGAAGCGATGTAGAATTCCGCTCCGATAAAAATATTTTGCGTGATGTTAGAAAGTCACGGTTTATATAGGGAATTTTTGGGTGTAAATAATTCCCTACCTTTTGTAAAAGTCCTCAAAGAGGCAAATTTTCCTATTAAATGAAGAAGTAAGTTGAGCAAAGATCAGCTGGATAAATCAAGTTAACTGGAAAATCAAAGCTAGCTGGAAAAACTGAGTTATTTGGAGAGCGAAATTTGTGGAAAATCCAATTGGAGTCAGTGAGTAAATCAATTGTGAGATCAATTGAGTAATTACAGTGTGAGTAAATTCAATGAGGCCGAGTCAATTGCGTAAATCCAATGAGTCCAATGCGGAAATCTAAATGAGTCAATTGGGTAATTCATTGGTCAGTCAATGAGTAAATCCAATTGTGGGTCAATTGGGTAATTCAATTGAGTCAATTGAATAAATCCAATTGTGGTCAACTGGGTAATTCAATTGGTGAGTCAATTGAGGTAATTCAGTGGCCCAGTCAGTGAGTACGACGAACCACCACAGCGCGCGGCGCGCCAACCCACGACAATTTCAGCATCAGGCGCGGGTTGGTGTGGCGCGGGACAATCCGCCGGAGGTTAAGTCACGCGCACATGAAGGAAATCTTTTCTTGACCGCGCGATGTCTGCGTGCGGGACGGCGATCTTGGCGCGGGATAGTTCGATCCAGCGCCGGGGTTTATTCATCCATTCCGTTGTCGTTCGTAGTTGTTCATTCTTCGTTTATTTTGTTCGTAGTTCGTTTCGTTGTAGTTCATTCCATTCTTCGTTAATTTCGTCCGTTAATCGTTTCGTTCATTATTCGACTATCATTAGTTTAGTGCGTCGTTCATTTTATTCGTTTCATTAATTATTCGTTATCGTTAGCTTAGTTCGTAATCATTAGTTAGGAAAAATGTTAAGATGAAGTAGATCATATCAAAAGAGATTTATGAGGAAGTTTATACATCAAGATGATATTATTCATCTCTTGATTATAAAGGATGAAGAGCTAATTAAATTTAGCAAATAAATATATAAATATATATATAATAATTATTACTGGAAAATTTTTTTTTAGTGATTATGTGATGATAAGCGTGAATCTTTTGATTCATTAAAGTTATGATAAAGTTATATGCCAAGATGATGCAATTATTTCCTTGAAATATTAGGAATATATATTAGCTAAATTTTACTTAGCAAAGATAAGTATGAAAAATACGTGTTCTTAAAATATTTTTTGTGATTTTAGTAATGAATGAATTGTTGATTCATTATCTATGACAATAGTGAATTGTTTAAATTGTTCATGATGATAATAAGAAGTTAAATTATGGGATCACAATGTATGATGATGTTTGTGAATCTTTGATTCATTAAATAGTATGAGCCTGTTAGATGTAATTGAAAGTTTTGATAAGCATGAATGGTGATGAGTATGAATGGTGTGATTCATTAAAAGTACGATGAGTATACTATGCATTAAAAAGGTGATAAGAAAATTTTTCTAAATTCTAAAAACTTAGAAAAAGTTATTTTCCCTTAAAATATTTTTAAAGAAAGAAGAATTTTTATTAAAGAATAAGACTTTGTTAGAAAGAAAGAATAATTCGAATGGAAATCCTGGTTAATTAGAAAATGCCGCCAAGAGGAAGACCAAGAGGCCGAGGTCGAGGAAGGGTTGAAAATGAACCCGAAAGAGAACCTACCCCACCTCCTCCTCAACCTGAAAGAAGGATAGAAGAATTATTTTTGCGGCAAAATCCTCCAACTCTCGATGGAAGAGGAAGTCCTTCAGAAGCTGAAGAGTGGATTCGTGCGCTGGAAAGAATTTTCCGTTTTCTTCGATGTACGGATCAAGAACGTCTAACATGCATGTCTTATCAGCTCAAGGGATGCGGATTGCGGTGGGAAGCTCGTCAAAGGGCATATACCCCTGAACAACTAGAGAACCTGACGTGGGAACAATTTAAGGATGCTTTGTTCGAAAAATTCGTTCCTCGAAGTTATCGAAAGCAGAGGGAGAATGAGTTTGCTAATCTAAAGCAAGGTAAGAAGTCAGTAGCCGATTATGATCGCGAATTTTGTGATTTGGCACGTTTTGCTCAAGATAAGGTGGACACAGACGAGAAGATGGCTGAACTTTTCCGAGCAGGTCTTCGGCAGGAAATAAGAATCGTTCTGGCTAGTCAAAGTGCATTGTCGTATGCCGAGACTTTAAACAGAGCTTTGGATATGGAATTGGCAATGCAGCCAGATAAGTCTTCTCAGACTTCAGCAGCCACACCAGTTCAAACCCCAGTGACAGTGGCAAATCCGCAGCCGTTCAACCAAAGTCAGAAACGAAAATGGAATTTTGGAAGTCAACCTAGTAAGAAGCCCTGGCAAGGACAGCAAGGACAACAACGTCATCAACAGCAGCAATTTAATCAAGGACGATTCAAACAGCCTTTCGTCAATCAAGGCAGTTCATCTCAAACTTATCAATGAATGTCTCCATGTTCCAAGTGTGGCAAGATGCATCAAGGGATATGCAAAGCTGGAAGTAATAGCTGCTATACTTGTGGTCAAGTTGGTCATTATTCGTATCAGTGCCCAACTAAACTGCAAGGAGCAGGAGGAAGTAGACCAACTCAGAACCCGCCTCAGAGATTGAAGGCAATAGAAGTTGTTCCTCAGCAACGGCAGCAGCAACGGAATCGCCAAGGGCCGCGATTCCAGCAAAAGCAAAAGCAACCCCAGCATTTGAGAATGGAACCCCAGCAGCAATATCAAAGGGTTTTTGCTCTTGATCAGAAGCCGTTCGACAAAGATCAAGGAAATTTGACAGGTATGGGTCAATTAAATGACATACCTGTTATAATTTTATTTGATACTGGTGCATCGCATTCATTTATATCAGATGCATGCGTAGATAATCTTGGTCTTAAAGTAGAACGTGCTAGTCAAGACTTGAGAGTAACAACACCGTTAGGTAAATCTACCTCAGTTACTCGCATCTGTCCTAATATAGAGATTGAATTAGGATCTCTCAAGATGTTAGCGAAAACCCTAAATTTAATTAAAATGTGGGATATAGATATTATCTTGGGAATGGATTGGTTGACCGAGAATTTTGCAAGCATTCAATGCAAGCAAAGGCAAATTTCATTTCATATGCAGTCGGGAACCAACTCTATTTTTCGGGATAGAAAGAAGTTGTAAGAAATCGCCGATTATTTCGGCAGTTCAAGCAAGGAGAGTGTTGAAAAAGAAAGATGTGAAAACATATCTTATCTATCTCAACAAGAAGGAAGATAAGGAGAGCAGCATTGAAGATGTAGCTGTAGTAAAAGAATTCCAAGACGTATTTCCACAAGTTTTGCCAGGATTGCCACCAGATAGGCAAGTGGAGTTCACAATAGATCTTGAACCAGGATCAGCTCCTGTTTCCAAGTCACCATACAGAATGGCTCCAAAGGAGTTGCAAGAATTGAAAATTCAGCGCAAGAGTTACTTGACCTAGGTTTCATTAGACCTAGTGTTTCTCCGTGGGGAGCACCAATTCTGTTTGTCAAAAAGAAGGATGGTAGTTTGAGGATGTGCATCGACTACCGAGAATTAAACAAATTAACCTTGAAAAACAAATATCCTTTGCCGAGAATAGATGATCTATTTGATCAGCTCAGAGGAGCAAGTGTATTCTCGAAGATTGATCTGAAATCTGGTTATCACCAATTGAAGGTCAAGCAAGAAGATATTTCCAAGACAGCTTTCAGAACAAGATATGGCCACTACGAGTTTGTAGTAATGCCATTTGGTGTGACAAATGCTCCAGCAGTATTTATGGATCTCATGAATCGAGTATTTCATGAATTCTTGGACAAATTTGTCGTAGTTTTCATTGATGATATTCTCGTGTATTCAAAGAATGAATTAGAACACGAGGAACATCTTCGAACTGTTCTGGAAAGGTTGAGAACCGAAAGATTATATGCCAAATTTAGTAAATGTGAATTTTGGCTAAGAGAAGTACATTTCCTTGGACATGTTGTATCTCCTGAAGGAATCAAAGTTGATCCTTCAAAAGTACAAGCAGTTCAGGAATGGAAAGTTCCAACCACACCACATGAAATTAGGAGTTTCTTAGGTCTAGCAGGCTACTATCGGAGATTTATCGAGGGATTCTCCAAAATAGCTAAGCCAATGACCCATCTCCTAAAGAAAGAATCAAAATTCAAGTGGTCAGAAGAATGTGAAGAAAGTTTCCAAGAACTTAAAAAGAGATTGACCACTGCCCTGCTATCGGGCCGGATTCGGATAAAGATTATCTTGTTTACACGGATGCATCAAAGAACGGACTAGGTTGTGTCACGATGCAAGAAGGAAGAGTTATTGCATATGCTTCTAGACAGCTTAGACCTCATGAAATAAACTATCCAACTCATGATTTGGAACTAGCGGCGGTAGTACATGCTTTAAAACTGCGGAGACACCATCTTTATGGAACGAAATGTGAAATCTTCACAGATCACAAGAGTCTCAAATATTTCTTTGAGCGAGAAAGAATTAAATATGAGACAAAGAAGATGGCTCGAGTTAGTTAAAGACTACGATTGTAAAATTTCCTATCATCCAGAAAAGCAAATGTAGTTGCCGATGCGTTAAACGGAAAAGGAAAATCGGAATTTGGATTTCTTCTAACTCAAGAGAAAGAACTCATTAAGAGTTTCGAAGAACTAAGGTTAGAAGTAATTCTACCTCCGCAACTGTTGAGCAAATGGTTGCAACTATGGAAATAATTCCGGATTTAAGATTGAGAATTTCCAATGCTCAAAGAAAAGACGAGAAATTGGAAAAGTTACGAATGAAAATTCGTCAAGAGAAAAATGAAAATTTTAAAGAGGCAGGAGATAATGTTCTCCTGTATCGAGAAAGAATTTGTGTGCCGAATGATGAAGAATTAAGGAATGAAATCATGAGCGAAGCTCATGAAACTCCTTATTCGGCTACTGGAGGCACCAAAATGTATCAAGATTTGAAACAAACATTTTGGTGGGAAGGAATGAAAAGAGACATAGCTTCTTTTGTGGAAAGATGTTTAGCCCGTCGGCAAGTAAAGGCATTACATCGTAGACCCTATGGGAAGCTACAACCTTTAGATATTCAGTGGAAATGGGATAAAATTACCATGGATTTTGTAACTGGGTTACCTAGATCCAAGCGAGGAAATACAGCGATATGGGTAATAGTGGATAGATTGACAAAATCTGCACACTTTATACCTATTCCCATAACTTATGGCGCAGATAAGTTAGCTCAGCTGTACGTGCGAGAAATTGTGCGATTGCACGGAGTACCTAAGTCGATCACTTCAGATCGAGACTCAAAATTTACTTCTCATTTTTGGAGAAGTATGCAAGAAGAATTAGGTACCAAATTGAACTTCAGTACGGCTTTTCATCCTCAGACGGATGGTCAATCAGAAAGAACCATTCAGATCTTGGAGGATATGTTGAGAACTGTTGTTTTAGATCGAGGAAGTCAATGGGAGCAAATTTTACCTCTTGTTGAATTTGCTTACAACAACAGTTATCAAATGACGATTGGCATGGCACCCTATGAAGCCCTTTATGGAAAGAAGTGTAGATCTCCGCTCCATTGGGATGATGTGGGCGAGAGAAAAATATTAGGGCCTGATTCAGTGGAAGAAATGATAAAAGTTGTCCGTCAAATCAAGCAAAGAATTAAAGAAGCGCAAGACCGTCAGAAGTCTTATGCTGACATCAGAAGATCAGCATTAGAATTCAATGTGGGTGATAAAGTTTTCTTGAAAGTTTCGCCTTCAAGAGGAATTCAACGATTTGGTGTTAAAGGAAAGCTTAAGCCTCGCTACATAGGACCATATGAAATTCTGGAAAGAATAGGTCAAGTAGCATATAAGCTAGCTTTACCGCCAAGTTTTGGAAATTCACATAACGTGTTTCATGTATCTCAGTTGCGGAGATATATGTTTGACCCTAAGCACGTCATTCGTCGAGAAGAGGTAGTCCTTGAACCAGATCTCAGTTATGAAGAGAAACCTGAAGCGATTTTGGATCGGAAGGTCCAACAGCTTAGAAATAAGTCGATCGCGTCAGTAAAAATCAAATGGAGGCATCATGGACTAGAAGAAGCAACATGGGAGTTAGAAAGCAAAATGAGAGAAAAGTATCCCGAACTCTTCAGAGAGGTAAGCAAATTTCGGGGCGAAATTTATTTTTAGGGGGAGAGAATGTAGTATCCCGTCTTTCTTAAGTAATTAAAATAATTAATCTTCTGAGAAAGACAAGAATTTTAGTAAAATAAAGATTTTCTTTCTGAAAATTTTATCCGGCAGATATATTCTACCGGAAAAACGAGTTTTAATTAATTTTTAGCGTCTCGGTTAATCCGAAACGAAGAAGTTTTTACATTTATCAATAGATGATAAATGTTTAGTCATTAATTAACAAGAAGAAGAATTTAATTTAATTACGTGAAATTTTACGTAATTAATCTCTTAAAAATTTAGTTTCGGTCGATTTGAAAATGCTTCAAATCTCCGATTCTTTCTGTGAGATTTTTATCTAAGGTTCGTGAAACCTTAATCTTAATTACTGTGTTGAGAAATTAGAGAATTATTAGAAGATTAATTAATTATTAATTAATTGAATTAATAACTAATTAAATGAATTAACCAAAACTTAGCTATTAAGTTTTAATAAAATAATAAGCTACCCTATAGTTCTAAACCTAGGTTGTGAGATTATATATCTAACTATCTCACTCTCTCTATCTCACCACACGCACACAACACAAACAGCAGCAGCCTTCTCACTCTCAAACCTCTCGATCTCTCTCTTCTCTCTCAATACACACACTCACACACACTTAAGAACACCATCTTGATCTTCAAGCTCAAAGATTTCAACTTCTAGCAATCCTCTCAAGTAGTCAAGTAAGCTTAGATTCTTCTCTTCCAAGCTCTTGATTCATGTCTTTAGTGGAAGAATTATATATATATATATGTGTCGAAAATTTGTAAGAAATATGAAGAAGTAGTTGGATGATCTTGATGTCTTAATATGATGCTTATATCATGATTATATGATGATTTGTGTGATTAAATTAGAAAAATCAAAACCCTAACCCTAAGTTGCATGAAAACCGAAATTTAGAAGAAAATGCTAAATTTTAATTCATGCATTGAATGATGATTTGTTCTTCATGAATTATGCTTAGAATATGATTATAAGATCAAATATGTAATTAGATTTAAGCATGGAAAACCCTAGCTATCAATTGGCAATTTTCGAAAATGAGAAGAAAATAGGAAATAATGGATACATGAATTATATGATTGATTTAATGATATAAATGAGTTTAGTTAAGTATTTTAAGAATGTTTCATGTTGGAAGTAATTAAAAATTTCCAACCAATTTCATTTTTGAGAAAATGACCGATTAAATAAGAATATAAATTAGGGTTGAAAGATTAATACTTAATTGAATGAAATTAAGTGAAGAAATGAGCTTAAGATGATAATTAAGTATATTAGAAATTAAAAAGAAGAGAAAATAATTAAAGAAATATTAATTTTAATATAACCGAGAATTTAAAATAAATAAATAAAATTTTAATAAAATTTTAATTAAGAAATTAATTGCAATTATGAACTTCTTAATAAAAATTAAGTGTTATATAATTTTATGGAAATTGATGCTTAATGAGGAATTTAGATAGATTAAGATAGATTAAGAACGTTTGAAAAGTTAAGATAGGAATTCTCGAATTCCATCAAGTTGCGACGTAGAAATTCGAATAGAATTTCGTTAAAGATATCGAAGTCGTTAGTCGATAAAAGCTCTCGTTCTAAATTCGTTAATCGCTTTCGATTAAAGGAGCAAGCGGAAGTAGAAGCGGAGACGTGAAGTAAAAGGATTACAAGCGTTAAAGTTAAAGTAAAGCTTAAGTTTATCAGGTGGGCTTTCTAAACTAAAATATGTGAAAAGCATAATATCGTATGTTTTACAAAGTTTTGATACTTGCCAAATGATTTTAAAAATGTTTAAGTATGTTACCATCTACTTCAGAAAGACGAATTCGGTTTCACGCAAGGTGAAATCTGTGTACACATTAGTAATCGTGCGCATTTCTTTGATAGGCCGATTATTCATAATCGTGAGCCTTTCCTTGATATGCCGATTACAAGTGATTGAGAAAGAGGCCTCTTTCTCATCACCATTATTTATTTGTAGATATGGTTCATACTGTTATAAATGTACTCAGACAAATGAGTTTTGAAAAGAAAGTATTTTTAGCATTTTACGAGTTGTTTTCAGAAAATCCTCGTATTATGTTTTTCTGGCAAGTTTTCATATATAGCTGTATTCAGCAAAGTTTTCAAATGTTTTTGGCATGTGTTCCTTTGAGTACGTAGTACTACCGCATGTTATTTCTAAAACGTGCAGGTTAGCAAGGATGAAGATGATGAGTACTGGATGGACCATTGTTGTTGTTAAATGTTGTTATGTAAAGAAAGTCGTTTTTGAAAAGTTGACCTAGAATATATGTCTTCATACATATATTCTCATGTTTTTCATTTGCAAGAAAATGAAGTTTAATGTTGTTTTTAACTTTTAAATTCTAAAGTTGAACTCTTTTGCTAAGTTCTCTTGAAACAGTTTTCTTTATCTTGTTTTCTTGATCCTCAAATAAATTCATCATCTTCTTGATCAATTGTCGATTATTTGGTTGATCGAGTCTTTTAATTCGAATAATTTGAGTTATGTTTATTGATATGTATGTCATATTAATTTCAGTTGATCGTCTCGAGTCACATATGTCACATTAATCTAAAGTGGTAAATCCAATTGAGTCAGGTAATTCCATTGCCCAGGTCAATTTAGGTAAATCAATTTGAGTGGTAATTCCAGTAGGTAAAAACTAAATCAGTGTAATCAGTCAGGGTAAATCTAGGGTAATTCGAGTCAATTAAATTCAATGATCTGGTCCATTTCAGTAGGTAAATACAGGTAGTCAATTTGGTATTTCAACGTGAGCATGGGTAATAGTTTCGGGCTGCGATATGTTAAGTATAGTTATTCTTTTGAACGATAGCCGGGTCGCTATCTTAATTTCCTTTGTTAATCATAAATTGTGTAAGTCGTGGGACCTACCGGCCTTGACATCTAATATCGAGGTTCGGGCTGCGACACTACATTCCTTGGAGATTTAGAGGTCGTTGGATTCAAAATTATGCAATTTTTGGATGTTATAGATTTTAGATATTCTCATATTTTTAGAGAAGGAAACCAGGTTGTCGATGCTATGGCGGATCCAGATATTCAAGATGATTTTTGGTCAGATGGGCATCCTGCCATTACCAACCTAGTTAGTGCGGATATGTTCCTCTTTCACGAGGGTTGTTTATTAGACGGGTGCTCTTACCTCTATGGATTTTTTCAAGAGGTTTTAATGAGGCTCGGCCTTGAGTGGTAAGCCTGTTACTTCCAAGGTGATAGGTTTTTTTTACTCTCTTTTTCTTTTCTTTTTATTTATATAAAAAATCTTATTGAGAGTATATATAAAAGGACTAGAAATGACATTCATATTCCTAAGAGACTATACATGGGCTATAAAAGTAAGCCCAGGCGACCAAGAGACTAATTAATCAATAAAATAACAAACTTATAAAGTACTACTAATAATTAACATATATAAATAATATATCAACAACTAAAATACTTGAAGATATCTATTAGGCCTAAACATAAATAAATAACTAAGTATTTTCATTATACGTATCATATACAAAGGATATAATATAAATATTCAATAAAAGGAATCAAATCAAAGTATTACTTACCTTGCATGACGATGTCAATTAAGTAAATTCTTTGATGAGTATTTACTTGTTGGGGATATTATCCTCTGCGGTGCGTCTATTCTTGATTAAGACATTAAGCACGCTTTCATCTTAAAACTACAAAGATATTTATGGATCAACGGTTGAATTGGAGATATTTTTCATTTATGCCCAGCATTAGGCGACAGCGTATATTTGCTTCCTAATGATAATAGTAGTAGTATGATATTGTTGAAAATTGGGTGCTAAAATAATTGTTGCTGGTTGAAAGATGCTACTATTTAATTGGTGAATTGTGACCTGTTTTTCGGCTGTGGGCCCAAAACTTTGAATAAATAAAGCCTTGCGATGAGTTGAACAACTTCAAACCTAAAAAAAAGTCAAGATTTTGCATTTATGGATTGTGATACGTGTTCAATGTGAATAGTTACAAAAAATATAGAGTAAAAATTTTAAATAATCACTATGGATAGTGGAAAATAAAAGTTGTTCAAAACTTAATTTAACATAAATTCTATCAGATTATAGGATTTTTGGACAAATTTACCATTTTCCTCTTTTACAATCAAATTTCACTCTCTCTCTCTCGTCCTCCCTCTCACACTGAAAACTCTAACTTCTGCCTCTCTACCACTGACGATCATACATCACGACGATGCCGCCGCCGCCGAAATTAGATCCAAACATTCCGGCGATCCCAACCACAAAACCTTAGATCATACATCACAACACGTCGATCCCAACCACAAACCTTAGATCAATCCCAAATCAAACGCCAAAACATAGATCTGATGGTCGATCTGTTACAGAAAAGTAAAAAACTAGATCCAGTCATGGCGGCGCCGGTTTAGAAAATCGAGAGCAGAAATCATGGTGAGATTGGTACGAAAATGGATTCATTCGTACCACTCGTACCAATTTATGGTGCGCCACTAGTTGGTACGAAAGGGACGAATGAGTTCATTCGTCCCTCTCGTACCAAATTATGGTGCGTCACTAGGTGGTACGAACGGTACGAATGGATTCATTCGTACCACTCGTACCAAGTTGATGCGCCACTAGTTGATACGAATGGGACGAATGCATTAATTCGTACCAAGTAACGCATCACAACTAGTTTGTACGAAGGGAACGAATGGCTTCATTCGTACCTGTCGTACCAAGTTCACCAGAATCTGCTACTATTCTAAATAACGAGCAGTAGCAAAACTGCTGCAGAAATAGCAGTAAAATACCCAACAAACAACCCTCATCCCAAGCACAAAATCAAGCAACATGTAATCCCACTCCAATAAGAAATTCAATAATAATCGGAAGATGATTGGAGGCAACTCGAGCATACACATACAACAATTTCATCGACAACATGAATATCCTGAGCCCTAAAACTAAAAAATGACAGGAATCGAAGGGATTGCAGCGGAGCAGAAGAAATACTCCGGCGAGTACTTGAAAAAGCAGGAGACGGAGAACATGGAGGGGCTGAAGATGACGGCGAGGCACCAGGAGTCCAATTGATTTTGGATCCGTGAAGAATCTAGGAGGGGCGAAGGATTTGGAGCAGAAATGAAAGAGGCAGATACACCGTGGTGGTCGGCGACGGTGAGGTGGAGGTGGGGGAAAGAGGCGTCGGTGTCGAAGAAGAGGGTGGAGGATTTGGAGCTGAAATCAAGGAGGTAGATGCGAGCTACGGCGAGGTGAAAGTGGGGAGAAGAGGCGGCGGCGGATGAAGGTGGGGGAGCGGACGACGGCGATGAAGGCGGAGGCGGAGGCGGACGACGGACTATGGCAAGGGGAGGCGGCGGCAGCGGAACACAAGGGAGAAAATCGATGGTGGATATGGAAATTAGAGAGAGAGAGTGAGAGAGAGAGAGAGTATAGAGGTTACAGAAAATTACGGTGGAGATGAGAGAGAAATGTGAGGTTTGAGTTTATTTCTTTATTTAGGGGTATTATTGTCTCATCACTTTAAAATCTGCTAAAATTTATAATAAATTAAGTTTTTGACAAGTTTTATTTTCCACTATCCATAGTGGCTATTTCACATGATAAACTCTAAAATATAATATTGGATGATAGATATGAGATGGAATGAAATTATATATGTGGAGAAAAAGAAATTTTTGATTTGTTATGCTCCAACTTTATGCATAAATTTCAGATCAATCACTAAATTAAATCGTAACACACTATTATATTTATATTCAATTATCTTCCATGGATGTGTAGACGTGTAGTCAAGTTTATTTATGTATTGAGCATTTATGAAGTTTATTTTTATATATAAATAATAAAACAGTGGCAATTAATTGGCATACATTTTCTGCCAAGTTCCATTACGATATATGAAAATTAATAGTTTTATATATTACTCGACTATTATCTGCACTAGCTAATTTATATTAATATATTCTATAAAAATTGTTTAATATAATGAGTTTATAATATGTACACACCACACACTATTAAGTGTATGTGAGATATATATTTTGATAATGTAATTTATGTACTAACATAATGCCAATATAATATTTATGAATATAATACATTATTAACTAGGATATTCAACCTAACCATATTATAAATATAAAATCAAATTAAATACTTCACAAATATGTTCCAAATGTACTTATAAACATGTTTTAGTTATATAAAAAAAATTGTGGAATTTTCTTCTAAACTATTAATCATTTAATTAGTTATTAGATCTATATTTGTATTTTGTTTGTATTGGTAATTATACTTTTAAAATATTTATGTATTGATACTTAGGCATATAAAGAATGTGAGTGTGCTTTACAAAAATCACTAACTTAAAGTCGGATTTTTAAGATGTTGTTTAATAGTCTCTTTAAGGACATTCAAGCGGTAATATATCTTATTTGTGATCATAGAGATATTGGATTCAATCTCTATTGCTCTCCTTTTTTCCAAATAAAAAATAAATTGCTGCTTATTATGATTATCACATAATTTAATTTTGATAAATTAATAATTAAATTTAAAGATCGCATCTTGATGGACTCAAATCCAAAAATCGAGATCTTTAATCTCAAGCATTAATTACTCTATCATTAGGTCAACACACGTACGCTACTTTTTGTTATTTTTTTTAATATCATTACAAATATTAATACTCACACACCCCACCTAGGATTTTTTTGTGGCCGAGAGTACTCGAACCTCTGACCTATTGGTCAACAGGCAACCACTCCACCACTAGGTCATCCCCACTGGGACTACTTTTTGTTATTTTATTTTTTTTAATATCATTACAAATATTAATACTCACACACCCCACCTAGGATTTTGTTTGTGACCGAATCTCGAACCTACGACTCCATTTGGCCAATGACAACCATAGCATTTAGGTCATCCCCACATGGACTACTTTTTGTTATTTTTTTTTTTTTTTTGAATATCATTACAAATATTAATACTCACACACCCCACCTAGGGTTTTTTTGTGGCCGAGAGTACTCGAACCTCTGACTTATTGGTCAACAGGCAACCACTCCACCACTAGGCCATCCCCACTGGGACTACTTTTTGTTATTTTGTTGTGTGATTGCTGCTTGCGGCCCTCTATAAAAAAAATTTAAATAAGGCCCATTATGAAGAGGGGAAAAAGGTATTGGACTCTCGTTCAAGATACTGGGACATGAACAAATTTCAAGTAATTGGGCCTTTGCTCATTTACATACGAGTTTAATATTTATGGGGTATGTTCCCACTAAAACGTGTGTAAGTGACGTGGACATAATTAATACAATCATTCTAAAAAAAAAGTGCCGTTTTGTATTTAAATGTTATTAAAATTTTGAGGATTGAAGAATCATAATTATGTCGATCACGTCATCCAAAACGGAATCCTAGTCTATATCTTTAATGAACACGTCAAATCAGCTTGCCGAAATATGGAAAAAAAATAGTGGGTCAAATTTGAAATGTAAACACTGAATATTTATTTTCAACATTTCAAGAATTGGATTTAAATGGCAAAAGACATCAAAGATGAGGTATTAATTTTGCAATTAATCCAAATAAAAGAAAATTTGAAGAGGGGGAAGTAAATAAATAAGAAACGAAGTTGAGGTATGATATTAGACACAATAGTCAATAGTGTGGAATAAACAAGAAAAGATAAGAACGACAATGGGTGATTAGTGCATCCAATCATAAGTCGAAAGCAATCATTTATTATAAAAATATCAACTTTATCTAATAAATTGGTGATGATTTATATTTGACTATATGTATAAACACGAATTCTTAAAACGGATTTAAAAAAAAAAATCCAAGATAATTGGGGAGAATATTTGTATCAAGCACCGTAAGAACGGACACGACCAAGCCCACCAATAAGGCAATAACACAGATCCAATATCACTTTGGTAAATATCTTCTTTTTATACTAACATATGTTTCTTGAGAAATTTATGTTAATCATCGTATGATACAGAGGCATGTATAAATTACCGTTATTTCGCACGAGCACCTATAGTGAGCACATCGCTCACTAATACTATAGTTCACTTTTTAAAAAATTCTTTACTATTTTTATTTTTTTATTATTTATATCTCCTATACCCTTCGCAATTCCCCTTTCTCAAGATTTTGGTTCAAAAAGAAAAATACTCTTTCTATTTATAATAATAATAAATTCCTCACTTATTACTCTTCTAATTTAAAATTATTTCTCCACTCATAGTATCATACTACACTTTATAAAAGATTTTAAAATTCATACCGTCTCAACCAATATATGTTCTTTTGGCACAGAAGGAGTATTTTTCTTTTAGATGATAAGTGATGTCATTTGTCTTGTTGCAGTATTCTACCTCTCCTAAACTTGGAGGCTATTCGATAAGAATAATGTGAGTTGTCTTGTCTCGTACCTCTCTAAACTTGGAGGCTATAAATAATTACTACTAACTCCGTCCCATGAGAAGTGGCTATTTTTTTTTTGGCACGTGTATTTAGGAGAAGAGTGTTTAAAGGATAAAAAGATAAAAAGTGGTGGAGCCCACATCTTTTGTGTGAGAGAAGGTATTTCCATATTAGGAAAGTGACCACTTATGATGGGACAACCCAATAAGGAAATGTAGACACTTATGACGAGACGGAGGGAGTAGTATAATATATGTTCAACAGTGCTAAAATACTATTCGAAGTAGTAAAATATATTGAAATTTTTTCGTTCGACTCATGTCGACTTGGTAAAGATCATGTGGTCAATATATAATTTGGATGATCCTTCCCCCTTAATAAGACCTTTTAAGGGAGTAATGACCCAATTTTAATATTATATCAGAGCATATTCAGGTCGATGATAGATTTGTGGTCCAAATGTAACAACCAATAATTATGCCAACCTACTCATGAGCGGGCATACTGAAATCTCTCATTTATTCCACATCGACTTGGTAAAATTATACTCTATGATCAACATATAGTTTAAGACGGGGCTGAATTTTAATATCGTTCAAAAACATACTCCATCCGTCCCAGATAAGTGTAGTCCACTTTTTTTTTCGTCCGTCCCCCATAAGTGTGGTCCTTTCTTAAATGGATATGACCCTACTTAAAATTGTACCCTTTAAAACTAACAAACACTACAACAAAATAGATCTCATTCTCTACTCACTACACATCTACCTAACATCCTTCTTAAAACTCGTGTCACTCTGTTCGAAACCGAAACCGCACTTATTATGAATAGAGGAAGTAACAACAAAGAGAAAGAGGACCCACCTAAGAAACCAAGAAAAGCAAAACACAGAAAGACCGCCTCGTTTTCTTGCTTTTCCTACATTCAACTGGCTGTCCCATTTAATTATTTGTTGATTTTCTTTCTTGGCTTTTATCATCACAAAGTTCCACTTTCTTCCCTCCCCACCATCCCTTGCACTTTCTCATCTCTTTCTCACTCTCTATTCAATTACCTCTTCCTCTCTTGGAGTCAAAAAGATCCTTTGAGTGCGTTTCGGACAACACACAAAAACAAACAACCACCATTTCATCATCATCTTTCCCACTCTATTTTTTCTAAAGTTGTATTTAAAGTATCCAACCCAATTTCAACGAGCAACTGCATTTGGGACCATTCATCATTCATTTCCACCCTTTGAACACTTTAGGAATACCAAATAAATAAAATTCACCATAAGTCAAATTCAAATATAATTCATGTAACGGATCTCATTCTCAAGCAGATAATATCGTACGTACTAATATGAAGATATTTATTAGAATCGTCGATGATTCCTAGTCATCCAAATTCTTGCGGTCTAAAAGTGTGTGCATTTCTCCATCAACGACCAAGAGATCTTCAATGCATGTCAATTATATTGACTGCCCATGCCGCAACTAATTCGACTTGAATGCCGGAACAAATTAAAATACTCTTTTAATTTGATAACATAGTAAACTTACTATTTTGTCACCATATTAATTTTCCTTCCCTTTCTCTTTTTTCCTTTTCCCGTGAAATTTTAATGCTTCTTGGCCAAAAAATGAGTAGAAGTCAAGAACTTCCCCATCGTTGGCTCATTAATTCTTCAAGAGAGAGAGAGAGAGAGAGGACAAATGAAGAGTAATGCTTACAACATAAGCACATAGTAAACCTCGTGCCAGGCAATGTCTAAATCGGCATCTTCCCTCTCGTAGTAGATACAACAAATGAGTCAAGATTCCTTGCCCCTTCTTTCACTCTTTCGCTGACAGCTAATCCATTTTGGTAAGGTAAACCCCACTCACAAAATACCCTTACTTTTTTTCCCTCACTCGTTGCTCATCATGTGCACAAACTAAATTTTCCCTAAATTTTCGTATTAATTGACAACAATGTCAATAGCATTAGCGCCTCCACGACTTTTTTGAATAAGTGTTTATCCCATAAAGCAAGAAAACTAAGCGTAATTATTATTTCGAAAGAAAAAACTTTGAAAAGGGCGGGCAAGCAATTAATTAAGAATAATACATACTCCTACATTAATTAATTAATTAATTAATTACGCAAAATTATAGATGGAGTTGAAATGAAGAAGAAATCTTTTTACTCATCTTTTTGTTCAAATATTCCAATTACAAAAGATTAATGACGACATAAGAACATGAGTTGCCTTGCCTCATCCCCATCCCCATCCCCATCCCAAATCGTATCTATGTGATTATACAATATCAGAATGGTACATGATATATTAAAACACAACTACCAAAATGAAATTCGATCGATCCAAATTAATTAACCCGGAAAAAGAAAAAGAAAAGAAAAGAAAAAAACTCACTCAGGAATCAGCAGCAGCAGTGGAGGAACCGGCAACTCTAGGTGATGTAACCGGAAACAACGGTAAAAGCCGGGGCTCCGAATCCCTCGGAGTATTCGCCGGCGACGGGTGCAAATAAAATCCTTTTTCTTTAATTGCCCTGTCCTCCGCCATCGTGTTCAAGTTACTCTTAGAATTATTGGCGGCTGCCCCGCGATTAAACGGGTCGGGTATGAGAGGCGTAACGGGGCTGAGCACGAGCGACGGGAAATCAAGAATACTCGGGGAGAGAACTTCAGGTGTGCCGGGGCGGGGCGAGCCGGCTAAATAACCCGGCCTCGTGTTGACCAGCCCGGGAGCCAACGGGCTGATCTTGAAGTTTTTGAGGCTGTTTCTGCGTTCGTAGAGCTTCGAAGAAGATTTATCTTTTCTGGGGCCGGTCTTCATCGGCGGAATCGGGCTTCTCACGGGTTCGGGCCGGGCGGCTGTGTCTGCGGAGCCGGTCAGCATTTGGACGACCTGTTTGAAGGAGGAGGTGTCGGCCTGCACGAAGGTTGTCGGGTACGGGTTGTTTGGGTCGGATCTTGTGATGGGAATGGAGGGGAGCTGTGGAGTGGGCGGCGAGAGGCGGTGGCGCAGCCCATTGGTGGTGGTGGAGGTGCTGCTGCTTGAGGTATTGGAGCTGTAGCTGTTTGGGGATGGAATTAGTGATGGGTTTTGGTTTTCTTGGAGTAGGGATGAGTTCTCCATTAGTGGGTTTGTATTTGTATTTTCCTAGGTTACGGAGACAGGGGGGTTGGGTTGTTGTTGTTACTCTGTTATGGAGGAGAAGAGATTTAAGAGAGAGAGAGAGAGAGAGAGAGAGAGAGAGTGCGGGTTTTAAATTCAGTTTAGGGTGTTTTGTTTATTTTTGCATCACCTCTTTGTAACTTTCTCTGGTTGGTAAGAAACGTTTAGTTGTGTACTTGAGGTCATCTGGAACATTACCCCCAAGTCCTAACCGCATTTACAGCGCGTGAAGTTATTGTTTTGGTTTTCTTCAATGTTATATATTTTTCGGAAAAAAATGGTAAATTTTAATTAGAATTTTGATCGATCAAAGGATGGATACAAAAATTTATCACATTGTTTTAATTTTTACGAGTTAAGACCAGTATTCAATTTCGAATCCAATATATTTGATGGTATATTTATAACTTTGTCGTGTTTGATTATCAGTCAACATGACAAAAAATTATGACGTTTAATTCTTTTTATCTCACCAATCATGCTGCATTTTGAGATTAATTCAAATTGAGGATGCTTTCCATCACATTCCATTTAAAATTTATGTTCATATACAACTAATCATTAATTGAATATTTTATAAGAAAAATTTAATATTTTTCACGAGTAATTTTTTCAGTCATTTTAGAAAAATTTCGTTCATCCATAATCTAAATGTTAAATATTAATGAACAATCTCATGGATCTATACGATTCAGATACACGACTAATCGTATAATCGTACGACATGCAATACTAGTGAACATGAATCGTTAAGTGTGACGATCCAATTGCACTAGGGTGGAGGCTCATGGGGTTTCCAAAGATGGGTGGGCTGAGCTCTTGTGTGTGCAAGATGGAAGCTCTTGCACACAAAGGTGCCACTACTAGAAAAATGACTTATTACTACATTAGCATGGTGACATTTCTCGGCAGATGTAACTATAAATATTCAATTACTACACCAATCTGTTACTACATTTATGTGAAAAGCTGATAAGACATTTTAGAATAAATGTCACGATACTAACTGTTATGCTACACTTGTGTTAAATGTCATATAGTCAAACATAATGGCAACGTCTAAAAATGGAAGGAAAAAGAAAAGAGTAAAAGAAAATAAAAGGAATATATGAATATAAAACAAAAGATAACAGTTACTTTAGCGGCAAAAGAAGCCGCCAATACTCGGTCTAATAATTTTTAAGATTAATGAAATTTTGAAATCAAAACACGGTTCTTCACTTGCTCTCTTTCGCTCTCTTTCTGCCCCAAAATTGTAGAAACCCTAGAATCCCAAATCCCTTCTTTGTTGTTCTTGTACAATCCCTTCGACGAATCGACTACAATGCCATCTTTTCACCATTATTGTCGCCACCGACGGTCTTGCAATTCCTACTCTAGCACACACACCACAATATCCAACTCTAGGTTTGTCTTCGACTCCACGCCGACGCAATCTCTCTATTCTTCACCATGAAGGTTTGATTTTTTTTTTGTTATTGGTTGGCTATACGATTTTTTTTATGGAATATATCTGAATTCGATTGAAGTCTTAAATGTTGAATATGTGATTTTTATTTTATGGAATATATCTGAATTCGATTGAAGTCTTAAATGTTGAATATGTGATTTTTTTTCAGCGTAAGAAATATGAATCATCTAGCCTACTGCTACAAAGAAAACTATTTAACTTGTTTTAATCTTCTTTACACTGCTGAAATTATATCTTCTCTTGCAGATACAATAGCCAACTTCCAATAGTCTTCAACTCCACGCCGACGCAGCATCTTTGTACTTCATTATGAAGGTTTGAATTTTATTTTTGCAGTTGTTTAATTCTTATTGAGTATATATGATAATGGATTCACATGGATGATATATCACAAATTTGCGTGGATCTTAGATGCAAAACTAGAATTTCTATTTCCATATATCCTGTTTTGAATTAATGAAAAAGTAACCCTGTGTATTAAATTCATCACTAGAATTTAAATCCTGTGGGAAATTTTGTTGCTGATCATTTACTTCATTACACATTTAGTTGGTTTATTTGATTGTTATGTCATAAAATGTTTGTATTAGTTCAGTTGTTAATTTTGATATAATATTGATGAATTTTTTAGTTTATCACATACTCTTTGTATTTATGCTCATATATAAATGCTTTTATGAACAACAATGGTGTTGTTTTCTTCTTTTTTAATTTTTTTTTAAAACCTCTTGCTTTTTTGCAGACTGCATGTACTTTTAATTTCACACATTCGGAAATCCTGAGATATTGTCTTTTTTACCATAACAATATTGGTGATTCGCCATATATGAATTTATCATGTTGATATCGACTATAAACTTTTTTTTCTATACTTTGAATTTTGATTGGCTTCAGTATTTTGATATTGTTATTACTGGAATGTTGTAAGCTTTTCTTGATGCTCGAAAGCTCTAACATTATCACACACTATATTTTAGTGTTTCTATTTCTGTATCACCCAGTGACATGCGCTGGAATTTCATATTTACATTCATAATCCTTCTTTGCATGACTTGATGTGGTTATTTAAGGTGTTGTGAGTCAGTGTTGTTTGTGAATAGAATGTATTTAGCTAACTTCTATGATTTTCTTGAACTCTATTCTGCCATCACACAGAATTTTCTTGATTAGAGGATCATTGTTAATTTAGTGCACATTATATATCTTATTGGTCATATATGGATCATTGTGGTTTCTTCTGACAATTACATGTTCTTACTTATTTGTGCAGTGCCAAAACCAAGTATTTTTCATCATGAAAATCCTGCCCATCTTTTTGCAATTGATCTAAGTTGTGTATGCTTCTTAATGTAGATAATGGAACTCATACGACTCAGGTTAGTTTACATCTTTATGGTCTCCTAAAAAATAGAATATTGTGTACCTACTCATGGGCAAGGCTTTTGATTTCTCTATTGCTGATTAATCAGGTACTACTTCTCTAAGGTTGCCATTGAAGAGCATGTATAAAAGCTTTCAAAAGATGTCATGTTTTGCAGGTACTTAACCTTGTACCCTAAGCCTACTATCGACATGTATCCTCTTGTGAAAGAAGAAAAAAATTATACACCGTTTCGATTTTGTCTTGGTATCACTCAATTCTGCTCTCAAATTGTCTTGGCATTATCTCTTATATATGTTGATTGCTTATTTCATAAGTTTTATTAAGTTTAAATGTTGTCCATATGCTGGTATACTATCAAAATATTACATTAGAAATTTAGACACCTTGTTAGTTATATGATAGCAATGCCAACTTATGGTGTGAATACATTAATTTACTTGGGCACTTGTGCGACTAATGAGAGTCCGAGAAGATGCCGATTGTGGAAAACACCCCACAAATGAGTAACGTAGCTCGTGACAATCCATTTGTGCATCTTGTGCTGGTTTTAGTTGATGTATGATGCATTAATGTGCAACAAATTATTATATCCCGCGGTCATGGTATATATTGGAAGAGGAAAATTCATGTTATTTGTTTGGTTTCTCTTGATATTTGCTTGATTTAGTAGATGACATGAAAATGATAGATTATATCTTTATGGTGCAGCATGCAAAAAGATGAAGTCTAGCAGAAAAGGAGGATATAAGATATGAGCTTGTACGCCTGTTTTGATCTATCCAGTTGTCAGACTTTCTTTTAAATGGATTGCAAGCTAAGGAGTGCAAAGAGAAAATAAGAATGTTTGGGATTCATCCAGATTCTAGACCCAATTGATTAGTTGAATTGAAGCTAGATCGAAACTCTTGTATCAAATAGAATGTTATAAATTTGTGATACCTTGTACGAGTTTATATATGGAATATGATATTTTCTTAAATAAATTTATTCATTTTTCACTTTAGAGTTTTCCTATTTTTATCTTTATTTTCTATTTATTTTATATAAATAATGTCATAAGAAAATATAAAAAAAAAAATGTCAAATAAATGTAAACTGAAATAATATAAATATGACGAAAATATGTAAAAAGAAAAATATTATAAATATTTTCGTATTTTTTTATTTGTATAATTTATGTAGTCTTAGGTCGCATTTCATCACAAACATTAGTGTCAGCAAAGAAGTTTCTTATGACATGTCAAAGTGTTGCGACATATTATCTATCTTTACACTCACCTATCGTTACATTAGTCAAATATGTGGCAACATAAGGTTTATCATTACACTCTACCTATCGTTACATCTGCATAGATGACACTAACTGCAAATGCCATAATAGCTATATTGTAGTAACATGCATTCTATTATGACATTTCTGAGTGTCTTAACAGGCCGATTTTCTAGTAGTGTGCGTGACAACGGGATAGGGGAACATAGGGAGATGAGAGGAGAGGAAGCAGATCAAGGATGGTGGTGCAAATACAAGTTACAAGGGAGATTGGTTGCACTATTAGATGCACTAAGGCCCCATTCGGCTTACTAGACAAGATAACAGTCAGATATAGTATGGGATAAACCAAGACTGAATCACGGCTAAAAAAAGTTGTTCGGTTCGACTGTCAATTTTTATACAATCTTACAATCATGTTTGGTTTGCAAGATTATATAGTACTAATTTATTGTTCATTACTATTATACCCCTACGTAATATACCTCCCAAGAAAGTGTATATTAAGTTTTGAATTTCACATCTGAATTTCCTACTTTAACTTGAAAAATATTTTGATATAAAACTAAACTATAAATTAAAATACAACTTAAAGTAAATTATAAATTATAAATATCTTAATCATGAAAGACTAAAACTTGCATTGAAAAATAGTAGTATAAAATAAGTCTAAATAATTTTATAAAGGATGCCTATATATATTCATCAAAAGCAAAACATGCTTTGAACATAGCAGTACAAAATTATCTACACGGTTTCATAGCAGAGGCTTGTATACATTCATCAAAAACAGCCTAAATCATCAAGTTACGGTTATTAACAGATTATCAAAAATACCAAAAGACAATGATCCAACTTTTGGCAACCTTACACGACTTACCATTACACAACTAGACTATATACATATACATCTACTAATAAGCTGCACTTGAGTTTCATTACCACACCTTGTTGGCCAACATCATTTTCACAAATGTGACTCGTTCGCCATCAGAAAAGTTGAGGAATAAGTCCATTACACTTGCATCTGTCGCTATTTTGTAAGCAAAATACAGCCGAGTTTCCTCCGTAAGAGTACCTATTTTGCTCAATGCTTCAAGAACGAGTTTTGTTTTGTCAACAACTTCAAGTTTGTTGTTGGCTGAATTTTTACCTCGTTTATCGAGTTTGTCGACCAAAATACTAATGGATTCATTCTATTGTTTGAAGAATTCATCCATAAGATTAACAATAACTGGCTCCTTCGATGTTGAGTCAAGCCGGCTTCGTTTTCTAGTTGACGAAATTTTCTTGCCACCATCATTTTTTTTGATGTTAACCGAGTTGGAGTTGCATTCACCTGGAGAAGGGGTATCAGCAATATCCTCCTCAATGGGTACATCTTCATGTGGGAACTCATTGTGAACGTGTTCATTATGGTTGGAGTTGAAGTCGCCTTGGACGTGTACATTGTGGTTGGGGGGAAACTCATCTACATCAAAGTGAGGTATATACGGCTCTTCATTTGCAGCTTTAGCAAGATCTTCTGGACCCTGCGCATTTTTTCCAGCTGCACGATCCTTTCCAAATATATCGACCCAATCTTGAAAGTATCGGTATGACTTGAATCGTAATGATTTAACTTGAGGATGGGCCTATACGATAGAAAACTTTCATTATTAGAATCTTTCAGAGTTAGATAAGTAACCTCAACAATAACAAGTATTGATGTAAATACAACAATGTTAGACAACATATATATATATAGATATATGTGTGTGTGTGTGTGTGTGTGTGTGTGTGTGTGTGTGTGTGTGTGTAAGGGACGAAACTGAAATAGGTAGCTAATTTCATAAAATTTGAATCAGCAAAATAAATAAATAAATAAATAAGAATAAGAGAATGGTGCAGAAAAATTCATAAGTACTGGTTGATAATGCAGCAAAGGTCCATAAATTTCTCAAAGTGAGTCATATTTTAATTTATAAAGTTATATGAAATTTAATTATCATGTTTTAGTATTATACAATTTCATAATTAATTCGTAGGATTGTTCCTGGTGCTTATGCAAAACAGTTTCTTAAGCTCCAAAGACAAGAATCAGTAAATTTTACCTTAACATACTGCTGCCATACGTCATCTTCAACAGAAATCATGTTGCTTGAGTCGTTCCAACCAAACCCGCTAGTATTGATCATGTTCAGCACCAAATAGTATTGTCTTTTCCATACGATCAACTTAGATGTTGCATTTGTCGAAGTCAAATCAGTACCATAGAATCGCACATGCAACTCTTTCTCAATAACTTCTAGAAAACCCGTGCGAAATGCATTTTCCAGACGCCATTCGTCAACCACCAATTTTTTCAGAATTACAATTAGAGCATCTTCTTCCTCACGCGTCCAAGTTCTTCTTTCCTTGCTCATGACATGAGACGGTGGTGGTGGCGGCGGTGGAGGAGTTGGGCCCTCGAGAAGTTGTTGTTATGCGAGGAACTCATATGGCTCCTACATGTATCAAACTGAAAGTAGTGACTAACGATATAATACAAACACGTAACTCTAACTTCACTGCAATGAGCATGACATTTTTCTTCTTTTCTTGAATATATTTATCCAAAAAAATATGCAAAAAGAAGTAATACCATATCATACCTCATACAACAAAGTAAATCAAATATAGTCAATCATGTTTAGTAATTACACTTGTCAACGAGAATATATGGCTTATGCACATATTTTTAATAATCAAATCTTATAACTTTCGACCAAAACAAAGCTATCATGCAACATACTAGTCCTTGAAATCGACTGATCATGATTCAAAAGACCAAAGAGTGAGTTTCAGTGAAATTACAAGATAATTTACACAAACCAACAATATCATAATATATTGTTTACAGATCAAGTCCAAAGTACAAGTTTAATTTTTATTCTAGCGATCTAGCCATATTTGTTGTGCGAGTTGTTCCCTAAAAGCACTCCAAGCTTGTGATGGTTCGACAACTTCAAGATACTCTCCATTTTCCTCGTTATTAGCTGTCATTACTTGCTCAAGTTGGATGATATATTCTTCATCATCTAACACGGGATCGTACTCCATATTATTCTTAATAAAATTATGCAGATAGGTGCAAGCCATAATTATCATGTTCTGCGTCTGAACTGGATAATATGAATTACTACGTAATATGGCCCAACGACTTTTTAGTTGTCCAAATATGCACTCAATTACATTCTTCGCCTTAGCGTGTTTCATGTTGAAATGCTCTTGGTAATTCTGAGCTACTCTATGACCTACTTCCCACTCTCGAAGATGGTACTTATATCCACGGTATGGGGCTAGAAATCCTTCACCATTTGTGTAACCACTATCACACAAATAATAGGAACCTACATAAGACGATCAATTAGTGTAGTTACCACACAAAAAAATTACTATTTCTATAGGACATAGCTATTTTTAAATCTTAGTAACTTGCCTGTTGGCACTTTTAAACCATTCTCCCTACTAATTGCATCTTTCAACACACGTCCATCAGCTGCGGACCCTTCCCATCCCTACAATACGTATACAAACCACTCATTCTATCACATACTCCTAAAACATTCGTTGCAATATCATATTTTCTTGAACGATATCTAGGTTTATCCACTGCTGGGACTTGCATTTGGATATATGTACCATCAAGTGCACCTAGAAAACCCTAAGAGACATGAAAAAAATGAATTACTAATTAAGTTTTTCCTACATTCCAAAAGAAACACCTTTAATATTTTCTAATTATGCTCATTAATCTTAACTGAAAATATCTCCATGATCTATCTTCAGAACCCTCCTCAACTGCTTGGGGTGTGGCTAACATGTATGGATGCACAATCATGACAGCACGCAAGACATTTTTTATGCATTTACTTATTGTGTCATATGACCTCATGTATTGAAAATCTATTACTCTAATCTTAGTATGATGAGCTATAACATTTAGGAAAATAGCTACTTATTCTTGAATAGAAACATGTTTGGATGATTGTAGCCCACCATGAGTTTGAAGTAACTTACACAATCTACTGAAACAACGACGATCCATACGAAGAATATTGATGCATACAACATCACTAGTTTCAATAAGGTTGTGCAAAAATAATTTTTGGCCTCTCATTCGCTTTATTAAGCTATACCTAATTTCAGGTTTTCCTTCAGTTAATTCAAAAGCCTCTCCCGCATAGAAATAATAAGCAAGCAAAATCATAAAGAAAAATGAATTTTGCCACATTAAATTATGTAAGAACATAGCTACAAGCATTTTATTATAAGGATCCATATGCCACTGTTGCTGATTTTGAAATCCTACACATATATTTAAAATATCATAATCAGTACAAGAATTAGACCAAACAATTGAACTACTAATTATAAAGTTTAATTTCTAATAACAATTATTATGATAGAGGAAGCCAATTACATGTTCTGTACAAACTTTTAGAATTTTTTTTAAATAAATATCCCAAAAAATCAAGAATAAAGTAAGAAAATAAAAGAATAAAAATCGATTTTATTAGGATGAAATCCTTCTGCAAACTCACAAAGCTAGAATTAAACATAATTTCTCAAATTTCAAGAGATTAAGGATTCCAAGAGAAGAAAACGAATACGGGCTCCAAAATTCTATCTTTTGCATACAATATATATCCATACAAAGAATTTAATTGCAAAGAACCCAAACAAGAAAATATTTATCACGATGCAAAAATATCTTCCTCTCCAAAATATATAAGCAAGATCGAACTCTTCTAATCCCAAAGAAAAGTCTAATTTTAAGCAATTTATGGGAAGAATAAGAACCCTAGAAAGAGGAGTTTGTGGAATTCTTACAGAGATTACAAAAGCCTCTCCCCCATAGACGATGTGCAGAGAAGATGCAGAAGTGACATGGTCTTCAGCGTGATATACGAGAGAGAGGGAGAAGGAGAAAATGGTAAAGTTTGCCATAGACAATTTTATCGCATGGGGTAGCCTCCGATATGAAATCAGGGTAATAGTGACGGGCCTACGTATCATGGGATTAAATAATGGACCTACATGTTAATGGATCTTATAAACCAAATACAAGATAGTATCTTATATGGCCTTTAGTCATGGCCAATATAGACAACCGAAGGGCCTAAGGGTAGGGGTGCATAAACGGGTATCCATGGATACCCTACCCGTTTTTTCCGGATACCCGTACCCGCATAAGCTAAAATTTAATACCCGTACCCGTCCCGTTTTAGCAAACCGGGTATCCAATACCCGGCCGGGTATACCCGACCCGGGTAACGGATACCCGGTCTACCCGTTTAAAAAAAAAAAAAAAGCCAGCTCCATTTTTCAATTTTTCACCTATATTTTTAACTCGATTTTTCGACAATTATAACGACGCAAATAATCATCAACAATTAAAAACAACAACAAAAATTTAATAACATAATTATTAAAACATGTCACTATTAGATAATTTTGTTATAGTGATTTTATAATGGTTTCCTGTTTTTTGCTGTTGATGCTCCATATGTTGTAACAAACCTGCATTGCTATAAAATACCTCATTTTTTCATTCATGATTCATCAAGCTTGTGATTCCATATTTTGCAGCTATCTCTCTATGGAGCAGACTTGCGTGATCGTGATGTGCTCTCAATGGTTTGTTTTCACTTTATCAGAGAAATGAATGTAATGGAGTATAATTGTATAAAACTATATATATTTTTTTAATAATATAATTATTTTTTGACCGGGTATTGACCGGGTATCCGATACCCTAACGGGTATACCCGGTACCCGGAATTTTGAAAAAACTAATACCCGTACCCTACCCGTACCCGGAAATTACGGGTATTGGATACCCGTTACCCGGCCGGGTACGGGTAGGGTACGGGTTACCCGAAAACCCGTTTTCCGTTTATTCACCCCTACCTAAGGGGATGAAAGAGTTTGACTTTTTTGTTAGGTGGACACATTGTTGAATTAAAATTATATTTTTATTTTAATATGTTTTCAATAAGAGCATTTTGATTCGTTTCATCTTAAAAGAGGGCAAACCTTTTTAGATTTAAGGTTTTTTTTTGGTTAAAGATTTTAAGATAGTTGATAAAAGAAAGAAAGAAAATCGAGTTGGTATAAAAAATTGACTATTGTCTAGTAACAATTTTTTATTTCATTAACATTTTTCTATTAAACTTGGATAGAAACTAGAAAGGGACATCGCGAGTGTAGTCACGCTCCTAAATGGAAAGTGAAAGTAAAATCTGTGTAAATCCAACTGGAACCAAGAGTATTATTGGCGGTAATTGGAATTTCAGACGAGGGGGAAAATGGTGGGACAAATAAATAATAAAGTGATGCTATTTAATTATAATGTGGCTAGTTATAATTTGATCAATTAAGTGAAAATAGATCAATTTTGTTAGATGTTTGATTCATATAAAAAGTATGATTATATATTTTATGTTAATGTTTATATTTTTGACTTAAATTCTATCATGATTAGTGTAAATATATTTTTTTCTAATTTTTTTCTACAAAAATCTTTGTATTACCTTTATTATATCTATCGAGATTTATGTTACATCCAAATCCAAATATATCAAGATAAATTTGTATAAATTAAATATTTTAAATATTAGAAGTCATTTAGAATCCAAAAAATTAAATAAACCAATTTTTTTTGTTATTAAATGAAATTATGGGTAGCCATAATGTGGCTGCATAGATTTATTCTAAATAATAATTAATAAAATAATAATAGTAATAAATAATAAATAATAAATAATAATAATTAATAAAATAATAATAATAATAATTAAAGGGAGGGGAAAATGTCAAAACAAGTTTCAAAATTTGGCATTGACTCTAATGGGCGCTTTCAATGCTGACCGTCAAGACTACTACTTTTGCCTTACTGTTTAATTCTACAATGTTGCATTAATCAATTGCTGTCCCTTTCACTTCTACCTCTTTTACTTCCCCACAATTTTTTTTATTTTTTTTATTTACTAGTATTTCTTATCTTCTCTTATTACTGAGTCATTAATTAGTCTTACGAGCTACATTAATTACCACTCACAATTAATCATCGTAAATAATCCAAAACTACGTGTCTTGTTGTGATTATTGATGATAACGGGTCCAAACAATTTCTTTTTCGTTTTCTAAATCAATGGGACACAATAATATATAATACTATATGTTTAGGAGTTCAGTACGAATTAGTAGATTTACAGAAAAAATTAATGAAATTGGAAAAGACTTATATGAACGTGATTTTTTTAGTATTAAGTTTAAAGAGTGATAGACCCCAGTAAAAAAATAACGTATACTAATAATGATTAAATTATCTTCTAGTACATATTATTGGATAGCTTTATTTATGAATCATGTCATTTTATTTTGAACCGTCAATTTTGACAAATTATACCCAAATTATGGAAAACTCCCCTCACCCAAATTTTTAATAAAATAGAGAAGAAATTCATATCATTAATTATTTTGTATTTTTGTTTCTTTTAAGTTATATCCCTCTTCCCTTGGCTTCTAAAACCGACTTATATTTTCCTCTTCATCTCATTCTGTGTCATGTTCTTGGCGTCTCCCTCCTCTCTTCGCTTATTTTCTAATCTCCCTTTCTTGTTTTATCCATCCCATTTTGTAGGTGTAAATTTCTATTTCTCTCTCATCACGATTTACACGACTCCTTAGTGGACTCAATATAGTTTCAAATTAACACATGATTTAAAATTGTAACATATTTTTAATAAATTATCTTGTAAGGTTTTAAACAATATTTGAAAAATTAGTGTCTAGTGTTTGGATGATTGGTGTAATATAAGATATTAGCTAGTAATAATAATATTGTGATTAGTAGAGCTAATAGTAAATTATCTTTTTCAAAAAAGACATTGTCCCAAATATAAAAAGAAAACGAAAGAAAGAAATTCCCTTACCTTTCCAGAAACAACTTACAAGTTACAAAGTTGTACTCCATCTCCCTCTATCTCCTTACAAGTATTATGACTTTGAAAAATTTATTATTTTCAAATAAGAGTCAGTATTTTATAATTTTCATCAATACAATATTTTTCTTTCTAAAATTTTCGTACAATAATTAAGAGTAAAAAAGACAAAACTATTTACTTCCTTGGTATGTGCTTTTTGATAACTGTACACTTATAAGAAAATAGATGGAAGAGTAATATTTCCTCTCTCTAAATTCAAAAATCACCTTATCAACTCTGTCAACTCAACGCTGTGAAGATTAAATTAAAGCAAACCCATGCCTTGCTAGGTCACAATTTGAAATTTCGAGTATTGCTGATAACAACTTGGGGTTAAATTCTTTTTTTTTTCCTATTCTTTTATAATGAGGGAAATTTTCACTCGAAGCACGTTCTAGGTATACTCATTTATTCAAACAACACATGAGGGGTAAATTACATGATTTTGAGTTAGAAATATTTGTATGATGGCATAATGTTGGAACAAGCTCTGGACATCTACTTAATTAGACACTTTTATATATAATTTATCTCTTTCGTATTTTATGGACTACTAGAAAGAAAAAGAGGCACTTTAAAAATGAAGGGGGACCGCAATTCTTACTAGCGAACGTTAGGATGTTCTCACTTCTCATTCTGGTGGTCTGCCCTTCGTGACATGAATTGATGAAAGAACACTAAAATTAATGTTCAACAAATTTCTGGAGATATGGAACCCAATCAAAGTATATATGTATAATGGGTTTGCTTATTATTAAAATACTTATAACTTAAGACAAAAACTTAATAATGCTTAAAATAAGTGACAAATTGGAGACGCATACATAAATTAAAATAATTTAATTCTTGTGCTAATAGTGAAAATACCAACTTAGGAAATTAGGATAGTGGAAAACTAAAAATAACCTTAAACCTAAAAACATGTCAATTGTACAAACTTTAAGTGTCAAGAAATAAATTGTCCTTCAATCAAATTTTAAGAAATAAAAAATAAGAGGTTAAAAATACATATTTACCACTACAGGAGCTACATTCTTCAATTTGAAACTCACGGTTCATCTCAAAATGCGGAAACTCCATTCCAATAGAAAATCACTTTTGAAAAACTTCAAGAATTAACAGTTATACAAGTTCAAGGTAATGTTTTACCCATCCTCTATTTTTTCGATGTGGTGTATGTTGTTGTTTTGATAATACCGACATGGAATTAGAGGTAGAGTTCAGTTTTTTCGGATAATATTTATACGTGTATCACAACAGCCGTGTAGTTGTGAAAATATGTTACTAAATATGAGCTTTGATCAAAATATGAATGCTGTCTAATTGACAGTATGACAAGTTTTTGTAGCAAAATTTTGGTGCTGTTTCAAGAATTTTAATTCGAAACCTTACTTAGCCGGAATTATATTACCAGTTCATTTCATTCATTAATTTTACTACCCTGACTAGTCTCCCTATTTACAAGTTCACAACATATTTCAAACGTTGGAGAGAAGTTGGGAAATTGTTTTATTATTTAAGGAGGCCCATTAGATGCCCTGAAAATAGCCACTAAATTTGTGGTCTAGATGTTTATTTAACGGGCTAAAGCATTGAAAGCTGTATATGGTATATTTGGCCCAATTGCGTATTTTTCGTACAAGTTTGCCCGAACCCAGTTTAATAGTAGCATGCGGATGCGGGAATGAGATCGAATTGTGATTTATATTTTTTAAAGGTAGAAATGGTATTTCTCATTCTAATTGTGAAATTAATTACAATATTTTTCAAATAAATTTAAATGTTTAAAAGTCGGATTTCGAGGTCGTGGATCCATGAATTTCTAGCTAGCTATGTTGCACGGGTGCGTGGGGGCGGGTGCGAGGAGATACATACTAGAGCTGTCAAAATTCCGGGCCGGGCTAGCCCGAGCCCGCCGGCCTTTTTGGAAAAATCGGGCCAGCCCGGCCCGAAAACCATTTTTATAGTGTAATTTTATAGGGCCGGGCTGGCCCGACCTGAAAATTCTCCTGACCTGAAATTGTGGAGCCCAGCTCGGCCCAAAATCGGGCCAGCCCTCGAGTCTGGCCTGGCCGGGCCTTTTTTGACACCTTTAATACATACGGGTACAGAGATGCGAAATTTTGAAAATTATAAGGTGCGATTCGACAATCATACGTCTAATTATTAAAATTTTATTAAATGTAATACTTATAAAATTCATAGAAATCTAAATTTTCATAAATCAAATATATATGCAATTCACATTTTCATTCACCTAAAACTTAAGCATTTTCAATTATGTATATTAATTAATTAAGCAAAAAAAAAAACAATTCAAATATATAGCATTAGCCCAATACATAAGTCACAATTCAAATAAAATTCTCAAAGTCAACCCCGTGCACACCCTTCATGCACGGGGTTCATAACTTTCCCGCATGGGATTCGTGAATCTGATTATTTTTTATTTTTAATTTGGAAGGATACGCTACATGGTGAATCGGGTGTGAATCTAATTATAATAATGTGATACCGCTTTATGATATTTTTAGAAGAATTAGCGTATCATAGATTTCTAGATTCTAGATTCTAAGCGATTTGCATGGATAAATATTTTGGCTAAAAAATAACCCTGCTTTTGGTTATTTTTGCTAGAGAAAGGGAAATATTTTTTTTTGAAGGTAAATAAGAATTTTATTTCTAAGAGCAAGAGCATGGATAAATAGGAAGACCACCTACCCAAAAGAAATAAAAATGAATGAAAAGACGAATTTTATCAAATGGAAGTTAGAATCTTGTTAGTCAGACGGGTTAGTTGCACCAATAAACTAAAATCGGGGTTGTTTTTACACCAAAACTTAGTCGAGAGGGTGGTTTACGCAAACCGCCCAGAATCGGAGGAGATCCTTTTGCACCTTATCCCCCTTATAATTTCTTAAATCTTGAACTATGGCGCATGGCAATTTTTCGTGTGAGGCGGCTGCATATTATGTAACAGCCCGAATCCATTTATTATTTTATTTACAGTTATTAGATTATGAAATATATTTAAAGTGCAACACGTGAAATTTATGAAGTTAAATTGACGAGTATCATGTTAGTCAAAGTCGCGTCCCTAGTTAAAAGGATAATGTTAAAATTAAATTTTGGGCCTTAGAATTTAATTTCTAAATTTTTATCTCGAAAAGTGTTGGACTAAAAGATACATTATTTGGATCCAATTCAAAATTTTGGGACTTCATGATATTATGGGTCATATTTTAGTGAGTTAATTAATATTAACTTGTTCGTTTAAATTCCAATTCAGGATTTGGGCCTAATTCTATTTATAATTAATGAATTGAGTCTTAAATTAGGAATGAAATACATATTTTTCTTTTATCTTTAAAGTCGGTGACATCACTGAAACTTATCCTCAAATTTTACCACACATTTCTTATGGTTCAAAACCTCAACGTCACCTCCTTGTTTCACTTTCATTGTTCTACGCTTCACCCCATCTTTTATCTCCACATTTAATCTCTTGTATCACTTTCTTAACCTAACAATCTTGATGGAGTATTTCTTATTCTAACATTTCTGATAATTCCTTTCTACTGTACCTCTTCGTAGTTCACTCTCCCAAATATTTTCAAATTCACCATAATCTTTCGAGTTCTCAAGCTTTCAATTACAAATTTCAGCATCAAATCTCCTTCAATAATCCAAAGGTAAATTCTCAATCCAAACTTTGGAGAAGCCCATTTATTTATCTAATATCATACTCTATTTTTATTTAAACCTTCAAACAGAGACCAAAGCTGAAAACCAGATATCTCACAAGTTTCATCTATATGAATAAATTACAGATTATGATTTTTATGCAACAAAACTGAAATTTCAGTAACATATTTTCATTTAATTTAAATTCCGGATTCTTAGTACTAATAATATACTTGCATACAAAATCATAATCTACAAGCATAATTTGTGTTCTTTCAATAAATAGAAGAAAAACATTTAATTGCTCCCTGAGTTGGACCGGATGAGTTGAGCGAGTTAACTGAGCTTGTAATTGAATCTGGGTTGAGATATCGGTGGAATAGGTGGTGACGACGGCGGCCTCCGGGTTGCTGGCCGTTCGTCCGGTGAGGAAGAGGGTGACGGAAAACGGTGAGCTTTCGCCGGAAATTAGAGAATGAAAGATATAAATAATTTTTTTTGGAGTTTGAATTGAGGATCTTTTGTTTTCTTTGTTGCAGACGAGCTTTGAGGATGAAAGAAAGAGAAATGAGAGAGAGAGAGAAGTTGAGAGCGTGAGTTTGAGAGAGAGAAGAATTGTCATTGTGTCTTTATTTGATTAATTTAGGATGATGGGCTTTGGGCTTTTAAAATTATTTAAGTAATGGGTTAAGAGATGATTTTATTTCAAGTCATGATTTGAGCCCAAATTCTTGTCTTTTAATTTAATTGAAGTATAATTATAGTTTTAGTAGGATTTCTCAGTAATGTTTTGCAAAGTTTTATTTTTAGAATATACAAAAGAGATTCTATTCTTTAAGATTTGGAAATAGCCCGAAAATTTTCAAGAAGTCAGTTTTAAGGCTAAGCATGTTTTTTTATAAATTAGAATGGTCCTAAACATTTTATAAAATGCTTCACTAAGTCTTAGTAAGTTATTTTAAGATTTATTTAGGTCCTCATAAATTATTATTATATTTATGTGATTAGGTGCGGCGCGATTAAGACATTGAGTTCATTTTGATTGCTCGACTTCATTTCAAGTTCAAGGTTTAAGGTGTGGTGATTCATTTCAGTTATGCTGTTGATTTATTGTTATCCATTTTAATATTGTGTGTTGACCATATAAATTATCAGTACAGATTTCATTTTATTAATTTGGACATTATTGTTCACTTTAATATTATGTGTTGACCGTATCATTTATTATCGCTAGGGGCCCGTTGAATGGGTCCAGGACAGAAAAGTCCTTGGTATGCCACAATGCGATTCATGTTGTGATATCACGTTACGTTAGGTCCATGTTGAGAAATATCATGTCAGTATGGATTCCATAATATTGAGTTGGACAACAACGTTGCATACTTCCCACACTGAGTATACTTGTATGCTCACCCCCACATAAACAGTTTTTCAGGTACCCGACGTCGGAGGCGCGTGGAAGGTCGAATGATACGTCAAATTATATCTAAACTTTATATTTTTGCATAAGTACTTTGTGAAAGGCTAAAGACTCTAATTTTCTAGTTTATGTTGACTTGTTTGTAAAATAACTTATTATCAGGGATCTCTATTATCATGGTTTTAAATTCTGAAGACATCTTATCTATTTTTGGGTTCTAAATCTCATTTTGGTATTCTTAAATTTAAAGATGTTATTTTCATTAAATTAAAAAAAATACTATATTTTTTCGCATTTATTATTTTTAATATTTAATTTAGAATAGGGTGTTACATATTACTCCCTCCATCCTGATAGCAAGGTATCGTTTTTTTTTTTTCGTCTATCCCAATAGAAAGATCTCATTCTAAAAATGAAAACAATTAACCCTTCAAAACTGTGGAACCTATCATTTTTTATCTATTTTACTCTTGTCATTAAATAACCGTACCCAAAGCAACTGAGACCTTTCTACTGGGATGGAGGGAGTATGTTTCAATTATTTTGTATTTATCTAATTAAAGTGTAGTGATTCGTAATTAGGGTTTAATAGTCTATAAATAGGGTTTATAATTAATATAATTAGATTCAATGAAATATTATTTAATTAATTAGTTAATTAAAAATGCAGCTCATTTTAAATTATTTAAGAGCAAGCACCCTATTAATTACCCAATGTTAACATTTCCTAGAGCTAGAGCTTCAGATCTGAAGAATGAAGCTGGAGGCATGCATGTACAGTAGAACCTCTATAAATTAATATTGTTGAGACCGTGAAATTTTATTATCTTAGAGAGATATTAATTAATTGATAAATTAATCATTTATTAATTAAAAGAGGTATTTCATCACATTCAATGAATTTAATTTAGTTATCAAAGAATTATAGTTCAATAAACTTGAATTATATAATATACATAGAAACATGCATGAATATTAAATAATGTGTATTGGAACTAGATAGTACATCCAATTGTAAAAAAGAAATGTTGCATATTGATAAATAGACTATTATAGATACAAAGCAAATGGTTTAAATTCATACCCAATAATACAATGACTTAATCTAAAAGGTGTCGAAAAAATTATGACAAACCAAACACACAAGGTATTATATGTGTATAAACAAGGTATTATATATGCGTACCTAATGAATTGCTAGTTCTAGCTTAATCAAAATTTTCATTTGAAAAGTTAGCCAATGAATATTTTGAAGTATCTTACTAAGTTATCGTAGTTATCTTTGTAATTTTAGGAGATTATTAATTTATGATGTTGATGGGACCATAGACATATACAAGGGTCTTCTGAAAAATTATTATTTTATTAATTTATTCAAATTATTAATTTACACGTGGGGCCCAACTCGGAATCGGAGAAAATTATTATCTTAGAGAGGTTATTAATTTATCAATTATTAATTTAAATAGGTTCTACTTAATTTTATCCCCGCGCACATACACATACTCAAATGAGCATAAATTATGTAATCCAGTATTGTGCTAATTAGTGAATATTATCAACATTTACATATCATAATGTGAAAGAATCATTGCTGTCTCAGCCATCATTATATTGAAAAAAGAAAAGTAATCATCTGGCTCACATCACGATACCCTTGCCATCTTTACATAAAATATGAAAATATAGCAGATTTTTACTATACCCTTGTCTAGTTTTATTAAATCCAAGTATCATAAATTTAAAAATAAAATAAAATAAACACTATAAATCACACACATATATATATCTATATATATATATATCTGTTAAAGAAGTGGACGAGAGAAATATATATTCAATTATGGTACGGATGGAGGGTGGTACTTATTACTCAAATTAATTGATTAAGAAAAAGTCCCGTCAAACAGTCAAAAGGGCTACTAGTATATTTACTTGTATTTTACTATCCTTATTCAAAATAAAGGCCTCTGATTCTGAACACTGAGAACTGTGGATAGCCCATGTGAAATCTTACATTTTTTAGATGGATATAAATTAAATTATCAATCACAAATTTTTGGACATTACAAATAATAAGCACAATATTAAGCTAGTAATAAATTAGATCCAAATTCATATAAAATGGAGAAGATAAATTAAACTCAAATTCATATAAAATTGAAAAGACAATCCACACCTTAATGAAACTTGAACCATATACCTCTTATTTAATAATAAGTCTTTTGGGACTAGCTTATTTTCATTACCAGTTTACCACTTTATTCATGAGTGAGAATAGTTATAATTGCAAGCAATTTCATCATTTTTCACCAATTTGGGTAGATTGCTTTTGGATTTACTGCTTTATTCTTGGCCCTGTCTTTGGTAAAACTGTCCTAAATGAGCTACAAAATAAAACCCATCCCATTTTAAAACTCCATGAAAAGTCACATCCATGTCTGCTATCATACCTACACAATCAATCCAAATTAATTGATTTAATTTCACCCACCAACCCAAATTCATAATAGTAAAAAGTTATTACCGTAGCCAAATTCCAATAATGCTTCATTGTATTGCACACACCACACATACAAGAACAAGCATATATAATCAAGCCCGAAACCACGTACTAATAAAACATAACACAGAGCGATACTAAACAATTAAAATCCTGTAAATTAAGCATTACTACTAGCTAGCTAGCAACGGTAACTAAATTACTAGTAGTGACATGGCAGTTTCTTTGAGGCTTCGAAGGCGAAGGGTCCCACAGTGAAGAGCTCAAATGGCAACACCTTAGCCTTAGGTGCCTTAGGTGGTGTGTCGACTGGTGGCTTGGGGACCAGGATGGCACCGACGGCGCCGCCGTGGAGGTTGGTGGGGACGGTGCATGCGGCCACCGGAGAGGACACGAGGAACACCTTGCACTTGTGTGAGCCGGATGTAGTCAGACGCTCCGGCTTGAAGAAGAAGTAGCCGTTCTTGTCGGTCTTCTGCAGCTCCACCAAACCGCTCTTCGAGTTGTTGCATTGCAGCTTCACCACAGCACCTGAAGAAAAAATCAAACAAATGTATAAAAACACATCCAGTGTGAGAGTACGTGTGTGTGTTTTCTGTAAGATTAGATGAGGAGGAAGCGAACCAACAAGAGCAGCAGCTCCGGTAAGAGTGTCGACTCCCCTGTACTTGCAAGACTTGCAGTAGACGACGCCCTCAACAGCAACCTCCTTCCTCAATGGCGGCTTCACCGGCGGCTTGACGGGAGGGTGAGCCGGGGGCTTGACGGGAGGGTGAGCCGGGGGCTTGACGGGAGGGTGAGCCGGGGGCTTGACCGGGGGATGAGCCGGGGGCTTGACCGGAGGATGAGCCGGGGGTTTAACTGGCAGGGTAGGAGGGTGGGTGGGTGGATGAGTAGGGTGGTGGTGGTGGTGGTGGGGGGGAGGAGGAGGATGAGGGGCCGGTGCCGGAGGTGGGGAATTTGATAGGGTTACATCAGCGTAAGCGGTGGTGGTAAGGAGGAGCAGAGAAAGGACGAAAGAAACCAAAGCCATAATGTGAAATGAGTTGAAGAGTAAAGTGGCAGGGGGCAGTGTATTTATAGGGGTTTCTGGAGCGGCATATTCTGGAAGGTGGTGTAACTGGTGTTGGTGTGTGACAAAGTTTTTCTAAATTTAATTATTAAGTTAAATAAAGGGTTTGCTTAATTAATGTTGTCCGCGCCTGTGTTAATAAACAGAATCGAATTTAAGACATAATGAGTGTATTAATTAGCTGATTATGCGGGGGACGACAGATGGCGCCTGACTTCACATGCACCGGGAGGAGCATTTATATATATAAACCCTTTAATTTTTCTTAATTTTATAGTTGCGCGCACAGGTTTTGAGCGCATGTAGAAGTTTCCAATGAATTCTCTTTTTCGTTATCCGTTCAATCATAAGATTCTCTTGTTCATAAATTATGAAAGTTTAATCTATTGAGAGAACCCATAAAACAGTGAAATAATTTTATTGAACTTTAAAAAAAAAAAAAAAACAGTGAAATAATTTTAATTAATTAAGACGTCCAATAATAATATAATTAATTATTATTCCTTCTGTCTCCAAATAATTGTTCTCAACCGTCAAATACGTATATCGAGATAGTATATAAAATGACTTATTTTATCTATAATTATTGCATGAAAAAATGAATAAAGTAAATTTTTTGGCATTAGTCAAAGGGTAAATATGACAAATTAACATAACTTTTGTATAGAAATTTAAAATAGGATAATTATTTAGGAACAAAAATTTAGACGGTTCGAGATACTTATTTAGGGACGGAGCGAGTAAGGGATAGCAGGTGAAGAGCGAGTAAGTATTATTATGAAACTGCAATTAGGGGGAATTCGAAAAGGAATGGAGGTAAGGGATAGCAGGTGAAGAGAGAAGTCTGTTACACGTAATGGGGCGCTAGAATCCTGAAAGTGGGTGGATTTATGTGGAGTTATACACATACATACTCTATATACATCGTACTAAAGGTTTATATTTTTAAGACATTTATTGATAATGACAATTGCCAGCCTGTCTAGATATGGCCTCCTCTAGGAATAGGAAAACCCCATTTTCAGCGGATGCATTCTTCTTTTGTTTGGCGTTTCTCTATGCATACTAGACAATTTTTTTTTTTTTTGAAAAAATCTTTAAATAGACATATACATCTATCATTTGTTTCAGGAAGCAACATAGATTTATAATGTAAATTAGACTAGGAAAATAACAAATATATGTTTAATACACATTGCAGCATTATTTAATTTGTACGCTTTTATTTATACTATTTCATACTCTCATTTATGTGACTTTGTGATATATATGTGCATATGAGACCCCACACATAGTATATATATTATTTATATATACATATATTGTTAAAGTTCTTAAGAAGTAATGATTATAATTAGTGACCGGCTTAGTTTGGGGATGTATGAAAAAATGGGTTAGGACTTAGGCGCATATATATATATATGGGAGATGGATCATATAGGAATAGAACTTAAAGTGAGAAATAAGAATAGATCTAAATCATTAATCCTACAAGATCTAATGGATATGACTTGATCTTATGGTCAAACTTACTTTTTCTCAGTCAAGCCCGTTTTTTTATTCAAACCCGTTTTTTGACTTAAGTAGGGTTAATATGGTTCAAAAATCATATGCACCAGACAACATAACGGGATGCACAAGACAGTGAATTGAGATGCACTAGACAAAGTTTTTACTTTTTTTAACTTTCGTGCTCAATTGTGGCGCGCAATATCTATGGTCGCGACGGCGAGCAACAATGATGGTGATGGCGAGTTAGTAGTGGTGGTGGTAGGTGGTAATGAGAGAAAGACGAAAAAAAATTGATTATAGGGTTTTGAAATAAACAAAAAAATGAAATGCATCACGTGCCCAAAATTGATGCACTAGCTGGATAGCATTACTAGATGCATCAAATTTCTTTGCTTAATTTCTTATTTTTAGGATAAGGATCATTAGTACAAGAATCACTCCATATATATAAAGATGTTGTAGAAATTGCACTTAGTAAAATATATAAAACGATGTTTACAATAGACTTATACACCCACCAGGGAAAAGATCAAGACTAATGAGAGAAGACATATGAGGAATCTTAACTTGTATACGATTGAATATTACTCTGACTTTTTTTACATCATTCAAAGGAAAACAATAGCTATAACTGAAGAGATTGAAAATTTTACATCATATTTCATCATGTGCATATTTAAATTCCCTGGCTGCTGAATCAATCAAAAGACATGCAATTAATAAAATAATTTTCAATTGACTCTTCCGATTTGGATGAAATCTTTAATGAGCTCTTTGAAGAAGGCAAAACCAAAGTATGCAGACTAAAAATTGGCGCTCCTTTTTCTTAAGCAGGCAAGAACTAGGGAGAAGAGAGTATGTTCTCCACCAAGCAACGATCAAAAGAAAAATAATCGCCAATAACGAAGTAGGGCAATGAAATTATCGCAGCCCAAAAAAATTGAGATGGTGAAGCAGCAGAAGAGGAAATAAAGAAACGTAAGACATAAGGAAATTAAGGAGAGAGAAAAATTATGAGGAAATAGGGGAAAAAAAGCCACGTAAGTATATGAATTAATAGAATCTGATGTGAACACAGGCGCCTAAGAAGGTTGCTCATTTTAAGCGCCTAGGATATCAAAACTATATATATATATAGGATAGATCATATAGAAACTTTATCCGAGTTAGAAACTAGAAACTTTTTATAGTCTTTGAGCTTATTAAATACAATCGCTTAAGATTTAATATATATTTTTATTTGTGCAAGATTTAATAAGGGTGCTTATATAATTTATTCTTAAATTTAACTGATTCTATCCTTGAATTAAGGGATATTAAATCGTAAGGCAGTAATTACTTGATCATACTTTGACAGTTTTTTTTTGTGCTTTTTTTTTAAATTCTTTTATCAATTCATCTACAATTAAGCGTTGTAAACCTATCATTTTCAGAACTTCTATTCATCTTCTGCTGTCTTCACAGCATGATTTTCACAATTGTTTTGAAATATAATTTAATTATGTATTATTTCATATTTTGTTATACATAATATACTTATCAAAGGCAAGTCCTTCACGTGGACGAGTTCTGCAGCAACTCTCTTGTGCTCACTAATTAATGTAGCTCACAAAAATTAATATAGCTGATTGTTCTCATTGTTTTTTTAATTATTGTTTTATTTTTGTTATCAAATTGTAGAGAAGAATATATTCTCCAAGGAACGAATTCATAGTTTTAAAATTTTTGAACAAAATGCATTAATTATTGTATTGATTGTTTATTCTGCTAACATTTCCTAGTTGCCATACCTTCATTTGTTTCGACATTCTGCACTCATTTTTGAACTAGGTCCTAGCTGACTATAAGTATAACTAAAAAATAATTAAAATGCATGACAAAATAGCATATTATGAATTACTCTTTTAAAGTAATTAAATGCGTAATAAAATATCACAGAATGTGTGAAGGAGGAGTACAACTGAAGATTCACAATGGTCTTCAAATGCATTAGAAAGTGCAATACACTCGTCTTCAAATTTATGCATAATGTAAAAATGAAATGCATTACACAACTAAAGAAAATGCATAATTATGCATTACACAAAAGTTTTTCGCTTCTCGGATGTTGTAACTGGAGGATAGATTGAAAATCGTTCAATTTGTCAAAATTTAAAACCCAACAAGTATAAAATATATGCCTAAGAAGAAGAAGAAGAAAATTCAGCTTTGAAAAATATTTTCGGAGGTGAAGATTTGTGATTGTAATGCATAAAATCCAATTTTTGAAAATAGATTAAAATTTCAAGAATGAGATTTTTGAATCCCGCAATCAGCGGGACCAGTGTAGATATACGATTTCTGCATATGTAAAATAGACATTATAATCCTTTGAGCCATGAGAAATAGATAAAATAAATATTATTCAATTCAATCATGATCGTCTATTTCTCTTTGATCTATGGTGGGGAAAAGTTTCTAGTTTCTAGACTAGGATTTGTTTTTGTGATAACTTAATCCTATATATATATATATATATATATATATATATATATATATACTATGGGAAGGGTTAGTATAAAAACTAGTCTTTCCGTAAAAAACAAAAAACCATGCTTGTTTCTAGATGTAGTCATACTTTTCAATATATAGAATGATGCTTGATAATTTTTTTTTTCTATTCATAATTTTTTATATAAACAATGATGCTTATATAAAATCATATTTTTTTTATATTATATTCATGCTTCGATTAATAACAGTCGTAGATCATACAATGATCAACGATTCAGATTAGTTTGTAGTTTTTATATGAACCAAATCCTATGTACCATTATACTATGACAGAAAGGATCTACATCGCTCATTTACTTACAAGAGATTATCTATTATATTTCCGTTGGGTTGTGATGAGCCCATATTTGTGTTCATTTTTGTGATTGTTTTAGGTGTCTAGATCGAGTCGTTTGTAGTCTTTTGCGTGTTTCTATGTGTGGGAGTACACATTTGGGCAATAAAGCAGTTTGGGCAAAGCATGTTACAATCTGGGCAACACAAAAAATACATTCCGCAAAAGAGGCAAAGGTTGCAGATACGATGTGAATGTGCACCCGACGGAAACTCCAGCTTGGGTAACTTAGCTAACATCAAACGCGTAGCTGTTGACTGGAGTTGTTGTGCCAATACATATACCGCGTGGAATCCAGCCTTGTTGAGATGGACTATGACCTATGGGCAACGGGCGAACCATCTTATTCGAAGAAGCAGATAATAGATCAATAGATCCAAACCCACTGTCATGGGTTGGGCTCTCCAGAAACCATTGCATAGCCCTTATATAATGTGCATGGCCGCAGGCCAAATGGAGCTTATCACTTTACATTTTCTGCTTTACTTTACTTTGAGAGTTGTGAGGAAAAAACAAGTCCTACGGGCAATACTCTTTCATTTCAATTTCTGTTTATGTTGGCACTTGTTGCCCAGAATGTTTTTGCAGAATATTTTTGTAAGTATTTCTTTCAATTCAAGCATGATTTCTTTTACATCTATTGTCTTTGTTTATTCAATTATGTCTAGCTAAATTCTTTAGCCTGGTCTAGACAACGACGAATTGAATATGAACCAATAATCTCGTGAGGTTTAATCTGGGCATAATAATTGCATGTGAATGTTTCCAAAGTGTTGGGTCTGATTTCAACACGGTTTGGACAACTTGGTTAGTTAATTGATCATTAATTAATTGAGTGGTTCAAATCACTAATAGATCAAGGTATAAGGTGTATTATCCTTATTGTACTTGAGATAGATTGACCAATACATGCTGAAGGTGTATGTCTGCGGGCATACGCAAGAATTCCTTTTCAGGTTTATCTTGTTTAAATGCATTCTGGTTAGGACACCTGACAATAATTTAGGGACGAAGGTGTTGCCCAGAATCGGGGGTACTGCATAAATATTGTGTTGCCCTAAACTGAAAGGATAGATAAGGGAGGGATTTGTTGGGGGCATGACGAGTAAAAATGGACTTTAGCATTCCTTGCCCATAACCGATGACATGAGCATGTGGTAAAAATAATTTGCACCGATGACCGAGTAAGCGTTCATATTTAATGAGTCAAGTCCAGGCCATGTTACTTTTGTCTGTTGATCTATTTTCATGTTTAGTTTCAGTTATTTATATTTTAGCACATTGATCAACGAGGATAAGGTGACCACACCCCAAAACTTTTGGTAACACCGGAGACAGAAGGAGGCAAGATGAGGTTATTGATCAACTCCCTGTGGACCGACCTTGTACTTACTGCTATCTATATAGCTGTGGGCATAGGATACAAATTTATTTTGCATGTGCTAACGACGGCCACATCAAGTTGGTTGTGATTAAGTGTAATTAAAAAAGATTAGAGGATCATTAGATTTTATTAATTATAATTAAGATTTATTAATCTTAATTAGAATTTAACAATTAATAATTAATATTAATTAGGTCTCAATTAAGATTAGTTATTAAAAAGAATTGCACTTGGGGTGGCAATCGCACTATGCATGTCGTGTACAAGTGTGCCTCGTTTATTTTTTGGAGTTCTTAAGGTAAGTTCCTTTAAATCCAAAATTCTATTTTCTTTTTCATTTTTTTATTAAGATAACCAGTAAAATTATACATGATCAAATTATATTGTGGTTTGACTATATTAAACGGTAAAGACGAGCCCATGGAATTTTGAGGTTATAAATAAGTGCTATCAAGCATGTTGAATTATTTCAATCTTATATTACTTTGGAAGGTGTATTGCTTAATTTGTTAGCCCCATTGATATATTGGTTATTGTGGATTTTTTTTTGAGTAACAGAGTAACCAATCATGATTTTCTACTTAAATCCTGATTCAACTCATCCATTTTTAAAAAAATTGAAAGTATTCATGAAACTAGCTGTAGTTGTAACGTTTCGTTAAATAAATGTAGTATAAAGTTAAAGTATCTGTTGAGATTTGATATATACAATGCCAGAGTTTATTATTTATCTTCTAAAATGACTTGAATATTAAAGCTGTACAATTTATAGTTTTCCATTAACATGCGAAAAAAAGGAGTTCCGCATACATTAATTCGATAGGTATACAAACCCTTCACACCATCAAAATCTTTGCATTTTCCGATCTTGTTTAGATATATATAACGGTGGATCATATAAATATGATATCATATACATAGTAAACATACTAAAATAATAAAAATAAATAAAAAAATTGAAAAAAAATACTCCAAAGTTGCTTAATATGAATCGGAGTAACATAATTGTATCAAGATTAATATGAATGATTTTATTTGGATTTAGTTGCTTAATTGTAGTATGATTTTACGAAATAATTATGGATATGTTTGAAATTAATTATAGAATATATAGATATGATTTGATTTTCCAAAGTTGAAATCAATCATGTAATATATCCCTTAATTAGTGCAAAGGACAATGGAGTAATTGCAAAAATGCTATTAATTTAATTAATAATTCAAAATTACAAGTTTACTAATATACCCCCATTATGTCTAGGACATTATGTCCCATTATCACTATCCAGTACCCACAAACTAAAACAAAATAGTAACCGCCACTTTCAATTTCAATTCAATTTCGATGGCAATTTTGTAAATAAATTTAATTTCAAGGATTAATACAATTTTTCTTTATGGTAATAATAATAATAATAATAATAATAATAATAATAATAATAATAATCTATATATATATATATATATATTAAAACAAAATAGTAACCGCCACTTTCAATTTAAATTCAATTTCGATAGCAATTTTGTAAATAAATTTAATTTCAAGGATTAATACAATTTTACTTTACGGTAATAATAATAATAATAATAATAATAATAATAATAATAATAATAATAATAATAATAATAATAATAATAATAATAATAATAATAATAATAATAATAATAATAATAATAGAAAACCTATTAGAAAGTTAGCAACACGATTTTTCAATAAAAAAGCATGCAGCAGCACGTTTCTTATATATTTATTTATTTATTTTAGATCACACCCATATAATGATAGATATTTTGCAAATAAATTTGTAGACAAATTATTATAGTATATAAAATAAAAAATACTTATAATAAATATCGTTGAAATCAAATTAAAGTATTATTAATATCCCAAACATAATTTATAAAGCAAATTTATTACAAGAAACCAAAAATATAACACTAGAAGTCTTAATTTTGTAATCTAATCATTATTATTCTAGAGAATTACATAAGCTCTATATATATATATATATATATATATATATATATATATATCAAATAAATCATTACACCACCACAAAGGTGGAATCACTACACCACTACACTACGTGTGAAAATATACCCACCGCACACATGCATGATTAAACCTGCTAAGAAGAGTTTATGTGCCTTAGCTTTGCTTCTTGAGCTAAGCCTCATTGGCACTTAATCATTTATTATTAATTATCTATTGCAAGCTTTGAAAACTTCATGATATTTAACATCGAGGTCCAATGTTTGAACCTCACTGTCCCCTTTTTCCAACTAAAAAAATAAAAAATATTCAAGTAGTACTCCAACCATGAGGTTGGAGCTTTAGGTCATATATGCATGGATTGAACTAAAAAAAATTTCATTACAAACTTTTATTCGTTTTTCTTATATAATTGAATTATTTTGTTAGTATTTCCTTTAAATCTATTTAAACGTTCAACTCATTTTATTTTTAAATGAAATATTTTAATTATTAAAAGTTATAGTGTAACATCTATTATCCGTGTATCGCACGGAGGATAATACTAAAGGAATATAGTTAGTATTTCAATCGCTAGTTTTTTCTTAATCCCGAAGTCAATGGTCATTAATTTTCATTATAATTATATAGGAAAGGGCATTAATCACTGAAATCTAATAAATGAAGTAAACGGGGGGCAAGTAAAAGATTGGAATTTATAATATGCTTAGCAATGAGTATTAATGTATTATCGATCACGTGACACTGTGAACGTGGAACCTAAACCAATGCAACCAATGAAGAAGTAGAATATTGGATAATTACGAGTATAATACTAGCAATTGTCCTTCTCTGCAAATTTATAATTTTAAATCCTACGTAGATTCCGCAATTTTTCTTGTGTTTGAAGCCATATATTAATCACTGATTAAATATTTTTTAAAGATTAATATTAACATAATAAGCACCGCAATTCTTGCATCAATTTCTGCAATGCTTGGTTGGGCTATTTCGTTTTGTTTTGTTTTTTTCCCGTTATCTCATATCTCATGACATCTTTTTCTAATCCCCGAGGTTGAAAAATGATGTAATATATAATAACAAAAAACTTAAATAAAAATTATACTATCTAATGAAAAATTACTAATTTTGGCCGCAAATCTTATCTGAATAATGCCATTTTATAGTGTTTAATTTGATAGTGATTCAGTTCACAGATGAGCAGCCTATTGCACCTAATATATATATAAATTGAGTCAACAGTTTTTTTAGGACACTAACTTAGATTGATTTGAAAAATAGGACTCTATTTTTCAGTTTTTTATTTGTAGGGTACTTTTTAATTTGATTAAATGAAGGCCATATCTGACTTGAAATCAAATTATCGGGCTTATTCACACAAACAACTCACATGCGGTGTTTAGTGGAGCCCGAATCTGACGTGGTCGCCACATGCTACACAAGACAGTCACAAATTCAAAATTTATGTATAATTAAGAAAAAATGAACTATCTCCTCCCCTCTCTCTCTCAAAATACCAAGCCACCGCCATAGCCGATCACCACCGCTAACCATTGCCACGGTCGATCACCAACTACAAACCATCAATCAATCGAAGTTGCAATCAACACCTCCACCAACCTGATAGGATAAGGGAGAAAGTGAGAAAAGAGAGGAGGAGATGTTGATCGGCGATGATGGTGGTCGGGGGTGGAGGTGGGCAGTGGTAGTGGTTGGCTGGTGGATTTTTTGAGAGAGAAATAGACGAGAGAAAGGAAGGGACGACATAGATTTCATTTTATTTCTTTTTCATTTTTATTCATTTTTTATTTAAGCTATTTTTTTATTCACTTTTTTTCCCCTTAGTATTATATGACATCCACATCAGTTTTGTATACTACAAAAAGGCGGGCTTTTCTGACGGAAATTTTCGATTGTAAACCCTTCAAAATCCGTTGGTAAATGATTTGCTGATGAAAATTTACCGATTGTAAACCCTTCAAAATGGACGGCATCTGTTGCAATATGGCTTGAAGGTAAATCGTTACCGACAGACTGTCCGTCGCCGTTTTGTTGTCAGGGAAACCGTTTGTCAAAATAACGACAACAGATTGACCGAAAATAAACCCAAGGGTATTTTTTTCGGGTCAATCTGAACCCATGGGCCAAGCAGCGGTTGACAAATATTAAAAGAAAAAAAGAAATAGTAGCAAATATGAAGTTCGGGAGGAGAAGTACTCCTAATTTATAAGCCCAATTCATAAGCTGTATTTTTTTGGTTGAGCTGTTGCTACTGTCGTTGATTTATAATTTTTATTTTTTTTCTTCTCCACTTGGGTGGGTATAGAGGTTGCCAAAAGAATCGGAACTGTCAGAACCGAACCGAAGTTGGCGGTTTCGGAATCGGAACTGAACCGCCGGTTCCGGTTTCAAAGTTGCGGAATCGAGAACCGCCGGTTTCGATCGGTTAGGTTTCAGTACTGAACCGTTGGTTCCTCCTATTTTTCTTTTATTTTTTACGTTTTGGAGTACATTAGATTGCATAAAATTACAATTAAACAAGAAAAAGTAGCAAAAGAAATGAAAAAAATACCTAATTTAAACCCCCGAAACATGCGGTTCCAATTTGAAACCGCCGGAACCGAGGAACCGAATCGAACCGAACCAAAACTTGCAGTTCCAGTTTGAAACCGAAACCGAAGCGATCGGCGGTTCGATTCCAGTTCCTTTGGAGTAGAACCGAGAACCGCCGATTTGGTTCCGGTTCTGGAACCGCACCCACTCTAGGTGGAGATACTGATCTAACCATAAAAATAGGACCGTAGCTTTTCGTGTTTTGGCAAATAGGACTTATTTTGTCGGGCTCTGTAAAGTAGGACTAAAAGTTTTTTATTTTCCTTCCATAGGATAATTTCGGGCTTTTTAGCACGTATCTTGACAACTCAAGCCCGATGCTGACGTGGATGATACGTTTCATACAAGTCAACAAAATAAATAAATAAATAAATTGATTTTTCTCTCTCCTTTCTTTCTCTCCCTCCCCCTCTCCCTCGCTTTCTTTCTTCTGACGGCGGCGACCATCCTTCACCAACGGCGGCATCGGCGAAATCCTTCTCTTTCCCCCACCCGCCTCCCTCTCTCTCCAAACCAACCACCTGCAGGAAATTAGCGCCGCCCCGGCCAGAGCTTTTGCTGCAGCCGCCCACCACCACCACCCTTAACTAGCTAGCAAACCCAGCCACCAGAGCTTTCTCTCGTCCGTCCGTCACCGCCACCGCCTGCCCGTCTATCATCCACCACCGTCACCGCCACCATTTACCGCCGGAACAGCGTCACCATCATCCCCATGGCCGAGCCCCAAAAAACCCCCCAAATCGCATTTCTCTAAAATATGAAATTCCATTTCTCTACATCCCTTATTTATAGCAGAAACTTTTTCACCCCAAATTACATGTTCAACTCTAGACGGGAGTTTTGCAAATCCGCCGGCGTTTTGATTTTGATGATCTGAAAATCGACGGCGATGTTGAGTTGAGGGCAGAGAGGTGCGTGTGTACCGCCGAGTTGAGAGAGAAGGAGCCGTGGCGGCGGCTCTTCTAACCGGCGATGACGGTGGTGGCAGCCTCTATGCTATCGTCGTCGTTGCGAGACGGTAGTGGTTGCGAGAGGAGAGGGGATGAGAGGGGCAGGGCGGGGCTGGAAAGATGACGACGGAAAATGAAGGGAGGAGACAGAAGGGCGGCGCTGTGCTGTTTGTTTCAAGCAGCTGGGTTTCCCAACCATTTATAGCAAGAAATAGCTCTCCAGCATTTCGCCGACAATCATTTGCCGTCGATGGTGGTGGTCGGCGGTGTATGCGGCGGAGAAGAAAGAGAGCGATGGAGAGGAGGGAGAGAAAGAGAGAAGCCAGAAATTAAAAAAAAAATCAATTTATTTTCCTTTTTTTATCTTTATTATTTTAATTATTTTTTTATTCAACTATGCTGATTTGTATGAGACGTGGCATCCACGTCAGCATCGGGCTTGAGTTGTCAAGTCACGTGAGAAAAACGTGCTAAATAGCTCGAAATTGTCCTACAAAAGGAAAATAAAAAAAATTTAGTCTTACTTTACATGGCCCGATGAAATAAGTCCTAATTTCCAAATTACGAGAAGCTACGGTCTTATTTTTACGGTTAGCTCTGGATATACTTTCGCCAAATCCACATTTTACCTTCATAGTCACATGTTAAATTAAATAATAAATAAAATACGAACTGACTAATTCATGCTTATAAATAGTAAACCTTACCTTCACTGGGGCTCCAAAAAAGAAAAGAGAAATCAAAAGTATGAAACAATAAGTTGTAACCGTTACTTCACTAAATCTTTCATTGATGATATATTTTTAGGTGTGGTCTTCAGTTCTTACAGGAAAGAAGTTCATGAACTCGGAAAAATTGATTCATGTATGGACTTTTTATTCTTATGCATTAACGATGATGATGGCAAATCGGAAGATGATGCAACCCCTGACACGACGCCGCCCTCCTCACTTTCTGCCGGAAATTTTATTTTTTATGTGTCATTCCTTTCTTCGTATGGGTATGTCTTTGTGCCGCCTTACAACTCAAATTAATTAATCACCCAACAAAGAGTTTTAACCAGATTTTACGCCTCATGTTTTAGTAACGCTAATTCGCTAATTAATGCCATTGCCAAAATTGGGAATGACAATGGATCGAATATACTCATTCATTATGTATTTTCTAAATCTAAATTTATTAGAATTTTTCTACATGTTCGTCCTAATCCCGGTGAAGAAGAGATTCAAGAGTTCAAGATTGAAGCAGCAAGACTTTAGATTTCTTCTATAGTTTTTCTTTGTTTTCAATTATGAATTTCTTTTGTTTTGATTTGTTGTTTGTCATGACTATGAGTGACTAGTTTTTTTATATCCTAGGGTTAGAGAGTAGATGGATGATTGAATTTGAATCTTAATTAATTGATCAATTACGACCTTCTCTTCATTCTTATGTTCTTGGTTTGTTTGTTTGCTTAATTGCTTAGCTACCAATCTTGAATGATTTGATGTGTTAATTTGAGATCGGAAGAAGATAATTAGCACGTGATCTAGAACATAGGACATACTTTACAATATAGCCGGAAGGTCTTGAGTCTTGTGTGAGAACATTAAATCATTTCAATCTTTTTGGAGTTGCATGCATATGATGTTAGTCGGGAACGATGACCCTTGCATGTGATCAACGGTTTATTCGCCACGGAAGTGAGTTTGAACTAAATTTGTGATTGTTTTAGGAAGAGTCGAGTCTTTGTGTTAATTGATTGATTGATGAAGGTTTAAATTTAATTATCCATTGAAATCAAAACCCTGGGATATCCTTTCTCTTATTTGAAACTCCAATTGTTTTCTTTTATTTGCTTTTATTTATTTCTTTAGTTTAGAATTAAAACCAATCTCATCTTTTCAAGAGTCTAGATAGTATGATAACAATTGAAAGTGGTACTTATTGGAATTAAATCAATCTCCGTGGATACGACATTGCTTCCCTGTACACAATTCGCTAAAGACGAGTTGGGAACGTAGTTCAGACTTACACACGTGCACTTGCGGTGTGAAAGAAAAAAACGAATAACTCCAAAAGCTCAAAAGAAAATAAAACTATCCTAAAAATAATAAAAGAGAATAAAAGATGGTGAAAGATGGATGAAAAGATGTCTAGATGTGTTTTGGAGGACATATATATAGGTGGGAGTACAAGTTTGCATCCTAGTAGGGTTATAATACTACAAAAAATAAAAGGAATTGTAAATTTAGGAAAAATTCTCTTAATGGCCGAAATCTGGTGCTATCTCTGGTGCTAGCACGCCTGGAATGACAACAGTCTGACAACTTTCTTATTTTGGCTCGTTCTCCTTCGTTATAGCTCTGATTTTGGATCCATTTGAACCTACGAACTCCTATTGAGCTTAACTTCAAGCTTGTTATGCTCATTCCTCTCAACTATCACTCTATTTTCCTGCCAATTCATCAAAATATGCACATGAGTATCAAATTTTATAAAATAATAAAACCTAAGTGCAAACTCATTCAAACTATGGTTTTCTAGCATGAAATCAATATCAAAAAGCCTTTAAATGTGTAGAAAAACCATGTTTGTCACCCGGTTAAAATAGTGACTTTACTGTACATACGCGTCTCAAATCCGTTGAGTAATACTCGATAAAAATATGTTCACTCCAAGTAAAATTAATTAAAATTAGTAAAAATCTTTCTTTCTGGTTTATGCTAAATTACTCGATAAAAATCTAAACAAAGTTAATATTAATTAAAATTTGTAAAAATTCTTCTTTTTAAGTATATTTGATCCGTCTAGTTGGTTCATGCTAAATCGATATCTCTAATCTTTGCGAAAATGCGGGAAAAAAATGTTTACATCTTCAAAGTAATATTAATTAAAATTAGTAAAAATCATTCTTTCTATGTTATTTGAACCGTCTCGTTGGTTTATTCTAAATTACTCGATAAAAATCTAAACAAAGTTAATATTAATTAAAATTAAGGAAAATCCTTCTTTTTAAGTATATTTGAACCGTCTCGTTAGTTCATGTGCACTAATCGAAGTGTTTAGAAAACATGAATGAAAAATGAAAAGGATTCTACATAGACATGTTGATTAAATATATTTATTTAGTCTTCATAGGGATTTTCATTTACAAATTTTCTATAGATTATTATATATGAATTAAGAATGTATAAAATAATGATTTATAATAATGCATTCTGAAATTATTATTATTTTAATATGCATAATAGAAGAAATTAATTAAATAGAGGGAAAGATAAATATGAGATGTGATTAATAGATAAACATGTGATATTTCAAGGATATAAAATTAATAAAATTTTAATTAATAAAAATAAAAATTAGAATACATATGAATTAAAATTAGACAAATTACCAGAATAAAGGAAAATCGGAACGGAGCACCGTGGATGGGACAACTTTATTATCGTATTAGTAATAGATTTCTTTTTTGACCTCATAACCCCCTTCGTTACTCAAAACCTCCAACAAGAATAATCCCCACTTTCATTCTTCTTCATTACTCGATCAAATTAAAATATATTGGTTTTTATTTGATTACTGTGTAATGGTGGAGTTTGAAAAAGGACATTGTTAAAAGCAAAATTGTAGATCTCCTATAGAAGATGACTCAAATGCTTTACTAATGCTAATATTTGGAGATCTTTGTTCTAAACCAAACATTTTGGAGTATGAATGGTGTCGCCGACCATCAACAATTTGAAAATAATTTTTTTTTGCAGACATCAAGGTTTGATCGATTGGTGATGTTAAATCTGATTAATCTATACCTTTATATCTATCTATTATAAAATAGCGAATTCTTACAAAATTGGGTTTCCCTAATATATATATCCCTATTGTTATGTTTATTTTAAGGGCAATAGTGTAAATAATATATTAAATTTATTATAAATTTAATAAATCAATAATAGTTCTACTCCTACTATAACTCAACTGAATGAATGAATTAATAATATATCCCTACTTATACTATAATTCAAAAGTGAAAGAGAAATAAACATAAATTTTGAAAGTTGTGCTAAGATTTATTAAAGCTTAATTGTATAAAATAGTTTTCTAAGATGAAAAAAATGAGGGAGAGGGAGGAGGAGTGGGGCTGATATTCCCGGCTGGTTATAGTGGTGGTAATGGTGGTTGCGAGAGGGAGAAGGAGGAGGGGGCGGTGGGAATATTACCAATTTCAAAAGTCATGTAGAGGTGTTCACCCGACCCGGAATCGCCGGTTCCGGCCCGGAACCGGAACCGTGGTCAACGGTTTCCGGCCCGGAACCGCGGTCAACGGGCCGGTTTCGAACCGGAACCGTGTTCGGGACGGGCCGATTCCGGTTCCAAGGGCTAGGAACCGTGAACCGGCGGTTCACTTATTATTTTTTTTTTAAATATGTTTTGTGTTATTCATGTTAATTATATCCTAAAACAAGCAATAATGACAATTAGAATGCTAAATGGAACGAAAAAATGTCAAAAAAAAAAGGTTTGAGGTTGAACCGGCGGTTCCGGTTCGGAACCGCCGAACCGCCGGTTCAACCGCCTAGGATTTTGCACCCATTTCAAATTCAAAATGGATGGCTAGGATTTCATCTTGTGATCCAATGGCTATGATTCAAAGTTTTCCCCCCCATTTCCTCCCAGTTTCAACTATAAATACCCCCTACCCACAACCATTTCTTCACACCAATTACTCTCTTCTCTTCTCATACTCTCTTCTCTTACTCTCTAGTCTCTAAGTTATTCATTCTTTTCAGTTTTCATTGTTCAATTTTCTAGCTCTTACTCTCTCTTAGTCTCTTAGTAGTTATAGCAAAAATGTCTTCCTCCAACCCTCGTAAGGGTAAGGAAAAGGCAGTCGAAAATATTCGTGGTACTCGTGGTAGTGGTAACCCTCCTCGTCGTCCTCGTGGTGTTGTCATTCGAGAACGAGAAGCGTTCCAAGATGACTACTACGAAGATGATTCTTCCACTCCCACTCCCTCAAGCCAGAATCCTCAATACCGGAGGGTCCCCACTCGCCGCCAACGTGAAGAAATGGAAAACCAGCAGATGGCCGAAGATGCTGCTGCCTTTGCTGCCCACCAGATTGAAGCGGATAGGCTACTTGCCGAAAGCCTATATGTTGCCGACCTCGAAGTGGAGATGAATCCGCCCCACCAAATGCATCCTCCCAGCACTATGCAGTCGTCCCCCTTTCACGAAGAGGCAATCAACTTGGATGAGGATGACGAAATGGACGAGCAAGAGGACGGCGGAATGGCTGCCGAGAAGGGTCGTCGTACCAGAAAGGCGAAGCTGCAGGCCAAAGGAAAAAAGGAAGGATCCGAAGTGTTCTCAATATGGTTCAAAAAGGTAACACTACCTTGTGCCGAAGGAGAAACTCCAATTGTAATGGCGTGCTGCAATTTCTGCGACCAACAGTATGAGCATAAGAAAGGAAATGGGTATGGCACTTATAACCGCCATATACTCAAACACAAGCCGAAGGATCAAGAAAAAGGTACACAACAAGAAACTCAAACTCAACTAAACTTCACGCAAGGTAATGAACTCACTTTATTTAAGTATAATGTTATAGTAGCTAGAGAAGTGATGGCTAAGTTTGTTGCTACTGAATCTCTTGCTTTCCAATTTGCCGATAGCATGCGTTTTGAAAATTCCATGAAAAAAGCATATAATCCTCAAGCTAAAAAAATCTCACGAAGTACCATGACTAGGACAATTGCTAAATTATCTATTAGATATAAAAAAGCATTAAGAGACATGTTTGCTAAGCTGCCATATAGAGTCTCTGTTTGTTCTGATATTTGGTCATGTGCTTGGCAACAAAATTCATATCTTGGAATGACTGTGCATTGGATTGATCCGAATTGGTGTATGAACAAACGCGTATTTTGTTTTAGGAAGTTTAATTGTACTCATAATGCTGCAAACATTGCTCTTTGCATTATAAAAGTGTTGAATCAATTTAGATTAACCTCTAAGATTTTTTCAATCGGTTTTGATAATGCATCTGCTAATACTGCAAGTGTGCCTGCTCTAATTGCTGCATGTAATCCAACTCTAGGAGGAAAATATTTTCATACTAGATGCATATGTCACATACTAAATTTATGTGTGCAAGATGGATTAAAGCAATTAGAAGGTTCAATTACGCCTATTAGAAAATGTGTTGCCATGTTAAGGGATAAAGCTAAGCTACACAGAAATTGGGTAAAATTTTGTAAGCAAAAAACTGGAAAAAGTAAGAGTTTTAACATTGATGTATGCACTAGATGGAACTCTACTTATGAAATGTTGGCAGCAACTTCTGAATATAAGGATTTATTATGTGATTTCTTTTCAACTGAGGTTAGCAACATGTTCTTATTGCCTTCTTATTGGGATGAATGCTCAGGTCTGATTGCACTCTTAAAAGTTTTTGAAACTGCAACTAAAGATTTATCTGGAGTTTATTATCCTACTTCATGTCGTGTACTATATCATTGTGTTGTTATCGTTCTTCAATTCTTAATATGCAGTACTAATCCAAGGTTGCAGGATTCTATAACTATGATGGTCATTAAATGGTTGAAATATTTTACTTATATTCCCGATGTCTTTTTGATTGCAAAATGTTTAGATCCCTCTATGAAATTGGAAGGGGTTTGTGGTCTATTAGACTTGTATTACAGTTATCTTCGTGAAATGACATTTGGAGGGGGGGTGAGCGTGGTGAAGACTCTTTTGAATTGCCTAATATTGCATATGTTAAAACTTCTCTAGATACGACATTGAGGGGTCTTTTTCAAGAATATGAATCTAAGTATTCGGATAGAGGGTCATCATCTAGGCCTAGTCAAAGACCAAGAAGCTCTTTTAATCTAGGAATAGATTCTAGTTCTGTAGCTGCACAAAGACTTCAAAGTTTCCTTCAAAATCAGGGCACGGGTAGTAATATAAGCAGTGAACTTGATATCTATCTTAGCGAACCCAAAAGTACAGATTTAGCAGGTGAAGGGCCAAATGATGTTGATGTTTTGCAATGGTGGTCGAGGAGGCAAAACCAATACCCGATTTTAGCAATGATGGCGAGGGAGATCTTAGCCGTTCCGGCATCAACAGTCTCGGTGGAACAAGCTTTCAGTGTTGGAGGCTACGTGCTCGATGAAAGAAGATCGGTGATGACGCCAAGAAACCTAGAAGCTCAAGTTTTACTCAAAGATTATACATTGGCCGAAATGCGTGAACAAGAAAATAATTGGGATGAAATATTTGCGGAGTATCCCATAAGCACAACCGAGGCCGAAAGCACAGACACCGACTCTATAGCCACTACTGAAACCGATGAATTTGAAGATGATTGGGACTTTGACGCCGACATCAACGGGTAGTCCTAAATAATTTTAGACGAGTACTCTTTTTCCTTACTTGGTGTTTTTCCCATTGGGTTTTCGCCAAGAAGGTTTTAACGAGGCTCGGCCCTTGAGTTTTCAAACTTTGTGAATTCCAAGGGTTTTAGGATTTCGAGTTTTAAATAATAATATATTTCCATTTGTAATTGATTACACATTGTTTTAAATGAAGACATATATTATTTTATTTCGATCTTATACATTGCATTGATGATTTATGTGTTTCATTTCAATTAAAAAAAAAAAAAAACGGTTCGGGCCCGTAAACCGGCGGTTCCGACCCGGAACCGGAACCGTCCAATACGGGCCGGTTCCGACCCGGAACCGTGTATGTGGCGGGCCGGTTCCGGTTCCAATTTCTCCAAACCAGAACCGGCGGTTTCGGGCTCGGTTCCGAACCGGAACCGGCCCGTGAACACGTCTAAAGTCATGTATAGAATACAAATAAATGTTACGTATTTTCCGATAATTAATCCAATAGTAATTGAAGTCATCATAGTAATATTACCTTTAAGTTTTAAAAACTGATAATATATAAGATGGTAGCAACTTAACTGCATTGTAATTAAAAATATATAATATATACTTATACTTCTTCTAAGGCCACTTAATTAGTTAGAGGGCTCTCTCTCTTTTTTTTTATGGGATTTTTCCACTAGAATTTTACACATAAAAGTTTTAATGAGGTTCGGCTATGAGGCATAAGTTTGTTATACCCAGAGTTTTAGTTCTAGAACTCTCCGTTTTTTTTATATATACGATCCTTCATTCGTAATTAGATTAAGTATATTATAATAAATGATTACGTACTCTTAGTAGCATGCAATTTTGAAAATTAATTGTATAAAAAATATGATATAAGAAATTTGGTTTCATCTTTTTCTACGTACTCTTTACTAGAGGCGACCGCGATTCGGTTCGGTTCCGGAACTGGAAACGAATCGGCGGTTCTCGGTTCCTCCCCAAGGGAACTGGAACCGAACCGTCGACCACTTTGGTTTCGGTTCCAAACCGGAACCGCAAGTTTCGGTTCGGTTTCACGGTTCCGGCGGTTCCAAACCGGAACCGCATGTTTGCGGTTCAATTTTTTTTCGTTTTTTTGCTATTTTTTCTTGTTTAATTGTAATTTGTGCATTCTAACGTAACATTTAGGTGAAATAAATATGAATTGTAACATAAATATAGATAAAAACGTAAAAAATAAAAAAAATAGGAGGAACCGGCGGTTCGGAATCGAAATCGAACCGAAACCGGCAGTTTTCGGTTCCGCATCTTTGGAACCAGAACCGAACCGCCGTCGATGCGGTTCTTGGTTCCGAACCGGAACCGGCAGTTCGGTTTCGGTTCTGGAACCGCCGGTGTCGGTTCGGTTCCGGCGATTCCGATTGTTTTGACCACCTCTACTCTTTACACATACTTGCTAATATTTTATTTAAGTTAATAATTAATAATTAATAATATTATAACTTTAAAAAAATTGTCATCAAGTATATTTTATTTGTAATAAATTAATCATTGATGGTCCCTGAGCTGGGTCTTTGGTGTAGAGGGGGGGTGAATACACCAAAGATAGATTTTTAAAAACTTTTTCAAGTTTAAAACAGAGTTTGTGAGCTCAGTTATGAATCCAACTGAGGAAGGTCAGCTGGGCTAATAACTCAGCTGGCGATGCGGAAAGTGGTTGTTTGAAAACTTAGCTCGATTGCTTAGAAAAACTCAGCTTGAAAATATTCTTTACGTTTTCGACTTAGTCAAGTTATGCAAGTTTATAGACAAAACACAATTGCCGTTCTTTGGAGAAAGAAATTTCGAGTATGCAGATTTGATAAAGATGCAATATGCAAATGGAATTAGTACAGTATCTGAAAATAACGAGAAAGTAAATAACATGAGGTTTTACGTGGTTCGGAGTAACACCTCCTACATCCACAACCAGATTCACTGGTAATTCACTACCACTTGGTTTCCAAGTACCAAACAACTTCACAACTCTAACCTGAGTTGCGTTTCAACAGTTTACGGGCACTATCAAGCCTAACCTTTCAGTTTACGGGTACTGAAAAAACCTTACAACCACTTGAATTTCGCGCTTCAAGCAAGCGTAACTGTTGGTCCCATGACGGATACCTTGGTGTAGAGGGGGGGTGAATACACCAAGGTTTAAAAAACTTTTCCAAGTTAAAACTCTTTTCAGAGAGCTGGCTGTGTCCGATCCAGCTAGATGACAGCTTGATCGACACAGCTGGTTGTGTGAGTGTGTGCGGAAGTTGGTGGATTTGGAAAGTCCGTCTGTTTCTTCAAATTATATTGCAAAGCTCTGTTTCACTTTTCAGTTAGTCAGTTTATGCAGCTTGAAATGTATGCGTGAGAGGTTAGCTAAATGCATAAAACAAAGCAGTAAAGAACAAAGCAATTTTAACGTGGTTATGAGTAACACCTCCTACGTCCACGACCAGGTTCACTGGTAATTCACTACCACTTGGTTTCCAAGTACCAAGCAACTTCACAACTCTAACATGAGTTGTGTTCCAACAGTTTGCGGGCACTGTCAAGCCTACACCTTCAGTTTCCGGGTACTGAAGAACCTAACCACTCGAATTACACGCTTTGAGCAAGCGTACCTTTACCTAACCTTTCTGGGTTTGGGTTTGGGTATGGGTGTTCCAACTATGAACGAGTTCTTACAATGAAGAACAAAGAGTTGGATGAGCTCGTTCGAAATCTAGGCTTAAGATATTTCTATTCTGATCTATTCTGCCTAAGACTGAATATGTGAACAACTAAGAACACAGCTGACAGGCTGGGTGTTCTTGAAAGATTTGGCTTTGAAGATCGTTGTTCATTTTTCTGTTTGCTCTTTTATTTCTTCAGTCGTCTCGCCAGTCCACACCTTTTTTCAAAGGTGAGGAGATATATATAGGTGGAGATTCAAACTAGCCGTTGGAAGGGAGCCGTTTGAATCTTACCTACTTTCATTGACTTCTGGCCTTTAACCTACGAAGTAGGTCTGCATCTGCAGAGGCTATTTCTTCTCTGATTTGATTGCATCAAATGAGATCTTCTGACATCGGGATCTTGTCTTTGAGAAGGTCTTCGTCTTCGAGCTGCTAAGTGTCTCTGCTGTGTCTTCAGCGTCTTGGACTCTGCTATGTCATAGACTCTGAGCTCTGTCTTAGACCTATACTGTATTGATTAACCTGAGTTGTGGCTTAAACCTGAGCTGTGTCATTAACCTGAGCTGTGTTTTAGACCTGAGCTGTGTCATTGACACTAAGCTGGGTCTTTTACACTGAGCTGGGTTTTCGACACTGAGCTGGGTTTCCGTCACTAAGCTGGGTCTTGGTACAGCTGGGTCTTTGACTCTGCTTGGTCTGCTCTGCTGAGTCTGTTTTGCTGAATACCTTAGCTGGGTCTAGCTGTATCTTCTGCGACTATACCTGTAAACTAAGAAACTCTATAAGCTCAAACAGGTGAGCTGAAAAACGCTTAGGCTTGTGCAATCATCTACTCGGTTGTGATCAGCTGGGTTTTGGTATCAAATCAAAACTCTATTAATTTTCCCAACAATTTCCCCCTTTTTGATGATGCCAAAACCTAACTGAGAAAAACAATTTACTTCCCCCTTAACAAAAAATGGGGTTTCAAAAGATTAAACATTCATAGCAGGTAAACATATTCAGAGTTCAGTGCCTGGACAAAGAGTTATTGTCATCAGGGTGAGCTTGAGATCAAAAACAAACTTTTCATTAATAAAAGGAAATTTTATAACTTTACGATTACAAAAAAAACTTCAAGACAAGATTCCCAGTTGGTTGGGTCTTCAACTGAGCTTCCTCTGTTCGTCCATTTGATGGTCAGTCTTGAGACCATATCTGTTGAAGATGAATTCTTCCAAGTTCTTCCATTCATCTTGATTTTTGGACTTGGAGATTCCTCTTTCGCCAGCCCAGTGATGAACTTCTTTGATAATCTGGGCCTTTTCGAGAAGATTCGTTCCAGCTAGAGTGGGAGGCTTCAACTGCTTGACTTTTGGAGCTTTGAGCTGGATGTCGTTTATCTTGGCAGCTAGGGCTAATGATCTTGCCATCATTGGATCTTCTTCATGAAGTTCGAGCTAGTATTATTTGAATGCAGTTTCATGATCCATACCTTTGTATTGATTCAGGTAGTAGAATTCTTTGATGAATTATGTTTTGCATTGTTCTCAGTTTTCATTGATTTCATCTGGGTTCCTCTTGTCGGATCTTGGAATGCTTGAAGCTGCTTGTTTCTTCCTAGCTTGCTTGTAGCTTAGCCTTTTCTTTCTCTGCTTTTTCTCAGCAGGCTGGAGCGATTCGGCTTTCTTCTTGATGATCTTGTCCAGCTCTTGCATTTCTCTTCTTTGCTCGTTGTGGAAGTTACACAGCCAGTGATAGTCATTGTATTCTTCTGGCTTGTACCCACACGCTTTGGCAAGAGCGACCGTTTTCTCTCTCCATGTCTCTTTAACTGCTTTGGCCACTGCAGTTGGCTCTGGCTCTTCCTCATCCAGCTCTTTGGCGAAGTCGTCGATTTCCGATTGAATTGGCTGCACAGGTTCCCCCTTAGCTGCAGCTTTTCTCTCCATTGTTTTTTCAGCTTCATTCTTTTCTTCCCCCTTTTTGGCATTATCAACAAGGGAGGCAGAGAGGTTAATGACTGTTGCATTGAGCTTGACGAGAGCGGTTTCAACATTAGCGATCTTGGCTGTGTTGTCAGCTGGGCATTACTGCTGCTTCCAGCTCTTAACTGAGCATCCAGATCTTTGTACAAGTTGAAGAGTTGACGGATGTCAGAGCTATTGGAGAGAGTGGACTTTTTGATGCTTTCCAGCTGGCTTGTAAGATTTGCTATGTCGTCGACCTGTGGAACTTGAAGTCTTGTTACAATCTCAGGAACTCTCTTATCTAAATGATTTCTGAGTTCGAGATCTTGAGAAACAAGAGACTGCTTGAGATCTTGACTTGTACTTTCTTGAACATTTTGAGCAAACTTATGGACTTCATCAATTGTCCGCTGTTGCTCCCTAACCTGACAGTCTAGAGCTGTGAATCGTATGATGACTTCCACTTGAGACTTCAGTCTATCCTGAAAAAGAATTTCTTCAACCTCATTAGATATTGCTTCTTTCATGGCGGTCGAGAGCTCGACAGTTGAGTCCGTTTGAGTTGCAGAATCAACATGACTGGGTTTGACTGCCTCGAACTCGACCAGCGCGCGAGTGTCATCGGCAATTGGACTTGGTGAGGCTGCTGTCTCTGGTTCAGCTGTTGCATCAGCAGGTTCTTCAATGATTATTACCTCAGCTGTGTTATCTGGTACAGCTTCCTTGGTAATCTCAGCTGAGACTTCTTTGGATATGACATCTCCAGAAGGTGTCTCCCATCCCGCTGCTGTTAGAAGCTTGTTGGCTGACTCCCAGATGTCTGCTGGGTGCGGCTTGGGGTACTGCTGAGATACTTCGATAATACCTCTGATGAGATCATCTTGATGCAAGTAAGCATCCTCCAGACTTCCAAAGCCAAAAGTGTGCTGGAGGCATGCTTCATCCGTTTTCAACTTCTCGTAGGAGAAGGTCTCTATCAGCTGCTCATTCTGGTACCAAGTTGCCATCTTGGTGGCCAGATAGAATTTGAGGTCTCCAATTTTGACGAGGGCGATTGGCAGGTGCGCCAAGATAGGATACTGAGTTAGAACACTCTTGATTACTGCAATGCGTAGCTCATCGTACATGGCTTCCATGAAGGCTGAGCCAGTGGAGTTGAGTGATGGAGAAGCAGTAGAGTCACTCTCCTCTGATTCTGTGGAGATTTGAGCAATTGGTTCAAGAGGGTTCACAGTAGGCTGTAAAGAAGTATCAGCCATCTGCGTGGGAGATTGAGCTTTGGGTGATGGCGGTTTTGGGGGTGAGCTTTGATTGGTGGAAGAGGGTTCAGCTTGGTTGTCAGCTGGCTGTGAAGGAGCTTCAGCCAGTTGAATATCTTCCTGTACGTTTACAGGAGATGGCTCTTTGGTTAGAGAACTGTGTGGAGGAGAGGGCTGTTTGGGCGGAGAGCTGTGAGATGGTGAGGGCTGGGGTAAGCTCATTGGATTATCCATCTCATCCTCTGAGCTGGATGACGCTCCATCATTCAATCCCATATCAGTCAGGATGTTTGATCCGAATTGATTGAAGGCTGATACTGGCTGTGGGGAGAAAATCACCATTGCTTGACTGAGCTTGCTTGGTGAGATTGTTGGAGTAGCCTCTGAAGAAGATCTTGCCTTAGTTGGTGGAAAGACATCTGTTTTCTTTTTCTTTTCAGCTGGGTCTCCAGCTGGTTAAGGAACAACTGTCTTCCTTTTTCTCTGTTTCTTCTCAGCTGGAACTTCTGCCTCTGTTCCTTCCAGCTGCTTCTTGCCTTTGCTCACAGCAGGCTGTTTCTTCAGGAGATCATTGATTTGACTAATTCTCTGGAAGAGAATCTTCGTTTCTGGAAACGGTTCTGAATCAGCCCACTTTACTGTGTACCCTTTCACAGCTTGGTCTATTAAGAACGAAATCTTAGAGCATAGATACATAGGCTCTGAGGTTGAATACGTCATCCTGGTGGAGTCAAACTTGATCTTTTCTGACTCCTTGACCAGTCGGTTGAGTAAGAAATCAAACCAGTTGACGTTTGCGCCTTTGATCATGGAAATCATCGGCTTGAGTTTTGGAATACTGATCTCTCCTTGAGATCCAGCTATCCCCAGAATGTACTTCTGCGTGATATCCAGCATTATCTTTGACATGCTCGCTCTGTACGGCTCTGGAGAGATAAGCATCTCTTGACTGAGGAATTCATCCACTTCCTCACGGCTGTAATTGTCTGGGATGAATCCTCCTTCGCTGGGTAGATTGAACACCTTTCGCAGCATCTTGTTGAGTTTGATGTTGACGGTTGCTGAGTCAAATTTTCCGTCATTGCCCTTGACAATCACATCGAATGAGGATGAGTAGAAGCCTTCTTCGTCAATGATGTTGAGATAGAAGAGAGCAACATCTCTCTTCAGCATAAGTTTGGGCATGGAGGTTGCCCACAACAAGAGACCAGAGTCTACGACGAGATCCACCATCTCTTTGAGTTCTGAGACTTGAAGGTTGGCAGTGGAAAGACAACTTTCAAATGACAACTTTGTCATAAGAACTTCAAACTGGTTCATCCCTGCGGTTGATTTCTTGGGTGCCATTTCTGCAATATGTTGATTTTGATCGAGCGAAGAACTTGCAGAAAATAGATGGATGATTTGAAGATTTGAAATTCGCAGAGATAAAGTTGGAAGAATTCTGCGTATCTTTTCCATGTATATCAACTGCCATAATGGATCAACGGTTGAGATTGAGACAGCCGATATTCTGATCAACGGCTGGGAGATAATCACTCATCACGTTCTGACGTGTTTACGGCGAGTGTATTACAATTGCGCATGAGGCAGTTCAAACGTTTGACGTTCTGCGTCGATACTGCCGTGCTACAGAACTCTGACTTTATAATTAATGCGATGGAAAAGGAAACTTATCAAGCAATTTAACTAAGGAACATATGTCCGCTTAAATTAGGAATTCAAAATAATTGGACTTAAATAGTATATTTCTTAGAGAAATAAATGCATGACCCAAACTGGTCAGCTTGGACATAGAAGTCAGCTGATACCATGGTGGTCTTTTCCTTTTCTTGACTGAGTTTTCCCCTTAGCTGAGTATCTGGAGATTCACTTGATCTTCCTTGAGTTCTATGACTGTCTAGATGAGCTTGATTCCTCTTCAGCTAAGTAAACCTTCTGCTTTGGGATCCAGCTGAGTTTGTTCCCCCTCAGCTGGATGAACTTTCTTCATTCGGATTGGGCAGATACCAATTGTTGGTGAATTTGCTACACTGAGTTCCCGTCATCTAGATTCCTCTTCTGAATTCTGCAATTTACGCTTGATCCAGCTTTGTTTGATGTCCAGAGAATGACTTTTGATAGTTCAGCTGGATTTCTCTCTTGATTCTTCACTTGAATATTCTGCTGGATTGAATTTGCCCTCAGCTGATATCATAGCTGTGTCGATTTCCAGCTTGGTGGAGTTCCCCCTGAATTTGATAGTAGGTGGCTGTCTTTTCTCAGCTGCTTCCAACTTGAGTTGATCGGATTTTCTCATCACTGGCTCATTTCTTTGAAGATGTAAGCTGTTCCATGATCAGCTGGTTCACTGCTGCTTTGCGGGGTAGAATCTTCGATTTCCTATTCTTTGCATTGCATTCCTTCGCATCGAACTCACCAGGAAAATCGTTATCACAACAATTGGCTGGGACCAGTACGCTTGACATATTCTTTGAAGAGCTTTGAGGTGAGTCATGAGATTTGATCATCAGCTGTCTTTCTTTCACAGCAAGCTTGATGATATCCTCAATTGCGTCTGTCCCTCGACCTGTTATCACTCCTTCGGCACCCAGTTGTGATTGGGTCCGTCTTTGTTATTGAAGGTTCCATAGATAACCCGGATTTGTCCTTATCTTTTGTGAGTGATACTTCTGGTTGGTCCTTGAATGAGTCCAATTCTTCTTTGGACCTTATTGACTCCATTTTCTTTGATGAGGTTCATTTCATAGCTGGAGTCTGTCAGCTTGATCTCTAGCATGATATCCCGTCTGCTGGAATCTTGATGTGAAGCTCGGTTGATTTTCAGCTTTATAACCAGCTGAGATCCTTCTCATCTGTCTTTTTAGTTGACCTTGATGTCTGTGCTGAATGACATTCTGTCTTTGAATTTGATTCCAGTGAGCTGGATTTATCTGCTGCCTTTTAGCTCTGAGATCAGCTGAGAGTTGCTGAGCAGTTTTCTTCTTTGAAAGAACTGAGCTTAGAGCGATGGCTTGATTATGTACGACCTCTTTGGTACATCCTTGGCTTGAATCCAGCTGTGTTTGCATTGGCTGGAGCCATTCTTTGATCTAATTCAGCTTTGGCCATCTTCAGCTCCTGATAATTCAATCTTCTGCTTGACTTTCTGAGTTTATGATGATGGGTCCGTTAGTGATAACATCCCACATCATGTCGTGACGCTCGCTCAGAGAGCTTTTGAGTTGGAACTTCCAGATCTGATAATCATCGATAGAGAATATCGGATGGTTCCTGCACAAGGAAGATTCCATGACAGTATGCAATATAATGATTTAAAAAAAAATTGAAACTTTGAAGGATCTGTTCAGGTGACCACTATCAGCAAAGAAACTGATTTGACACAGATACAATGATCTTTTGAACCACTGCTCTGATACCAATTGTTGGTCCCAAGACGGATACCTTGGTGTATAGGGGGGGTGAATACACCAAGGTTTAAAAAACTTTTCCAAGTTAAAACTCTTTTCAGAGAGCTGGCTGTGTCCGATCCAGCTAGATGACAGCTTGATCGACACAGCTGGCTGTGTAAGTGTGTGCGGAAGTTGGAAGATTTGGAAAGTCCGTCTGTTTCTTCAAATTATATTGCAAAGCTCTGTTTCACTTTTCAGTTAGTCAGTTTATGTAGCTTGAAATGTATGCGTGAGAGGTTAGCTAAATGCATAAAACAAAGCAGTAAAGAACAAAGCAATTTTAACGTGGTTCGGAGTAACACCTCCTACGTCCACGACCAGGTTCACTGGTAATTCACTACCACTTGGTTTCCAAGTACCAAACAACTTCACAACTCTAACCTGAGTTGTGTTCCAACAGTTTGCGGACACTGTCAAGCCTACACCTTCAATTTCTGGGTACTGAAGAACCTAACCACTCGAATTACACGCTTCGAGCAAGCGTACCTTTACCTAACCTTTCTGGGTTTGGGTTTGGGTATGGGTGTTCCAACTATGAACGAGTTCTTACAATGAAGAACAAAGAGTTGGATGAACTCGTTCGAAATCTAGGCTTAAGATATTTCTATTCTGATCTATTCTGCCTAAGACTGAATATGTGAACAACTAAGAACACAGCTGACAGGCTGGGTGTTCTTGAAAGATTTGGCTTTGAAGATCGTTGTTCATTTTTCTGTTTGCTCTTTTATTTCTTCAGTCGTCTCGCCAGTCCACACCTTTCTTCAAAGGTGAGGAGATATATATATAGGTGGAGATTCAAACTAGCCGTTTGAATCTTACCTACTTTCAGTGACTTCTGGCCTTTAACCTACGAAGTAGGTCTGCATCTGCAGAGGCTATTTCTTCTTTGATTTTATTGCGTCAAATGAGATCTTCTGACATCGGGATCTTGTCTTTGAGAAGGTCTTCATCTTCGAGCTGCTAAGTGTCTCTGCTGTGTCTTCAGCGTCTTGGACTCTTCTATGTTATAGACTCTGAGCTGTGTGTTAGACCTGTGCTGTATTATTAACCTGAGCTGTGGCTTAAACCTGAGCTGTGTCATTAACCTGAGCTGTGTCATTGACACTAAGCTGGGTCTTTTACACTGAGCTGGGTTTTCGACACTGGGTCTTTGACTCTGCTTGGTCTGCTCTGCTGAGTCTGTTTTGATGAATACCTTAGCTGGGTCAGCTTAGCTGAAACATCTGCTAGCTTCTGCGACTCTACTTGTAAACTAAGAAACTCTATAAGCTCAAACAGGTGAGCTGAAAAACGCTTAGGCTTGTGTAATCATCTACTCGGTTGGGGTCAGCTGGGTTTTGGTATCAAATTAAAACTCTATTAATTTCGCAACAGTAACCTTGACCTAACCTTTCTGGGTAAAGAGGTGTTTGGTTTGGGGTTCCAACTATGAACGAGTTCTTACAATGAAGAACTTAGAGTTAGATGAACTCGTTCGAAATCTAGGCTTAAGATATACAATGATTTCTGCCTAGGAATCAGACGAAAAACTGGGCAGTTTCTGGACTAGAAACACTTTAAGATAAAGTGTTCTTTGAACTATTTAGAACTGCTTGTAAGCTTTTGAAGGCTTGATGATTTTAGAAATTGAAAGCTTGTAGAAAGTTTTTCGTATCTGATCCTGAGGTTGAAGACGGGTTTATATAGGTAGAGATTCAAGACTAGCCGTTAGAGGAGCCGTTTGAATCTTACATACTCTTCTTAAATTCGAAATCTGCCGTTGGGCGTTTCTGCACCTGTCTTCATTAATGTCACATCCTAGGTTCTGAAGTCTAGGATGCTGATTTGGCAATCCCTCATTGGTCGAGGTATATAGACTTCCTCTGACACCGGGATCTCTGCCTTTGGAGCTGGTTTTTGAATTTAGAGTTGGATTGTATAAACTGACTTGAAGTGACGTCTTCAGAGTTAGTTCCCTTTGTTCTATACAGCTGGACCAGCTGTGTCTTGAACTCAGCTCGATTTATCTTCAGCTTGATCCTGCTCTGTTTTGAACTCAGCTCAGCTGGAAAACACAGTTGATAGTTGACTCATGCTGTAAACACAGCTGGATCTTCTGCTGTCTTGTGCTTCTGCTGTCTTCCGCTTCCTGAACATGTAAACTTAGAAAATCTAGAGCTCAAACAGGCGAGCTGGAAAACACTACTTAGGTTGATGCGATCATCTACTCGGTTGGAGAACAGTTGGGTTTTGGTATTAAATCAAAACTTTATAATTTTCCCAATAATTTCCTCCTTTTTGATGATGCCAAAACCTAACCGAGACAACTTATGAAGCTTCCCCTTAGCTTTGAGGCTGGACAAAAAGTAATTGTCATCAGAGTTCAGAGGCTGGACAAAAAAGTAATTGTCATCAGGGTGAGCTTTGAGCAGCAAAGAAAATTGTGTTTTATTAATGTAAGAAATTACAGCATAAAAAGAGAAAAAGAAAGAAAGGAAAAAAAAATTCTTCAATTCTTCAATCTTCAATCCCAGCTGACTGGGTCTTCTCTTCTGCATCCGCTGCTTCTTTCTTTTGACTCATTTCTCCTTCAGCTGATTCAGCTGGTTCATCTAGCTCAGCAGTTTGCCTCTTCTTTGTCTCATTATCTTCCCCCTTTTTGGCATTAGGGGTGTGCACGGGCCGAACCGAACCGAAAAAACCGACCGAACAGAAGGGTTTTGGTCGGTTCGGTTTGGTTTTTATGTTAGTCGGTTTTCGGTTCGATCCATCCATTTGCAAAAATTCGGTTTTCGGTTTCGGTCCCGGTTCCGTAAAATTTCATCGGCCGGGCACCGAACCGACCGAACATATATAATATATATAATATAATTATATAATAATATAAATATATATAGGAAAAAATAATATAATTATATAATAATATATATAATATAATTATAAATATATAATATAATTATATAATAATTATATAATAATATAAATATTTTTTTATAACTGTCGGTTTTTCATATAACCGACCGAACCGACCGAATTTTTCGGTTCGGTTTTGGTTTGGTCCAAAGGGTGAAGTCGGTCGGTTTCGGTTTTAGATTTTTTGAACGGTTTGGTTTTCGGTTTATGAGATTTTGATCGATCGGTCGGACCGACCGACCGATGTACATCCCTATTTGGCATGATCAATAAGGCGGGACAGACACACCATCGTCTTATTGAGCTGTGCAATTTCCTGAATTGCGTCAGCGATCTTCGCTGTATTATCAGCTGTTGCGATGTTTAGTTTGGCTATGCTGCAGTTGTCAGCTCTGAGCAGCGAGGTCTGGAGTCTTGGTGGCTCAGCTGTTGCATTAGCTGACTCTTCTTCAATAGCATTAGCCTCAGCTGTGATTGCAGACACAGCTTCCTTGGCCTGTTTCAGCTGGGGCTGTCCAGCTGAGTGCTTGGAGGTATGAGTTGGCACTGGAGATGACATCTTCTGAGTAGGGCACAACTTCATTCCTTGCAATTTGGCTTCTTCCGACTTTATTAGATTGAATGAGAAAGTCTGATTCAGCACTTCAGTTGCGCTTGTGACTCCTTTAAGCATGAGGTCTTCAAACCTTGAGATGGAGGCGTCACGTGCAACTCTTGAGGGACTTAAGTATTCCCCTTCCACTTCTGAAGTGGTTGGTATGGGGTTCAGCTCATGTTTTCATCATCCAGCTGCAAGTGATCATCGGCTGGATGATGCTTTCCACTTGAGCTTGGTGCAGGGGCTTGAGCTCCAACTTCCATAAGTTGATTTTGAAGCTGGTGTCCCTGTTGAGCTGAAGGAAATTGAGGAGAAAACGGTTGAAGTATTCCATCTGCTGTGAGGTTTAAGCTTAGTTGATTGGGGTCTAAGCTTAGTTGATCAGCTGGAATACGTCGTTGTGGTGGTGGCGATGATGATGTTCACGCTGGCTCATGAACTTCTTCTCCACCGTAAGAAACCACCGCTTGTGGACCTTCTGCTCGTCGGAGAGTAGTTACGAATTCTCTCTCAATGTCAGCTGGCTTCTCGGCTGACTGACTGAACACCTTTAACTTGAGTCTTCTCTTTGAAGACGGTGCTTCAGCTTGTTTTGTCTCCTCAAGTTGTTTTCTCTTCCCAGCTGGGAAGGAAGTAGATGCATGCTGCTTTGTCTCCTGCATCTTTTTCTGTGCCTCCTGTGGCGGAGTAAGAGTTTTGACATGTCTGCTCTTAAAGACTCCGACTTTATCAACATCTCGTCCAGTTCTAACTGGGCTTCCTCTCAGGTTGAATTCCTTTGTCAGAATCTTGTTGACGTTGATTTCTGCATCCCAGGGAGTTGTGTGTCCCGTTCTCTGTTTTATTTTGAGAGAAACAGTGGGGCGGAGGAGGTCTTTTTCCTTTGACATTCCTAGGAAGAATTCTGCAACTTACTGGTGAATGATGTTCTTGAGCTTTGCAGTCACCCACTGTGTTAGACCGTATCTGTCGATGAGCTTCATTTTTTCCTGGAACTCCGTCTTATTGTAGTTTCTGAGAGTTAAGCAACTCTCATAGTAAAGCTTTGACAGACTCTTCATGTTGATCGGCTTCTGGAGATATCTTTCAAGATTCTATGTTCTTCTTCTGCAACTTTTGTTAGTAGAACAAATAATACAAATGGGAGGAAGAAGAAAGAGTGCCAAAAAAAAACTTTTTAAGGTTAATGCAAATGTTTGCGTATCTCTTCTAGCATATTTATATCAACTTTCTTGATGAATGGACGATCAAGATTTATAGTTTAATAAGAAGATCAACGACTGGGAGTGATTCTCGTGTCATTTCTGTTTCTTGTTTAGAAAATGCGAGTTAATGCGCGTGAGAGGACGGTTGAGGCATTTTGACTTTTGCCTCGAAACTTCCATGTTTCAGTTCTTTGCAGACTTTTAATTAAGTTTGATTAGATATGACAAGATATGATTTGACTGATGTCTGTCTAAAACAGAATGAGTAGGTGTATGTAATGATATTGCAAACCTCTCAGCTGATCATCGTAGTCAGCTGATAACTCGGTTATGAATAGCTGTGTTGAGTGATCGTTTTACAAGCTGGTTCCCCCTCAGCTGAATAATCCTTCAACTTAGGCATCTGACTGAGCTTGATTCTTTCTCAGCTAGGTTCTTTGAGGTTGGTTCTGAATTCCAGCTGGGTCTTCTTCCATTCAGCTGGATGTAGCTTCATCTGGGTTGAGTAATCCAAGTAATCCGCACAACATCTTGAATCTTGCTTCTATCAGCAGCTTTGTGAGTATATCAGCCCGCTATATATCTGTGTGAATTTTCTCAACAATCACATCCTTATTTTCCACGTGATCTCTGATGAAGTGATGGCGCACGTCCACATGTTTGCATCTTGTGTGATGTACGGGATTTTCTGATATAGCAATCGCACTTGAGCTATCACAGAAAATTGGAACTTGTCCAGTTTTCACTTCATAGTCATCCAGCTGATGTTTCAGCCAGAGAATTTGTGAGCAGCAGCTTCCAGCTGCCATATATTCTGCTTCTGTTGTGGAGGTTGCGACGCACGTTTGCTTCTTTGAAAACCACGAGATCAACTTGCTTCCTAGGAACTGACATGTTCCTGAAGTTGATTTTCTGTCCAACCGATCTCCAGCGAAGTCTGAGTCTGAATATCCAAATACCGTAGATTGTCTTCAGCTGGATACCACAGCCCAACATTCTGAGTTCCTTTGAGATATTTAAGAATGTTCTTGGCTGCTTGCATGTGTGCTTCCTTTGGATCAACTTGAAATCTGGCACACACTCCGACTGCGAAAGAGATGTCTGGATGACTAGCTGTTAAATACAGCAGGGAACCTATTATCCCTCTGTATTTGCTAGAATCAACTGACTTCCCTTCAGTTCCAGGTTCAATCTTCCAGTTGGTGTTCATCGGAATCTTTACTATTCTGCTGGATTGAACTCCATACTTGGCGATCAAGTCTTTCACGTACTTGGATTGATTTATAAAAATTCCTTCTGCTGATTGCTTGACTTGAAGTCCTAGGAAGAAGCTCATTTCTCCCATCATAGACATTTGGAACTCTTTTGACATTATCTCTCCAAATCTTTGGCATAAGAATGTTGATCTTGATCCGAAGATGATGTCGTCTACATAGATTTGAACAACCAGGATGTCTTCTCCCAACTTGATGGTGAAGAGTGTTCTGTCTACTGAGCCCTTCTTGAATCCTTTGGATACAAGGAAATTTGATAGAGTATCATACCAAGCTCGAGGTGCTTGTTTCAATCCATAAAGCGTCTTCTTTAGCTTGTAGACTTTATTTCCTTCTACTTCAAATCCTGGAGGTTGTTCAACATAGACATCTTCTTTGATTTCTCCATTTAAAAATGCACACTTTACATCCATTTGATAAACCTTGAATTTGTGATGTGCTGCATACGTGAGAAAAAGTTTGATTGCTTCCAATCGTGATACTGGAGCAAATGATTCTTCGAAGTCAATTCCTTCTTGCTGTGTGTAGCCCTTGGCAACTAGTCGAGCTTTGTTTCTGATGATGACTCCAAGGGTATCCAGTTTGTTCTTGAAGATCCATTTGAGTCCTATGACTTTGACTCCTTTAGGTATGTCGACCAATTCCCAGACACAATTTCTGAGGAATTCATTTAGCTCTTCCTGCATGGCGTTGTCCAGGGTACACTTTTTAAGGCTTCTAGAATTGTTTGAGGCTCTGGAACTTGAGCTACATAACACGCCATTAGAGCTGTGTCTTCATCATAGACAGTCAGTTCTAGCTCTATTGAGAGTTGAGCTGTGTCAGTTGCTTCTTGATGATCCGATGTAGCTTGAGCAGCTGAGCTTCTGGTTTTGACTTGGTCAGATGGTTCTCCAATGATTGCTGATGATGGATGATCTTCAATCCATCTTCTTCTTTTACGAATTTCTTCTTCCAGCTGATTGATGCTAGAAGTGGCAAGATTTCGTCTGGCTTGGAGTTGCTTTGGAGTTAAGTCTTGAGAAAGAGACTCTCATTGGATTGAGTTTTGAGGTGACTTCTGTAGAAGCTCTGCTGAAGATAGTGCTGGGGATTCAGCTGTGTCTGGATTTCCAGCTGATGGCATTCCCCCTTGATTTGGCGTTGGAGGTTCCTCTTGATTTCCAGCTGGTGGAGTTTCCCGATTGATTTGAGGTTCCTCCTCTAGCTCATCATCCCATATTAATGGTTCGGCCAGATTCCTGATTCGATTCTCTTGAGCTCTTGTCTGAATCTGCCTTGAAGATTCTCCTTCATTTCTTCATTTGATAGAATCTCTATATTCGAATGATGATTCGTCAAAGGTAACATGTGGAGTTACTTCGACCGTTTGAGTTCTTCTGTTGAAGACTCTGTATGCTTTACTCACAGCAGAGTAACCAAGAAATACTCCTCGGTCAGTCTTCGCGTCGAACGTCTTGAGCTGTGTTTTTCCATTGTTTAGGATATGACATTTAGATCCGAAGACCTTGAAATATACAATGTATGGTATTCTGTTATTCCATAGCTCATATGTCTTCTTTCCTTGCCTTGTTGTGAGTAGAGAGCGATTATGAGTGAAGCATACTGTGTTGATTGCCTCGGCCCAGAACTTCTTTGGAATGGCAGAGCTGGCTAGCATTGAGGTAGCTGCTTCTTTGAGTGTTCTGTTTCTTCTCTCTGCTACACCATTCTGTTGAGGTGTGCGTGCTGCTGAGGTTTGATGTTGAACTCCGTTCTTCTCGCATTATTCATAAATAGTTTCATTCAGAAACTCTGTTCCTCGATCTGATCCGATTGACATTATCTTGCACTCCTTCTGAGTTGACAACCTTTCCAGCAGGATTGGCAGCTTATTAGTCCTTGTTTTGCTCTTCTGGTACAGGAATGACACCCATGTGAATCTTAAGAAGTCATCCACTAAGACCAGAGTATATTTTCTGCCATTTAAGCTTGCTGGAGTAACTGGACCAAAAAGATCCATGTGTAGGAGTTGAAGAACTCGATCAGTTGAGAGCGTCGGCTTGAGAGAAAATGAAATCTTTGTCTGTTTTCCTTGTTGACAAGCGCTGCAAATATGACTCTTGTCATAAACTTGATCTGAAATTCCATTAGCGAGCTGGTTTCTAGCCAGTTTGTTGATTGTCTTGAAGTTGAGATGATTCAGCCGTCTGTGCCACAACCATCTGACTTTATTGCTGCTTTTTGATACAAGACAAGTTTCAGGAGGGCTGCTGTTCCAGTCAGCGAAATACATATTTCCTTCTCTTTTCCCTTTTAGTAGTATCTGCTTGGTTTCCCTGTGCTTCACTGTGCATCCCTGTGCATCAAACTTGACAGAAAAACCGTTGTCGCAGAATTGGCTAATGGAAAACAAGTTATGTTGCAGTCCTTGTACGTAAGAAACATTGGGGATTATAACATTTTTAGTTTTAAATGTACCATAACCTTTGGTTAGACCTTTGGAGTTGTCCCCAAATGTTACTTGTGGGCCTGGACGCTCGATATACTTCTGGAGTAAATGCTTTAAGTACGTCATGTGCTTGGAACATCCACTGTCCAAGTACCATAGCATTCTCATCGACTCCTCAATGATGCATCGTTCCTTTGCAACCTATAAAAAAGATCAAAATTTAGGTACCCAATTTTAATTGGGTCCTTGTGGGTTAGACAGAGATCCTTTTACGACCCAGATCTGCTTGATGACTCGAATAGGGTCATTTGATCTGATGATCCTTCCAGCTGAGTCGATATGCACATTCTTTGTGTTCTTCGGTTGTTGCTGGTGGGGTCTTGATCTCAGTATCTTCCCAGCTTGATGTCTTTGTTGATGTCCTGGTCTTTTTCGGTATCCAGCTGAGTACCCAGCTGAGACGTTCCTTTGTCTTTGTTGTCTCTTGTGATAGCTCGGCTGGAATTGGTGCTCCAGCTGTTGATCATATGAGTGATATCCAGCTGGTTATCTCATTTGATATCTCGGTTGATATCTTTCGACGTGTTGTTGATGTTCTTTGGTATACGAACATCCCATTTCGTCTTTGTTGAGTTTGAGCACGTTGCTGTCTGATCTGTGCTTGAGGTTGTCTCACAGCTGGCCTTTTTGATGCCTGCTGTGTCCTCAACGGTCGTTGCTGAGTTGCTGGAATTGGGTTTTCTTTTGCTCTTACAAACATTACCTTTGTTCCACTAGTGAAAGCAATGTTTGTGGCATCCTTCGATTCATTGTAACCCAGTCATGCTTTGAGTACTGCTGGACGTAGTGCACTTATGATTTCGTCCATTGTTGTTGTAGCTTTGATTAGAGCTACCCTCTTCTTAGATAGTACATCTTCGGAACTTTTCAGCTCTATAATCTCAGCTGGCTTCTTTTCTGATTCAGCTGTGGCCTTTTCCAATTCTTCCACCAGCTGTTTCTTTTCGTAGTAGAAGTCTTTCATTAGCTGATCTTGTTTCACTATTTTGTCTTTTAGTGAAATAACTTCCTCTTGGAGCTGTGTTGTATCAGCTGCTTCTGATACCTTTTTCTTTTCCAGTTCTACCTTCAGCTCGGCATTCTCACACATTATGATGTCAAGCATCTCTTGAAGCTTCTTGGAATCGTTCATAACCTTCTCTACTAAACTCCAATCAGGTAGCCCTGATTCTGAAACCTGTGTAGAGTGTTCGTGTGATGGTGAGAGGTTAGATAGATTTTGAGTTCTTGACATTACCTCATCTTCATCAATTCTGTCTGTCTGTCCCATGAAGCATGTATCCCATTCAGGTTCATCATGAGCCATCAGTGTTTCTTCTTCTGAGTCTGAAAATGGCATGTTATCCTTCATTTTGTTGCACTCCGACTCCTCGTCGGCGATATAGGCTCTCCTTCTGTCAGCTGCCTTAGCTTTCAGTTGGTCTTTATCTTTCTTGGATAGCTTAGGACAGTCTAGCCTGTAGTGTCCCGGTTCCTTGCAGTTAAAGCATCATTCGTCTGTTCGTTTGTTAGCTAACTTCTCATCAGCTGCTGCGTACTTGTCTCTGTAAGTTCTTGCGAACTTCTTGTACTTGCCCTTGCTGGTGTTGAGTCTGTTGTAGTTTTTGACCAGCATGGCTATCTCTTCAAGTAGCTCTCCCTTGCTCATGTCCTTCTTTGATGACTCAGCTGACTACATGTATGTGGATTTTTCAGAATTAGCTCTGAACGCAATCTCCTTTGGCGCAGGTGTAAGCTCTTCATCATTCTGATCGCTTGAAGATTCTTTCATGGTAATCTTCAAGTTGTATTCGTTGGCTTTGAGAAGGGAGAATAATCTTTCAGTTGAAAGATCACCCAAGTCACTTCGACTTTAGTGTACCACCTTGTATGTGTTCCATTCAGCTGTGAGCGCTGAAAGGACTTTTAAGTTCTTTTCACGCTGGGTGTATTTTTCAGTTCTGATGGTTTCAATTTCTACCACGATATTTGAGAATCTGAGTTCCATCCCTTCGATGGACTCATTGACAAGCTGCTTGAAGTTATCAAACTTCTGGCAGGCGATTGTGAATTTATTTTCTTTTATCTCCTCCGACCCTTCGCATAGCTTGGCTAGGGTTTTCCACATCTCCTTTTCGGTGTTGCAGTTGATGATCTTGCTGAGATAGGCGTTGAAGACTGTTGACGAGATGGTGTTCCTCGCGAAGCTGTCTAATCCAGCTTGCTTCCTTTCTTCTGAGGTATGTTCATTCTTTGGCTTGGGAATGAGCTGATACGTTTGCTGTCCACCATCTTGAGCTGGAACAAGCTCGTTTCCTTGTTTGTAAATGATGATGGGTCCGTCTGTGATGACGTCACACATCATGTCATGATGCGCACAAAGAAAGCTTTTTAATCTGAACTTCCAGATTGCATAATCGTCGACCGAGAAAGTGGAAAGGTTCCTGTTAAGATAAGAATCCATGGAGATATGCACAGTATGAAATATTATGAGTTTTTCCAGAAGAGGATCTGTTCAGTTGACCACTGACAGATTGTCAAGACAAATCTCTTGATTCAGAAACATCGGTCTTTTGAACCACTGCTCTGATACCAATTGATGGTCCATGAGCTGAGTCTTTGGGGTAGAGGGGGGGGATGAATACACCAAAGATAGATTTTTAAAAACTTTTTCAAGTTTAAAATAGAGTTTGTGAGCTCAGTTATGAATCCAGCTGAGGAATGCCAGCTGGGCTAATAACTCAGCTGGCGGTGCGGAAAGTGGTGGTTTGAAAACTTAGCTCGATTGCTTAGAAAAACTCAGCTTGAAAATATTCTTTACGTTTTCGACTTAGTCAAGTTATGCAAGTTTATAGACAAAACACAACTGTCTTTGGGGAGCAGCTGAGTATGCAAATTTGATAAAGATGCAATATGCAAATGGAATTAGTACAATATCTAAAAATAACGAGAAAGAAAATAACACGAGATTTTACGTGGTTCGGAGTAACATCTCCTACGTCCACGACCAGATTCACTGGTACTTCACTACCAATTGGTTTCCAAGTACCAAGCAACTTCACAACTCTAACCTGAGTTGCGTTCCAACAGTTTACGGGCACTGTCAAGCCTAACCTTTCAGTTTACGGGTACTGAAAAAACCTTACAACCACTTGAATTTTGCGCTTCAAGCAAGCGTAACCTTGACATAACCTTTCTGGGTAAAGAAGGGTTTGGTTTGGGGTTCCAACTATGAACGAGTTCTTACAATGAATAACTTAGAGTTAGATGAACTCGTTCGAAATCTAGGCTTAAGATATACAATGATTTCTGCCTAGAAATCAGATAAAAAACTGGGCAGTTTCTAGACTAGAAACACTTTAAGATAAAGTGTTCTTTGAACTATTTAGAACTGCTTGTAAGCTTTTGAAGGCTTGATGATTTTAGAAATTGAAAGCTTGTAGAAAGTTTTTCGTATCTGATCCTGAGGTTGAAGACGGGTTTATATAGGTAGAGATTCAAGACTAGCCGTTGGAGGAGCCGTTTAAATCTTACCTACTCTTCTTAAATTCGAAATCTGCCGTTGGGCATTTCTGCACCTGTCTTCATTAGTGTCACATCCTAGGTTCTGAAGTCTAGGATGCTGATTTGGCAATCCCTCATTGGTCGAGGTATATTGACTTCCTTTGACACCGGGATCTCTGCCTTTGGAGCTGGTTTTTGAATTTAGAGCTGGATTGGGTAAACTGACTTGAAGTGACGTCTTCAGAGTTAGTTCCCTTTGTTCTGTACAGCTGGACCAGCTGTGTCTTGAACTCAGTTCGATTTATCTTCAGCTTGATCCTGCTTTGTTTTGAACTCAGCTCACCTGGAAAACTCAGCTGATAGTTGACTCCTACTGTAAACACTGCTGGATCTTCTGCTGTCTTGAGCTTCTGCTGTCTTCCGCTTCCTGAACCTGTAAACTTAGAAAATCTAGAGCTCAAACAGGTGAAATTAATGGAAAACACTACTTTGGTTGATGCGATCATCTACTCGGTTGGAGAACAGTTGGGTTTTGGTATTAAATCAAAACTTTATAATTTTTCCAACAATTTCTCCCTTTTTGATGATGCCAAAACTTAACTGAGACAACTGATGAAGCTTTCCCTTAGCTTCCCCCGACGTTTTAAGAGGGTAAAAAAAATCAGCAGAAAAGAGTTCAGAGTTCAGAGCCTGGACAAAAAGTAATTGTCATCAAGGTGAGCTTTGAGCAGCAAAGAAAATTGTGTTTTATTAATGTAAGAAATTACAGCATAAAAAGAGAAAAAGAAAGAAAGGAAAAAAAAATTCTTCAATTCTTCAATCTTCAATCCCAGCTGGCTGAGTCTTCTCTTCTGCATCCGCTGCTTCTTTCTTTTGACTCGTTTCTCCTTCAGCTGATTCAGCTGGTTCCTCTAGCTCAGCAGTTTGCCTCTTCTTTGTCTCAATATCTTCCCCCTTTTTGGCATGATCAACAAGGTGGGAGAGACACACCATCGTCTTATTGAGCTGTGCAATTTCCTGAATTGCGTCAGCGATCTTCGCTGTATTATCAGCTGTTGCGATGTTTAGTTTGGCTATGCTGTGGTTGTCAGCTCTGAGCAGCGAGGTCTAGAGTCTTGGTGGCTCAGCTGTTGCATTGGCTGGCTCTTCTTCAATAGCATTAGCCTCAGCTGTGATTGCAGACACAGCTTCCTTGGCCTATTTCAGCTGGGGCTGTCCAGCTGAGTGCTTAGAGGTATGAGTTGGCACTGGAGATGACATCTTCTGAGTAGAGCACAACTTCATTCCTTGCAATTTAGCTTCTTCAGAATTCATTAGATTGAATGAGAAAGTCTGATTCAGCACTTCCGTTGCGCTTGTGACTCCTTTAAGCATGAGGTCTTCAAACTTTGAGATGGAGGCGTCACGTGCAACTCTTGAGAGACTTAAGTATTCCCCTTCCACTTCTGAAGTGGTTGGTATGGGGTTCAGCTCATGTTTTCATCATTCAGCTGCAAGTGATCATCGGCTGGATGATGCTTTCCACTTGAACTTGGTGCAGGGGCTTGAGCTCCAACTTTCATAAGTTGATTTTGAAGCTGGTGTCCCTGTTGAGCTGAAGAAAATTGAGGAGAAGGCGGTTGAAGTATTCCATCTGCTGTGAGGTTTAAGCTTAGTTGATTGGGGTCTAAGCTTAGTTGATTAGCTGGAATACGTCGTTGTGGTGGTGGCGATGATGATGTTCACGCTGGCACATGAACTTCTTCTTCACCGTAAGAAACCACCGGTTGTGGGCCTTCTGCTCATCGGAGAGTAGTTACGAATTCTCTCTCAATGTCAGCTGGCTTCTCAGCTGACTGACTGAGCACGGTCCCAAGACGGATACCTTGGTGTAGAGGGGGGGTGAATACACCAAGGTTTAAAAACTTTTCCAAGTAGACAAACAACGAACGAGCATCATATTTCACAAAATAACAATACTTAGGCACAAAACTCATTCTAAACATGATTTCCTACCACAAAGTGACTTCAATTAAGCTCATATAGATGAGAAAATCCATGTTTATCAAACCCCCAAGCTTAAGAGTTTGTTTGTCCTCGAACAACAAGAAGAGAAGAGAAATAAAAATAAACATGGATTGAGACGAATCGGTGACACTAATGGCTTCAGAAATTTTTAACAAAATACGAATCATACAAGAATTCAATCAAGATTAAGTACAAACCAATAAATCAAACATTCTAGCCTCAATAAACTTCCGAGTCCTCACGACATGGATAATTTTCAAGTAAACTCTCAACTCTCAAGTGTATAGCATGGGAAATATGTACGCTCAAATCAAAACAATACATGCAACCTACCATAAGCTTGCCAATTATCTTACCTCGCCATTGTTTAAACGTATGCTTCGAGAAAGGATCAAAAAGGGCTTTCTTTTGGTTGTAATGTTGGCTCTTTGGTAAGGTAGGGAAAATTTAGGCTAAGTGACTTATAACCTTTAAACATATTCATTTCTCAAACATCACAATAACCATTCTCAAATCTCACTACATCTAATCTTTTTTTTTTAATCTCAAAATCTCAACACAACCTTATTTTGCACCATTCTTTCTTTAAACCTTGTACCCTCTTATGTTCCAAATTTTTTCTTTTTTCTTTCCTCTTTTTCTTTTTTTTTATTCTTTTCAAGCAAACATCCCTCTTTTTTTTAAGAGCTTATAAGGGCTAATATCAAACTTTCTCATTCAAGGTGCACTTTCATTTTTCTCCTTGCATAAATTCTTTTTAACTCAACCAACTCCCCACAAAATTCTACTCAATTCACCTTTGGTTCATCAAAGAAAAGGCTCAAAAGCTCAAAGAGGCAAACTAGGATAAATTTAACAATTTGGACAATAAAAAGGGAAAAATTGGCTAACAAGAATGGCCTTAAATCATCTTTATCTCTAAGCACACTAATACAATCTTGAGGAAGATTTATGGCAAGTTCTAGAGGTTACATGCATGCTTGACAAATCACACAAGAATGAAATAGACTATAAAAATTTGATAGTCTAGGCTCAAGTCTCACATAAGCTATTTCAAGTTTAAGAGGCCAAAATGATCGATCTATCAATCCATGCTCAACCTATCATGATATACTCACAATCATCAATTTTCAATTCAAAACAAAATCCTCAATTTCATCACAAGCCAAATCACACAAATCACCAAAATCATATTTATACCTTTCAAAACAATTTCAAGACTTTCAAAAATCGAGGCAACTCAAGACTTCATCAACTTTAAAAAAAAACATCAAATAAAACTAAAAAGAAAATCTAGCGAAAAATTAAAAAAAACAAATAAAAAGATAGAATCAACCCCCTTCTCCATCCCCCCAAACTTATTCAACGACGAGGAAGAATAAGGTTGCAAGTAGAAGAGGAGATTGATTAAAACAAACGCACCCAGAGTCAAGAAGGTGGCAGGGGAAAACGATCCTGGGTAGACCGCATCCAATCAAGCATACTAGACACCCCGGATTGCATCATCTCATAATTGTGCCGCATTTCCTCATTATAACGCATTTGCTCTGCATGGTGACGGCGAACCTCCATCTCTTGATGATCAAAATGAGCATACACCTCATTAGCAAAAGTATCCAACCGAAGGTTAGTAGCAGCAAAATGATCACTAAGGCGTTGCTCATAAGCCTCAAAATAAGGAACATCTACGGATGGAGGACGAAAAACGGGCTCATGCACGGGAGACTCGTGAACGGGAGGCTCAACAAAAGGTGCATCCGCATAAGCATCATCATCAACAACGGGGCCACGAATAGGCACATCTGCCGGAATAGGATCACCAGCGGGTGGTTCAGGAATAATCAACTGCCGATGTGGAACACCGATCAGACACAAATTCGCATAAAAATGCTCATCCCAATCATCAATAGCTGTCAAAGAAGGATGAGGTAAAGGAAACAACTCATCATTCTTCAGGCGCCAAAAGAGACGATGAGTACCCTTAAGCATCTTGTGAAGACGAAGGAAAGGAACATCCACCAAAATATCATCGGAGACGGGATCACCAAGATGAACTCCAAAATGTCGAGCAATAGGAGTGATCATGCCACCAATACAAATAGGTACCCGCTCCAACTTAGATTGCGACTCAAACTGCTCTGCTAAATAAGCTCCCACATCAAGGCGTGTACCAGTGAGCATCCCCCAGAGAAAATCCAACTCATCGGCTCGCATAGCTCCATAATTATCACGAGCAAGAAAATTCTGACTAAGCACTCGCTGTAAATAACGAAAAATCGGACTACGAATGGCAAAAGCCTTGGAAGAACCCGGAGTAAAGTGGCGGACAGCCTCGAGACGAATAAGGACCATCCTATGCCAAATGGTGTTGGATTCCACAACTTGAGGATTGAAAGCACAACCAACGGGTGTAGACAAGATACTGTTAAGCTCATGCACAGTCAACTCACGAGGCTCATTCCCCAACTGAAACTCAATATGAACCGGCACTCGATTAACCTTAGTAACTTCCAAAGTAGAAAGGAACTACAACGTGATACCTCGATAAGTAAGCCAATTCGCCGTCAAAATCGGGCGCAATGCAATACTATCAACAAGGCGCCAAACGGACTCCTCGATCCCCAGAGCCTGAAGTGCGTCCACACAAATATACCGACTCAGCTTAAAATTCAAGCGACACAACTTATCCCATCGAGCACGAGCATGACGAATGCGGAGCTCAATATTATAAAACTCGGGATCATAAGGGGTAGGAGGGTCATCACGAACAGGAGCTCGAGAACGAGACGAGGAAGCATGGCCAGAACCCGTGGCCTGCTCCTTCCTAGTAACCCGACGAGGCCCCATAACTTACACCAAAAAGAACCTACACACACAAAAACGAAAACTAAACAAAATTACGAAATAATAAAATATAAAAACAGGAAAACAAAAGAAATGAAAAGAATATCAAAGATAGGAAGTAGCCACCACTCTTCAAAATAAATAAATATCCCCCATGAGGCACGAAGGTCACATGAATACCCCCAAACTTGACCCACAGATAGTAGAATGAAAATAACTGCAACACCACCCAAAGAACTCCTTCCAACCATTTAATTCCAATGAATTAAGCAAAATAGAGCATCACAATGCAAATAAATAAAATTCAAGGAACATGCATCCTCTACAACACAATAAAAGCATAAATAAGTAATACCCATGAGCTAAAGAAACTAAGAAAACCACCAATTGCACAAAGGAATGAAAGAAACAAAAAGTCCCAAATTGAAACCCTAGGTTTGCAAAAATGAAAATTATGGATAAAACCGAGAAATAATCGGTCAAAAGATGCAAAAACATGTAGAGAATTGAAAACTATAAAAGAAGAAGAAAGAAAATCGTACCTTGAAGGTGCTTCAATGGAGGAATAAAGAGAAAGAAGAAGAAAAGTGGAGAAGAAAGTGTTGGTGGGTGAGAGGGAAGAAGAAAGAGAGAGAATTTGAAATAAAGAAGGAAAAACTAACCTTAAAACCGGGTAGGGCGGCGGGTGAGCAAACCGGGTCGGGGCATGCGGCCGCATGCCGGACCGCATGCCTGACCGCATGCGGGACCGCATGCCTCGCCTGTACAGATTAGAGCGGGGGCGCATGCGGCGGGCCATGCGGCCGCATGGACTGACCGCATGGCCCTGAAGGTGTATGCGGTTGAGCCATCCGACCGCATGGCTCAACGAAATTCGTTTTTTTTTTTTTAGTAAAGCAAAAACATGCAGAAAAATTAAGAGAAAAGAAAAACTAACCTTGTTGGGTTGCCTCCCAACGAGCGCTTAGTTTAACATCGTTAGTTCGACGAAGCAGAGAGAAATGATGGCTCGAGAAGGTGAAGAAGACACACCTCCTTTTGTTGCGCGGGATGGAAATAAGCTTTAATTCGTTGGCCATTAACGCGAAATAGTACACCCTTGGGATCGAGCAACTCAACAGTTCTACTTGGAAAAACTTGATGAATGAGAAACGGTCCCGACCAACGAGACTTCAACTTTCCGGGAAACAAACGTAGCCGAGAGTTGAAAAGCAATACACTATCCACCACCTTGAATTCTCTCTTGTGAATCATCTTGTCATGAAACCTCTTCATCCTCTCCTTGTACAAACTGGAATTCTCATAGGTTTCAATTCTGAACTCGTCCAACTCATTGAGTTGGAAAATCCGAGCTTGTCCCGCTGATGTAAAGTCGAAATTCAACTTCTTCACGGCCCAAAACGCCTTGTGTGCAATTTCAACGGGCAAGCGACAAGATTTACCAAAAATCAATTGGTAAGGAGACATACCTAGAGGAGTTTTGTAGGCCGTCCTATATGCCCACAGCGCGTCGTCGAGCAAGATCGCCCAATCTTTTCTACTTCCATTAACAGTCTTTTCCAAAACTTGCTTGATCTCTCGATTAGCGAGCTCGGTTTGCCCATTGGCTTGTGGATGATAAGATGTAGTAACCCGATGCTTCACACCATATCTCTTGAGAAGACCCTCCAACCACTTGTTGCAAAAATGTGAACCACCATCACTAATCAGAGCATGAGGAGCTCCATACCTTGTAATGATGTTCTTTTGAAGAAACTTCAAAACCACCTTGGAATCATTTGTTTGGGTTGGAACGGCCTCCACCCACCTTGACACGTATTCGACCGCCAAAAGAATGTATTGATTACCAAAAGAACTAGGAAACGGACCCATGAAGTCAATTCCCCACACATCAAAAAGCTCCACCTCCACTATGCTTGTCAAAGGCATCTCATGGCGCCTAGATATTCCCTCCATTCTTTGACAGCGATCACAACGGCTCGTAAACTCATAGCAATCCTTGTAGATGGACGGCCAATAGAATCCACTTTGCAGCACCTTCATAGCCGTTCGATTTGCACCAAAGTGACCTCCACTTGGGGATGAATGACATTGGGAGATAATGGACTCCCACTCTTCTTCGGGCACACATCTTCGAATCACTTTGTCGGCGCACCTCCTATACAAAAATGGATCCTCCCACATGTAGATCTTCAAATCATGGTGGAACTTTTTTCTTTGGTACCTATTCAAATCCCAAGGAGGGTGCACGTTAGAAGCAAGAAAATTAACATAATCGGCATACCATGGCACTTTGGAGATGACTTGCAACACTTGCTCATCGGGAAAGCTTTCATTAATGGGAACTCCAAGCTCTTCTCCCTCGACGGGATTCTCTAACCGCGAAAGATGATCGGCTACTACATGCTCACAACCCTTGCAATCTCGAATCTCTATGTCAAATACTTGGAGCAAAAGTATCCACCGAATCAACCTTGGCTTGGCATCCTTTTTGTCGAACAAGTATCGAATCGCTACATGATCGGTGTAGACAATCGACTTCGTCCCAATCAAGTATGATCGAAACTTGTCAAAAGCATAAACCACGGCCAACATCTCTTTCTCCTCCGTGATGTAGTTGGATTGAGCCTTGTCAAGAGTTCTACTAGCATAATAGATGATTCGAAAAATCTTGTCCCACTTTTGTCCCAAGGCAGCACCAACGGCTATATCACTAGCATCACACATCAACTCAAATGGTTGAGACCAATCCGGCACTACCAAAATAGGAGCACTCACCAATGCCTTCTTGAGCTTTTCAAAGGCCACCACACAATTTTCATCAAAGTTGAATTTAGTATCCTTCTCGAGCAATTGGCACATAGGCTTGGCTATCTTGGAAAAATCCTTGATAAATCTCCTATAAAATCCGGCATGACCCAAGAAACTCCTCACCGATTTCTCGCTTGTAGGTGGTGGCAACTTCTGTATTGCAACGATCTTGGCTCGATCAACCTCCAAACCTGCACTAGAAACCTTGTACCCAAGAACTATCCCTTCTCTCACCATAAAGTGATACTTTTCCCAATTGAGAACAAGGTTAGTATCTTCACATCTTTGCAAAACCATGGATAAATGATCTAGACAATTATCAAAAGATGTACCAAAAATAGAGAAATCATCCATAAATACTTCCATCACTTTCTCAATCAAATCGTGAAAAATTGCCATCATGCATCTTTGAAAAGTAGCCAGAGCATTACACAAACTAAAAGACATGAAACGAAAGGCAAAAATTCCATAAGGACAAGTGAAGGCGGTTTTTTCTTGATCCTCAGGGGCTATGGGAATTTGGTTGTATCCGGAATATCCATCAAGAAAACAATAATACTCATACCCGGCCAACCTATCTAGCATTTGGTCAATAAAAGGAAGGGGAAAGTGATCCATACGAGTCGCAGCATTCAACTCTCTATAGTCTATGCACACTCTCCACCCCGTGATTAACCTAGTTGCTATTAATTCCTTATGCTCATCTTCCACAACAGTTATTCCCCCATTTTTAGACACAACTTGGGTTGTACTCACCTACTCACTATCAGAAATAGAGAAAACAATACCCGCATCAAGCCATTTCAACATGATGGTCCCTGAGCTAGGTATTTGGTGTAGAGGGGGGGTGAATACACCAAATAGATTTCTGAAAACTTCTTCAAGTTAAATCACAGAGTTGGTGAGCTCAGTTATTGATCCAGCTGAGGAGGGTCAGCTGGGTAAATAACTCAGCTGGCGGTGCGGAATGTGGTGGTTTGAAAACTTAGCTCGGTTACTTAGAAAAACTCAGCTTGAAAAGATTAACTTTATGTTTTCAGCTTAGTCAAGTTGTGCAACTTTCAGAAAGACACAACTGTCTTTGGAGAGCAGCTGCGTATGCAGTTTTGATCAAATATGTAATGTTATGAAATAGTTAGTACAAAACTGAATTTAAAGAGACAGTAAAGAGCACACGATTTTTACGTGGTTCGGAGTAACACCTCCTACGTCCACGACCAGGTTTACTGGTAATCCACTACCACTTGGTTTCCAAGTACCAAGCAACTTCACAACTCTAACCCGAGCTGTGTTCCAACAGTTTGCGAGCACTGTTAAGCCTAACCTTTCAGTTTACGGGTACTGAAAAAAACCTTACACACTTGAATTTCCCGCTTCAAGTAAGCGTTACCTTGACCTAACCGTTCTGGATAAAGAGGGGTTTGGTTTGGGGTTCCAACTGTGAACGAGTTCTTACAATTAAGAACTTTAGAGTATGATGAACTCGTTCGAAATCTAGGCTTTAAGATATACAAAGATTTTGTCCTAGGGATCAGACGAAAAACTAAGCAGTTTCTGAACTAGAAACACTTTAAGATAAAGTGTTCTTTGATCTATGTAGAACTGCTTGAGAGCTTTTGAAAGATTGATGATTTCAGAGAATGAAAGCTTGTAGAGAGTTTTTCGTGTTTGATCCTGAGGTTGAAGACGAGTTTATATAGGTAGAGATTCAAGACTAGCCGTTGGAGGACCCGTTTGAATCTTACCTACTCTTCTTAAATTCGAGATCTGCCGTTGGGCGTTTCTGCACCTGTCTTCATTTGTGTCACATCCTAGGTCCTGAAGTCTAGGATGTTGATTCGGCAATCCCTCATTGTTCGAGGCATGTTGAATTCCTCTGACGCCGGGATCTTCTGCCTTTGGAGCTGGCTTTTGAATTCAGAGCTGGATTTGGAAAACTGACTTGAAGTGATGTCTTCAGAGTTAGTTCCCTTTGTTCTCGCATACCGGACCGGCTGTGTTTTGAACTCAGCTCGAATTCTCTTCAGCTTGATCATGCTCTGCTGGAGGACTCAGCTGAAGGTTAACTCCTGCTGTCTTCCGCTAGCTGACTCCTGCTGTAGACACAGCTGGGTCGACTGCTGTCTTCCGCTTGCTGATTCCTGTTGTAGACATAGCTGGGTTGACTGCTGTCTTCCGCTTCCTTAACCTGTAAATCTAGAAAATCTGAAGCTCAAACAGGCGAGCTGGAAAACATTATTTAGGTTGACGCGATCATCTATTCGGTTGGAGAATCAGTTGGGTTTTGGTATCAAATCAAAACCTTATAATTTTCCCAACAATTTCCCCATTTTTGATGATGCCAAAACCTAACTGAGACAACTTATGACGCAGAAAAACTTGTGTTTTATTAATGTAAGCAAATACATTATAACACAGGAAAAAGAAAGAAAGAAAAAAAATCTTCAATTCTTCAGTTCTTCAATCCCAGTTGGCTGGGTCTTCTCTTCTGCATCCAGTCTTCTTTCTTTTGACTCGTCTATTCTCCAGCTGATTCTGATTCAGCTGGTTCCTCTAGCTCAACAGTTTGCCTCTTCTTTGTCTCATTCTCTTCCCCCCTTTTGGCATGATCAAACAAGGTGGGAGAGATACACCATCGGCTGTTGCGATGTTTTAGTTTGGCGAAACTGTGGTTTTCAGCTCTGAGCAGTGAGGTCTGGAGTCTAGGTGGCTCAGCTGTTGTATTAGCTGGCTCTTCTTCAGTAGCATTAGCCTCAGCTGTGATTGCATACACAGCGTCCTTGGCCTGATTTGATGAATGGTCGATCAAGATTTATCGATTGATAAGAAGATCTACGACTGGGAATGATTCTCGCGTAATGTCAATTTCTTGTTCAGATATTGCGAGTTAATGCGTGAGAGAGGATGGTTGGGGCACTTTGACTTTTGCCTCGAAACTCCCATGATTCAGTTATTTGCAGACTTTTAATGTGATTTGATTAGATATGACAAGATATGATTTGACTGAAAACATATTGAGTAGGTGTAGTTAATGTTGTTGCAAATCTCTCAGCTGATCATTGTAGTCAGCTGATACCTCGGTTGAGTGGGTGTGCTGGGTGATCGTTGTTCCAGCTGGTTCCCCCTCAGCTGAATAATCCTTCAATTTCAGTATCTGGTTTAGCTGGATTCTTTCTCAGCTGATACCAGTGACGTCGATTCTGAATTCCAGCTGTCTGCTTCCATTCAGCTGGGTCTGCTTCCATTCAGCTGGGTGAAGCATCGTCTGGGTTGAGTAATCCAAGTAATCCGCACAGTATTTTGAATCTTGCTTCTGTCAGCGGCTTTGTGAGTATTTCAGCCCGCTGTATGTCTGTGTGAATTTTCTCAACAATCACATCCTTCTTTTCCACGTGATCTCTGATGAAATGATGGCGTACGTCCACATGCTTGCATCTTGTGTGAAGTACTGGATTCTCTGAAATAGCAATCGCACTTGAGCTATCACAGAAAATTGGAACTTGTCCAGTTTTCACTTCATAGTCATCTAGCTGATGTTTCAGCCAGAGAATTTGTGAGCAGCAGCTTCCAGCGGCCATATATTCTGCTTCTGTTGTGGAAGTTGCGACGCACGTTTGCTTCTTTGAAAACCATGAAAACAACTTACTTCCTAAGAACTGACAAGTTCCTGAAGTTAATTTTCTGTCCAACTGACAAGTTCCCTTCAGTTCCAGGTTCAATCTTCCAGTTGGTGTTCATCGGAATCTTTACAGTTCTGCTGGATTGAACTCCATACTTGGCGATCAAGTCTTTCACGTATTTGGATTGATTTATGAAAATCCCTTCTGCTGATTGCTTGACTTGAAGTCCTAGGAAGAAACTCATTTCTCCCATCATGGACATTTGGAACTGCTCTGACATCATTTCCCCAAATCTTGGGCATAAGTAGTTTGATATTGATCCAAAGATGATGTCGTCTACATAAATTTGAACAACCAGGATGTCTTCTCCTGACTTGATGGTGAAGAGAGTTTTGTCTACTGAGCCCTTCTTGAATCCTTTGGATACAAGGAAATTTGACAAAGTGTCATACCAAGCTCGAGGTGCTTGCTTCAATCCATAAAGCGCATTCTTTAGCTTGTAGACTTTGTTTCCTTCTACTTCAAATCCTGGAGGTTGTTCGACGTAGACATCTTCTTTGATTTCTCCATTTAAGAATGCACACTTCACATCCATTTGATAGACCTTGAATTTGTGATGTGCTGCATAAGCGAGAAAGAGTCTGATTGCTTCCAATCGCACTACTGGAGCAAATGATTCTTTGAAGTGAATTCCTTCCTGCTGAGTGTAGCCCTTGGCAACCAGTCGAGCTTTGTTTCTGATGATGACTTCCAGGGTATCAAATTTGTTCTTGAATATCCATTTAAGTCCTATGACTCTGACTCATTCAGGTCTGTCGACCAATTCCCAGACACAATTTCTGAGGAATTCGTTCAGCTCTTCTTGCATGGCGTTAGTCTAAGGCACGCTCTTCAAAGCTTCGAGAATTGATTGAGGCTCTGGCACTTGAGCTACGTAACACGCCATTAGAGCTGTATCTTCATCATAGACCGTCAGTTCTAGCTCTACTGAGAGTTGAGCTGTGTCAGCTGCTTCTTGATGATCCGATGAAGCTTGAGCAGCTGAGCTTCTGGTTTTGACTTGGTCGGATGGTTCTCCAATGATTGCTGATGATGGATGATCTTCAATCCATCTTCTCCTTTTACGAATTTCTTCTTCCAGTTGATTGATGCTTGAAGTGGCTAAATTTCGTCTGTCTTGGAGTTGCTCTGGAGTTAAGTCTTGAGAGATTGATTCTTCTTGATTTGGATTTTGAGGTGACTTCTGTAGAGGCTCTGCTGGAGATGAAGCTGGGGATTCAGCTGTGTCTGGATTTCCAGCTGATGGCGTTCCCCCTTAATTTGGCGTTGAAGGTTCTTCTTGATTTCCAGCTGGTGGAGCTTCCCGGTTGATTTGAAGTTTCTCCTCTGGCTCATCATCCCAAATTAATGGTTCGGCCAGATTCCTGATTCGGTTTTCTTGAGCTCTTGTCTGAATCTGTCTCGAAGATTCTCTTTCATTTCTTCGTTTGATAGAATCTCTATATTCGAAAGATGATTTGTCAAAGGTAACATGTGGAGTTCCTTCGACTGTTTGAGTTCTTCTATTGAAGACTCTGTATGCATTACTCACAGCAGAATAACCAATGAATACTCCTCGGTCTGTCTTCTCGTCGAACGTCTTGAGCTGTGTCTTTCCATTGTTTAGGATATGACATTTGGATCCGAATACCTTGAAATATCCAATATATGGTATTCTGTTGTTCCATAGCTCATACGGTGTCTTTCCTTGCCTTGATGTGAGTAGGGAGCGATTCTGAGTGAAACAAGCTGTGTTGATTGCTTCGGCCCAGAACTTCTTTGGAATGGCAGAGCTGGCTAGCATTGAGGTAGCTGCTTCTTTAAGTGTTCTGTTTCTTCTCTCTGCTACACCATTCTGCTTAGGTGTGCGTGCTGCAGATGTTTGATGTTGAACTCCGTTCTTCTCGCAGTAATCATAAATAGTTTCATTCAGAAACTCCGTTCCTCGATCTGGTCTTATTGACATTATCTTGCACTCCTTCTGTGTTGGCAATCTTTCCAGCATGATAGGCAGCTTTGTCCTGGTTTCGCTCTTCTGGTACATGAATGATACCCATGTGAATCTTGAGAAATCATCCACTACGACCAGAGTATATTTTCTGCCATTGAAGCTATTTGAGTAATTGGACCAAAAAGATCCATGTGAAGGAGTTGAAGTACTCGATCAGTTGACTGAACTGGCTTGAGAGAGAATGAAATTCTTGTCTGCTTTCCTTGTTGACACGCGCTGCACATATGACTTTTGTCATATACTTGATCTGGAATTCCATTAGCGAGCTGGTTCCTAGCCAGTTTGTTGATTGTCTTGAAGTTGAGATGATTCAGCCATCTGTGCCACAGCCAGCTGACTTCATTGCTGCTTTTCGATACAAGACAAGTCTCCGGAGGGCTGCTGTTCCAGTCAGCAAAATACATATTTCATTCTCTTTTCCCTCTTAGGAGTATCTGCTTGGTTTCCCTGTTCTTCACTGTGCATCCCTGTGCATCAAACTTGACGGAAAAACCGTTGTCGCAGAATTGGCTAATGGAAAGCAAGTTGTGTTGTAATCCTGTACATAAGAAACATTTGGGATTATAACATTTTTAGATTTAAATTTACCATAACCTTTGGTTAGGCCTTTGGAGTTGTCACCAAATGCTACTTGTGGGCCTGGACGCTCTATATACTTCTGAAGTAGATGCTTTAAATGCGTCATGTGCTTGGAACATCCACTGTCCAAGTACCATAGTGTTCACATCGACTCCTCAGTGATGCGTCGATTCCTTGCAACCTATACAAAAGATCAAGATTTAGGTACCCAGTTTTAATTGGGTCCTTGTGGGTTAGATAGAGATCCTTTGACGACCCAGATCTGCTTGATGACTCGAATTGGGTCATTTGATCTGATAATTCTCCCAGCTGAGTCGATATACACATTCTTTGTGTTCTTCAGTTGTTGCTGGCGGGATCTTGATCTCAGTGTCTTCCTGTCTTGATGTCTTGATTTCTTTCGGTTTCCAACTGTGTACCTAGCTGAGACGTTCCTTTGTCTCTGCTGTCTCATGTGATGCTGTGGCTGGAAATGATTATCCAAATTCGGTACTACGCGAGTGATATCCAGCTGGGTATCTCTGATATCTCGGTTGATATCGTTCAACGTGCTGTTGCTGTTGCTGGTATCTGTAAAGTCCAGCTTGTTGTCTTTGTTGAGGTTGAGTACGTTGCGGTCTGAGTTGGGCTTGAGGTTGTCTCACAACTGGCCTTTTTGATGCCTGCTGTGTCCTTGACGGAGCTTGAGGATGTTTCACAGCTGGTCTTCCTGATGCCTGCTGTGTCCTCAACTGTTGATGCTGAGTTGCTGGGATTGGATGTTCTTCTGCTCGTACAAACATTACCTTTGTTCCACTTGTGGAGGCAATGTTTGAGGCATCATTCGATTCATTGTATCCCAGTCCTGCTTTGAGTGCTGCTGGACGTTGTACACTAATGATCTCATCCATTGTTGATGTGGCTTTGATGAGAGCTACTATCTTCTTAGATAGTACCTCTTCGGTGCTTTTCAGCTCAAAGATCTCAGCTGACTTCTTTTCCGATTCAGCTGTGACCTCTTCCAAGTCTTCCATCAGCTGTTTCTTCTCATAGTAGAATTCCTTCATCAGCTGATCTTGTTTCACTATTTTGTCTTTTAGTGAAACAACTTCTTGTTGGAGCTGTGTTGTATCAGCTACTTCTGATACCTTTGTCTTTTCCAGTTTCGCTTTCAGCTCGGTATTCTCACACATAATGACGTCAAGGATCTCTTGAAGCTCCTTGAAATCGTTCATTACTTTCTCTACTAGACTCCAATCAGGTAGCCCTGATTCTGAAACCTGTGTAGAGTGTTCGTGTGATGGTGAGAGGTTAGATAGATTTTGAGTTCGAGACATTACCTCATCTTCATCGATGCCGTCTGTTTGTCCCATGAAACATGTATCCCAATCAGGTTCATCATGGGCCATCAGTGCTTCTTCTTCCGAGTCTGAAAATGGCATGTTGTCATCCATTTTGTTGCATTCTGATTCTTCATCGGCGATGTAAGCTCTCCTTCTGTCAGCTGCCTTAGCTTTCAATTGGTCTTTATCTTTCTCGGACAGCTTTGGACAATCTAGCCGGTAGTGTCCTGGTTCCTTGCAGTTGAAGCAACTTTCTTCTGTTTGTTTGTCAGCTGACTTCTCATCAGCTGCTGCGTACTTGTCTCTGTAAGTTCTTGCGAACTTCTTGTATTTGCCCTTGCTGGTGTCGAGTCTGTTGTAGTCTTTGACCAACATAGCTATTTCTTCAAGTAGCTCTTCTTTGCTGTTGGGAAAATTAATAGAGTTTTGATTGGATACCAAAACCCAGCTGACCCCAACCGAGTAGATGATCGCACAAGCCTAAGCGTTTTTCAGCTTACCTGTTTGAGCTTATAGAGTTTCTTAGTTTACAGGTAGAATCGCTAAAGACAGCAGAAGACACAGCTGAAGACAGCAGAAGACACAGCAGAAGACATAGCAGAAGACAGCTAAGCAGACAGCTTAAGAACTCAGCGGAGCAAGACCAAGCAGAGTCAAAGATCCTGCAGTATCAAGACCCAGCTCAGTAACGGAAACCCAACTCAGTATCAAAGACCCAACTCAGTGTAAAAGACCCAGCTTAGTGTCGATGATACAGCTCAGGTCTAAAACACAGCTCAGGTCAGTGACACAGCTCAGGTTGAAGACACAGCTCAGGTTGATGATACAGTACAGATCTCGGACACAACTCAGAGTCTAGACACAGCAGAGTCCAATCCGCTGAAGATACAGCAGAAATGCTTAGCAGCTCGAAGACGAAGACCTTCTCAAAGACAAGATCCCGATGTCAGAAGAACTTATCTGACGCAGTCGGATCAGAGAAGAACTAGCCTCTGCAGATGCAGACCTACTTCGTAGGTTAAAGGCCAGAAGTCAACAAGAGTAGGTAAGATTCAAACGGCTCTCTTCCAACGGCTAGTTTCAATCTCCACCTATATATATATCTCCTCCAACATTAGAAAAAGGAGACTGGCGAGACGACTGAAGAAATAAAAGAAAACAGAAAAATGAACAACGATCTTCAAAGCCAAATCTTTCAAGAACACCCAGCCAGTCAGCTGTGTTCTTAGTTGTTCACATATTCAGTCTTAGGCAGAATAGATCAGAATATAAATATCTTAAGCCTAGTTTGAACGAGTTCATCATACTCCTTGTTCTTCATTGTAAGAACTCGTTCATAGTTGGAAACCCCATACCCAAACCCAAACCCAGAAAGGTTAGGTAAAGGTACGCCTGCTCGAAGCGTGTAATTCGAGTGGTTAGGTTTTACAGTACCCGTAAACTGTAAGGAAGGTTCTTCAGTACCCGTAAACTGAAGGTGTAGGCTTGACAGTGCCCGCAAACTGTTGGAACACAGCTCGGGTTAGAGTTGTGAAGTTGCTTGGTACTTGGAAACCAAGTGGTAGTGAATTACCAGTGAACCTGGTCGTGGACGTAGGAGGTGTTACTCCGAACCACGTTAAAAATGCTTTGTTATTTATCGCCTTGTTTTATGCATGTTACTAACCCTCATGAGCATACATTTCAAGCTGCATAAACTGATTAACTGAAAAGTGAAACAGAGTTTTGCAATATATTTGAAGCAACAGACGGACTTTCCAAATCCACCACATTCCGCACACACACACAGCCAGCTGTGTCGATCAAGCTGCCATCCAGCTGGATCGAACACAGCCAGCTCTCTGAAAAGAGTTTTAACTTGGAAAAGTTTTTAAACCTTGGTGTATTCATCCCCCCTCTACACCAAGGTATCCGTCTTGGGACCAACACTTGCTCATGTCCTTCTTATTCTTCTTCGATGACTCAGCTGACTGTATGTATGCGAATTTTTCAGAGTTGGCTCTGAACGCAATCTCCTTTGTTGCAGGTGTCAGCTTTCCATCATTCTGATTGCTTGAAGATTCTTTCATGGTAATCTTCAAGTTGTATTCGTTGGCTTTGAGCAGGGAGTATAATCTTTCAGTTGAAAGATCACCTAAGTCACTTCGACTTTGGTGTACAACCTTATAAGTGTTCCATTCAGCGGTGAGCGCTGAAAGAACTTTTAGATTCTTTTCTCGCTGGGTGTATTTCCCAGTTCTGATGGTTTCTATTTCCACCACTATATTGGAGAATCTGAGTTCCATCCTTTCGATTGACTCGTTGACCAGCTGCTTGAAGTTATCAAACTTCTGGCATGCAATCGTGAATTTATTTTCCTTTATCTCCTCCGACCCTTCGCATAGCTTTGCTAGGGTTTCCCACATCTCCTTTGTTGTTTCGCAGTTGATGATTTTGCTGAGGTAGGTGTTGGAGACCGTTGAGGATATGGTGTTCCTCGCGAAGCTGTCTAGTCCAGCCTGCTTCCTTTCTTCTGAGGTGTGCTCACCCTTTGGCTTAGGAATGAGTTGATATATTGGTTGTCCACCATCTTAAGTTGGAACAAGCTCGTTCTCTTGTTTGTAGATAATGATGGGTCCGTCTGTGATAACGTCCCACATCATATCGTGATGCGCACAGAGAAAGCTCCTCAGTCTGAACTTCCATATTGCATAATCGTCTACCGAGAAGGTGGGAAGATTCCTGTTAAGATAAGAATCCATGGAAATATGCAGTATGTAATATTATGAGTTTTTCACAAAGAGGATCTGTTCAGATGACCACTGACAGATTGTCAAGAGAGATCTCTTGATACAGAAACGGTGGTCTGTTGAACCACTGCTCTGATACCAATTGATGGTCCCTGAGCTATGTATTTGGTGTAGAGAGGGGGGGGTGAATACACCAAATAGATTTCTGAAAACTTTTTCAAGTTAAATCACAGAGTTGGTGAGCTCAGTTATTGATCCAGCTGAGGAGGGTTAGCTGGGTAAATAACTCAGTTGGTGGTACGGAATGTGGTGGTTTGAAAACTTAGCTCGGTTACTTAGAAAAACTCAGCTTGAAAAGATTAACTCTATGTTTTCAACTTAGTCAAGTTGTGCAACTTTCAGAAAGACACAGCTGTCTTTGGAGAGCAGCTGCGTATGCAGTTTTGATCAAATATGTAATGTTATGAAATAGTTAGTACAAAACTGAATTTAAAGATACAGTAAAGAGCACACTTTAAGATAAAGTGTTCTTTGATCTATATAGAACTCCTTGAGAACTTTTGAAAGATTGATGATTTCAGAGAATGAAAGCTTGTAGAGAGTTTTTCGTGTTTGATCCTGAGGTTGAAGACGGGTTTATATAGGTAGAGATTCAAGACTAGCCGTTGGAGGAGCCGTTTGAATCTTACCTACTCTTCTTAAATTCGAGATCTGCCATTGGGCGTTTCTGCACGTGTCTTCATTTGTGTCACATCCTAGGTCTTGAAGTCTAGGATGCTGATTCGGCAATCCCTCATTGTTCGAGGCATGTTGACTTCCTCTGACGCCGGGATCTTCTGCCTTTGGAGCTGGCTTTTGAATTCAGAGCTGGATTTGGCAAACTGACTTGAAGTGATGTCTTCAGAGTTAGTTCCCTTTGTTCTGTACATTGGACCGGCTGTGTTTTGAACTCAGCTCGAATTCTCTTCAGCTTGATCATGCTCTGCTGGAGGACTCAGCTGAAGGTTAACTCCTGCTGTCTTCCGCTACCTGACTCCTGCTGTAGACACAGCTGGGTCGACTGTTGTCTTCCGCTTGCTGACTCCTGCTGTAGACACAGCTGGGTCGACTGCTGTCTTCCGCTTCCTTAACCTGTAAACCTAGAAAATCTAAAGCTCAAACAGGCGAGCTGGAAAACATTATTTAGGTTGACGCGATCATCTATTCGGTTGGAGAATCAGTTGGGTTTTGGTATCAAATCAAAACCTTATAATTTTCCCAACACAACATCTCTTTTTTAACGACTTCTTGCATAATAGGATTTAACCTTCTTTGATTTTGAGCCTTAGGTTTAACATTCTCATCAACCAAAATCCTATGCATACAAATAGATGGGCTAATTCCTTTCAAATCAGAAATAGACCACCCTAAAGCTGACTTATGTTTTCAAAAAACACAGATGTTGGGAAAATTATAAGGTTTCGATTTGATACCAAAACCCAACTGATTCTCCAACCGAATAGATGATCGCGCCAACCTAAATAGTGTTTTCCAGCTCGCCTGTTTGAGCCTTAGATGTTCTAGGATTACAGTTAAGAAGCGGAAGACAAGAATGACCCACTGTGTCTACAAGCAGAGTCGCCTACGGAAGACAGCGACCTCGTGTTCTGGAGTCAGCTAGCAAAAGACAGCAGGCGTCAACCTTCAGCTGAGTGATCCAAATGAGCTCGATCAAGCCGAAGAGAATTCGAGCCGAGTTCAAAACACAACTGGTCCAAATACGTAACAAAGGAACTATCTCCGATGACTACACGTCGAGATCCCACTCGACCAAAAGCTCAGCGCAGTAAGATCCCGGAATCGAGGAAGTCAACCTACCTCGACCAACGAGGATTGCGACGCATCCTAGACTTCAACCTAGGATGTGACACAAATGAAGACAAAGCAGATACGCCCAACGACAGATCTTGTATTTAAGAAGAGTAGGTAAGATTCAAACGGCTCCTCCAACGGCTAGTCTTGAATCTCTACCTATATAAACCCGTCTTCAACCTCAGGATCAAATACGAAAAACTCTCTACAAGCTTTCATTATCTGAATTCATTATTCTTTCAAAAGCTCCCAAGCAGTTCTACATAGATCAAAGAACACTTTATCTTAAAGTGTTTCTAGTTAAGAAACTGCTTAGTTTTTCGTCCGTTCCTAGTGCCAAACTCATTGTATATCTTAAGCCTAGATTTCGAACGAGTTCATCATACTCCGAAGTTCTTAATTGTAAGAACTCGTTCACGCTTGGAACCCCATACCCAAACCCAAACCTGCAAAGGTTAGGTAAAGGTACGCTTGCTCGAAGCGCGTAATTCGAGTGGATAGGTTCTTCGCACCCGCAAGGCGAAGGTGTATAGGCTTGATGCCCGCAACCGTTGGAACACAGCTCGGGTTAGAGTTGTGAAGTTGCTTGGTACTTGGAAACCAAGTGGTAAAGTGGATTACTGAACCTGGTCGTGGACGAGGAGGTGTTACTCCGAACCACGTAAAAACTCGCGTGCTTCTATCTCTCTCTCTTTACTTTTGCTTTATATTCACTTCGTGCTCTAACGCCTTCATATCATTGCATACTTGTTCAAAATCGCACACACAACCGCTCTCCAAAGACACCGTGTCTTTCGAAAAGTTGCACAACTCGACTAAGCCGAAAACGATAAGTTAATATTTTCAAACCGAGTTTTTCTAAGAATCGAGCTAAGTTTTCAAACCACCACTTTCCGCACCGCCGGTGAGTTGTTTACCGACCCTCCTACCGGATCAATAACTGAGCTCTCACTCAACTCCGTTTTAACTTGATAAAAGTTTCGAAAAATCTACTTGGTGTATTCACCCCCCCTCTACACCAAGTACCCACTCGTGACCATCAATTGGTATCAGAGCAGTGGTTCAAAAGACCACCGTTTCTGTATCAAGAGATCTCTCTTGACGCTCTGTGTCAGTGGTCAACTGAACAGATCCGTTTCTTAGAAAAACTCATCTTATTACATATTGCACATGTCTATGGATTCTTATCTTAACAGGAATCTCCCTACCTTCTCGGTAGACGACTATGCAACTGGAAATTCGATTGAAAAGCTTCCTTGTGCACATCACGACATGACGTGGGACGTCATTTCGTACGGACCCATCCTTATATATAAACAAGGAATCGAACTCGTACCGCTCATGATGGAGGCCAAACGAATACCGGCCAATTCTCAAGCCAAAGAAGGAATATTCTTCCGAAGAGCGAAAGCAAGCCGGGTCCGGACGTTCGCAGGAACACCATCTCTTCAACAGCCTCAAACGCCTACCCGAGTAAAATCATCAAGTGCGAGATGCCAAAGAGATGTGGAAAACACTCGCCAAGCTATGCGAAGGATCGAAGAGATCAAAGAAAACAAATTCACAATAGCGTGCCAAAAATTCGACAACTTCAAGCCTAGTTAACGAGTCCATCGAAGCGATGAGCTAAGGTTCTCAAACATAGTCATTGAGATAGAGACACCGAATCGGGAAGTATACCCAATGGGAAAAGAATCTAAAGGTTCTTTCACTCTTTCACCGAATGGAACACTTACAAGGTAGTTCACCAAAGTCGAAGTGACTTGGGTGATCTATCTACGAAATGTTGTTCTCACTCTTAAAAGCCAACGAGTACAACTTGAAGATCACTCAAGAAGAATCTTCAAGGCGTAATGACGGAGAACTCACCTACCCAAAAGAAATAGCTTTCAGAGCCAACTCGAAAAGTCACCATGTCAAGTCACTCGAGTCCTCCAAGACGAAGCATGACAAAAAGGATATGAGCAAAGAGGAGCTACTCAAGAAATTGCCATGATGGTGAAAAGTTATAACAGACTCAACACCAAGAAGTGGCAAATACAAGAAGTTCTTCAGAATTACAGAGATAAGTACGCAAAGAAATTGATGAGAAGTCACTGACAAACGAATCAAGGTTGCTTCAACCGCAGCGAACTGTGACACTACCGACAAGATTGTCCAAAGTTGTCCAAGAAAGATAAAGACCAATTAAAAGCTAAGGCACCTGACCGAAGGAGAGCTTATATCGTCGATGAAGAATCGAGTGCAATAAAATGGATGACATGCCATTTTCGTACTCAAGAAGAAGCTTTCGATGGCCAATCATGAACCCGATTGGGATACTTGCTTTACGGGACAAACAGACGGCATCGATGAAGACGAGGTAACGTCTCGAACTCTAAATCTATCTAACACCTCACCATCACACGAACACTCTACACAGACTCGAACTGGACTACCCGATTGGAGTTTAGTAGAGAAAGTAATGAACGATTCCAAGGAGCTTCAAGAGATCCTTGACGTCATTATGCGCGAGAATGCCGAGTCAAGGTAGAACCGGAAAAGACAAAAGTATCACACCGATACAACTCACTCCAACAGGAAGTCGTTTCACTAAAAGACGAATAGTGAAACAAGATCACTCGATGAAGAAAGTCAAGACCGAGAAGACATACCGATGATAAGATGTGGAAAGCGGTCACAAATGAATCGGAAGTCACCGAGATCATTGAGTGAAAAGCACCGAAGAGGTACTATCTAAAAAGATAGTAGCTCTCATCAAAGCCACGTCAACAATGGACGAGATCATTAGTGCTCGCCGTCCAACAAAGACTCAAAGCGGACCGGGATACAACGAATCAAAGGATGCCTCAAACATTGCCTCCACAAGGGAACAAAGGTTATGTTTGTACGAGCAAATGAACCTTCAACCCCAAAGAAATCAAAGATCAACAATCGAGGACACAAGAAAGGCTTCTGAAGAACAACAGAAACATTCTCAAGCTCCGCTGAGGACACAAGAGACGTCAAATCTCAAACTCCGTCGAGAACACAGCAGACATCAAGAAGGTCACCGTGCGACAACCTCAAGCTCAACGTGCTCAACCTCAACGAAGACCACAAGCCGGATTTTACAGATACTAACGTTGATCGATATCAACCAAGATATCGAGAGATACCCACTGGATACCACTCATACGAGTATCACCGGATAATCATTTCCAACCACAAGATCGAGACAAGAGAGACAGCGAACGTCTCACCTAGGCACACAAATGGAAATCAAACAAAATACGTACAACAAAACAAGAAGACACGAAGATCAAGACCTCGCCAAAGAATAAGAAGAACACAATGAATGTGTATATCGACTCACCGGGAGAATTATCAGATCTAATGACCCATTTCGAGTCATCAAGCAGATCTGGGTCGTCAAAGGATCTATGTCTAACCCACAAGGACCCAATTAAAACTGGGTACCTGAATTTTAACTTTTTGTTTAGGTTGCAAGGAATCGACGCATCTCTGAGAGTCGATGAGAACGCTGTACTTGGACAAGCTGGATGTTCCAAGCACATGACGCACCTAAAGCATCTACTCCGAGTATATTGAGCGTACAGTCCACAAGTAACATTTGGTGACAACTCCAAAGTGCCTAACCAAAGGTTATGGTACATTTAAAACTAGAAATGTTATAATCCCAAATGTTTCTTATGTACAAGGATTGCAACATAACTTGCTTTCCATTAGCCAATTCTGCGACAACGGTTTTTCTGTCAAGTTTGATGCACAGTGAAGCACAGGGAAACCAAGCAGATACTCCTAAGAGGAAAAGAGAAGGAAATATGTACTTCGGCCGATCGGAACAAAGAAACCCTCCGAGACTTGTCTTGTATCAAAAAGAAGAATGGTCACTGGGTACGTACGGCCGAATCATCTCAACTTCAAGACAATCAACAACCGGCTTGTGAACCAGCTCGCTAATGGAATTCCAGATCAAGTATATGACAAAAGTCATATGTGCAACGCGTGTCAACAAGGAAAGCAAACAAGAATTTCATTCTCTCTCAAGCGCCTACTAACCGATCGAGTTCTTCAACTTCTTCACATGGATCTTTTTGGTCCAGCTTACTCCAAAGAAGCTTCAATGGCGAAAAATATACTGTCGTTGTGGATGATTTCTCAAGATTCACATGGGTATCATTCTTGTACCGGAAGAGCGAAACGAGAACTAAGCCGCCTATCTGTGGAAAGATTATCAACAATGTATGAGTGCAAGATAATGGCAATAAGATCGTATCGTGGAACGGAGTTTCTAAATGAAACTATTTATGATTTTTGCGAGAAGAACGGAGTTCAACACCAAACATCTGCGCAGCTCGCACACCTCGGCGAATGGTGTAGCAGAACGAAGAAACAGAACTATCAAGGAAGCTAGCTACCTCAATGCTAGCTAGCTCGCCATTCCAAAGAAAGTTCGGGTCGAAGCAATCAACACAGCTTGCTTCACTCAGAATCGCTCCCTACTCACATCAAGACAAGGAAAGACACCGTATGAGCTATGGAACAACAGAATACCATACATTGGATATTTCAAGGTATTCGGATCCAAATGTCACATTCTCAATAATGGGAAGACATACCAAGACGTTCGACGAAAAGACAGACCGAGGAGTATTCCTTGGTTACTCCGCTGTGAGTAAAGCATACAGAGTCTTCAACAGAAGAACTCAAATAGTCGAAGTAACTCCACATGTTACCTTTGACGAATCCTCCTTCGAATATAGAGATTCTATCAAACGAAGAAGCGAAGGAGAATCTTCAAGATTGATTCAGACAAGGGCTCAAGAGAATAGAATCAGAAATCTGGCCGAACCATTAATTTGGGACAATGAGCCAGAAGAGGAAATTCAAATCAACCAAGAAGCTCCACCAGCTGGAAATCAAGAAGAAGCTTCAACGCCAAATCAAGGGGGAACATCATCAGCTGGAAATCCAAACACAGCTGAGTCCCCAGCTCCATCTCCAGCTGAACCTCTTCAGAAGTCACCTCAAAATCCAAATCAAGGAGAATCAATCTCTCAAGATTTAACTCCAGAACAACTCCAAGACAGACGAAATTTAGCCACTTCAAGCATCAATCAACTGGAAGAAGAAATTCGTAAGAGGAGAAGATGGATTGAAGATCATCCATCATCAGCAATCATTGGAGAACCATCCGACCAAGTCAAAACCGAAGCTCACTGCTCAAGCTTCATCGGATCATCAAGAGGCAAATACACAACTCTCAAGAGAGCTAGAATCGACGGTCTATGATGAAGACACAGCCTCTAATGGCGTGTTACGTAGCTCAAGTGCCGAGCCTCAATCAATTCTCGAAGCTTTGAAGAGTGTGCCTTGACAAATGCCATGCAAGAAGAGTCGAACGAATTCCTCGTAAATTGTGTCTCGGGAATTAGTCGACAGACCTCAAGAAGTCAAAGTCATAGGACTCAAATGGATATTCAAGAACAAGTTGGATACCCTGGGAGTCGTCATCAGAAACAAAGCTCGACTCGTTGCCAAGGGCTACACTCAGCAGGAAGGAATTGACTTCGAAGAATCTTTTGCTCCAGTAGCACGATTGGAAGCAATCAAACTATTTCTCGCCTTTGCAGCACATCACAAATTCAAGGTCTATCAAATGGATGTGAAGTGTGCATTCCTAAATGGAGAAATCAAAGAAGATGTCTACGTTGAACAACCTCCAGATTCGAAGTAGAAGGAAATAAAGTCTACAAACTAAAGAAGGCTCTTTATGGATTAAAGCAAGCACCTCGAGCTTGGTATGACACTCGTCAAATTTTCTCATATCCAAAGGATTCAAGAAGTGGCTCAAGAGATTTAACTCTCTTCACCATCAAGTCAGAGAAGATATCCTGGTTGTTCAAATCTACGTAGACGACATCATCTTTGGATCAAGATCAAGCTTCTTATGCCAAAGATTTGGAGAGATGATGTCAGAGAAGTTCCAAATGTCCATGATGGGAGAAATGAGTTTCTTCCTAGGACTTCAAGTCAAGCAATCTTCAGAAGGGATCTTCATAAATCAATCCAAATACGTGAAAGATTTGATCGCCAAGTATGGAGTTCAATCAAGCAGAACTGTAAAGATTCCAATGAACACCAACTGGAAGATTGAACTGTGAACCGAAGGAAGTCAGCTGATTCCAAAGCAAATACAGAGGGATAATAGGATCCCCGCCGTATCTAACAAAGAAGTCGTACTTTCTTTCGCAATGTGTGTGCCGATTTCAAGTTGATCCAAAGGAAGACACATGCAGCAGCCAAGAACATTCTCAAATACCTCAAAGGAACTCGAATGTGTGGTACCCACCGAAGACAATCTACCGGATACTCGATTCGTACTTCGCCGGAGATCGATTGGACGTAAAATCAACTTCAGAACTTGTCGGTTCTTAGGAAGCAAGTTGATCTCATGGTTTTCAAAGAAACAAACGTGCGTCGCAACTTCCACGACGTGGAATATATGGTCACTAAGCCGTCCGCCGCAAATTCTCCGTCGAAACATCACTGGATGACTATGAAGTAAAATCGGACAGTGTTCCAATTTTCTCGTGATAGCTCAAGTGCGATTGCCATATCGTAGAATCCAAGATTTCACACAAGATGCAAGCATGTAGACGTACGACATCATTTCATCGTAGATCACGTAGAAAAGAAGGATGTGATTGTTGAGAAAATTCACACGTACATACAAATGGGCCGATATTCTCACAAACCGCTGATGAAGCAAGATTCAAAATGCCGTGCGGATTACTTGGACTTCTCAACCCGTACGATGCTTCACCCACTGAATGGAAGCAGACCAATGAATTGGAAGCAGTGAATGGAAGCAGACTCCAATGAATCCAGATCTACCGAATGAAAGCAGCATCAAGCCGAATACAAGCAATCAACCGAAAATCGAATCAATGTCACCGATATCACCGAGAAAGAATTCACTAAACCAGATGCCGAAAGGAAAGGATTATTCAACAGGAACCAAATACTGAACCACGATGACCCAGCACACCCACTCAACCGAGGTATCAGCTGACTACAATGATCAGCTGAGAGGTTTGAAATAACTTTAATTACACCTACTCAATCTGTTTTCTGTCAATTCACATCTTGTCATTTCTAATCAATATTAATTAAAAGTCTGCAAAGAATTGAATAATGGGAGTTTCGAGGCAAAAGTCAAAGCGCCTCAACCGTTTTCTCTCGCATTAAATTGACATGACGCGAGAATCACTCCCAGTCGTAGATCTTCTTATCAACAGACAAATCTTGATCGTCCATTCTTCAAGAAATCTCTTTAAATATGCTAGAAGATATACGCATCAAACGTAGAAAGTTTTTTTTTTCATTCTTTCTTATTTCCATCAATTGGTATTGTTTGTTTCTACTAACAAAAGATGCAGAAAAAGAACATGGAATCCAGAAAGATGTCTCCCAAAGCCAATCAGACCTGAAGAATCTGTCAAAGCTTCAAGATAAGAGTTGCTTAACTCTCAGGAAACTCAAAGAAGACGGAAGTCCAGAAGAAGGTGAAGCCCATCGACGTAACTGCGCATAAGAAGAGAGATCGCAAAGCTCAAGAACGTCATCCACTGTGAAGGTGCGTAAAACTTTCTGGGAATGACAAAGGAAAAAGACCTCCTCAACCCCAATGCTTCTCTCAACTTAAAAGAGAGAACGGGACACACAACTCCCTGGGATGCAAAAATCAACGGCAACAGACCTGGACCAGATGTTGATGAAACCGGAGTATTAAGGAGCAGTCATTTCAAAGCTCTCGCTCCGCCACAGAGGCACGTAAAAGATGGAAACAAAGCAAAGATGCATCTAACTCCGTCCCAGCTGGGAATCGGAGACAACTTGAGGAGACAAAATATATCAAGCTCGTCTTCAAACCGAAGACTCAAGTCAAAGGTGCTCGCACACAGAGGCTTTACCGACATTATGAGAGAATTCGTAATCACTCTCCGAGGAGCAGAAGGCCCTCAAGCGGTCGTTTCGTACGGTGGAAGAGAAGTTCACGTCCCTGCTTGAACATAATCATCACCAACACCGCAACGGAGTATTCCAGCTGAACAACCAAGCTTAAACCCCAAAACAGATGGGATACTTCAACCGCCTTCTCTTCAGTTTCCTTCAGCTCCACAGGGACACCTTCTTCGAGATCTTTCAATAAAAGATGCTCAAGTCCCTGCACCAAGCTCAAATGAGAAACTTCACCCAGCCAACGATCACCTGCAGCTGGATGATGATGATATGAGCTGAATACAAATCCCTCAAGTGCTGTATCAGACTTTCTCATTCAATCTAAGAAGTCTGAAGAAGCAAAAGTTGCAAGGAATGAAGATTGTGCCCGACTCAGAAGATGATGTCTCCCGTGCCAACTCATCCTTCCAAGCACTCACCGGACCGCCCTGAATCGAATCAGCCAAGGACGCTGTGTCTGTAACCACAGCTGAGGCTAATGCAACTGAAGAAGAGCCAGCTAATACAACAGCTGAGCCACTAAGACTCTAAACCTCGCCGCTCAGAGCTGAAAACCCACAGTTTCGCCAAACTAAAACATCGCAATGCCGATGGTGAATATCTCCCACCCCGTTTTGATCATGCCAAAAAGGGAAGTAAGGGAGAAGAGAGACAAGTCAATGAAGAGGCAACCGTTGAGCTAGAGGAATCACCGAAGAGGAGTCAAAAGAAAGAAGCAACGGATGCGAAGAAGACCACTGACCGAAGACCGAAGATTTTTTTTCTTCTTTCTTTTCCGTGTTATAATGTATTTTCTTACATTAATAAAACACAAGTTTCTCTGCATCATAAGTTGTCTCAATTAGGTTTTGGCATCATCAAAAAGGGGGAAATTGTTGGGAAAATTATAAGGTTTCGATTTGATACCAAAACCCAACTGATTCTCCAACCGAATAGATGATCGCGCCAATCTAAATAGTGTTTTCCAGCTCGCCTGTTTGAGCCTTAGATGTTCTAGGATTACAGTTAAGGAAGCGGAAGACGAGCGACCCGACCGTGTCTACGCAGAGTCACTAGCGGAAGACGGTCGACCTGTGTTCACAATGGAGTCGATAGCAAAAGACAAGAAGGCGTCAACCTTCACTGCGTGATCCAGCAGAGCTCGATCAAGCCGAAGAGAATTCGAGCGAGTTCAAAACACAATGGTCCAACAGGTATGCGAACAAAGGAACTATCTCGATGACTACACGTCGAGACATCCGGCTCGAATTCAAAAGCCGGCTCCAAAGGCAGAAGATCCCGAATCGGAGGAAGTCAACCTACCTCGACCAATGAGGATTGCTGACGCATCCTAGACTTCAGAACCTAGGATGTGACACAAATGAAGACTGGTGCAGATACGCCCAACGGCAGATCTTGTATTTAAGAAGAGTAGGTAAGATTCAAACGGCTCCTCCAACGGCTAGTCTTGAATCTCTACCTATATAAACCCGTCTTCAACCTCAGGATCAAATACGAAAACTCTCTACAAGCTTTCATTATCTGAATTCATTATTCTTTCAAAAGCTCCCAAGCAGCTTCTACATAGATCAAAGAACACTTTATCTTAAAGTGTTTCTAGTTAAGAACCGCTTAGTTTTTCGTCTGTTCCCTAGGCCAAACTCATTGTATATCTTAAGCCTAGATTTCGAACGAGTTCATCATACTCGAAGTTCTTAATTGTAAGAACTCGTTCACGCTTGGAACCCCATACCCAAACCCAAACCTTAAAGGTTAGGTAAAGGTACGCTTGCTCGAAGCGCGTAATTCGAGTGGATAGGTTCTTCGGTACCCGCAACCGAAGGTGTATAGGCTTGACGTGCCCGCAACCGTTGGAACACAGCTCGGGTTAGAGTTGTGAAGTTGCTTGGTACTTGGAAACCAAGTGGTAGTGGATTACCAGTGAACCTGGTCGTGGACGTAGGAGGTGTTACTCCGAACCACGTAAAAACTCGCGTGCTTCTATCTCTCTCTCTTTACTTTTGCTTTATATTCAGCTGTGCTCTAACGCCTTCATATCATTGCATACTTGTTCAAAACTGCACACACAGCTGCTCTCCAAAGACAGTTGTGTCTTTCGAAAAGTTGCACAACCTGACTAAGCTGAAAACGATAAGTTAATATTTTCAAACTGAGTTTTTCTAAGTAACTGAGCTAAGTTTTCAAACCACCACTTTCCGCACCGCCAGCTGAGTTGTTTACCCAGTTGACCCTCCCCAGCTGGATCAATAACTGAGCTCTCACTCAACTCCGTTTTAACTTGATAAAAGTTTCGAAAAATCTACTTGGTGTATTCACCCCCCCCCTCTACACCAAGTACCCAGCTCAGGTACCATCAACAGAGCAAACTATCAAGTTCAGCAGAAGAGAGATAAGCCGATACAATTACCGGATATGTGTCATCTTCTCCTAAGAATGCACATACTTCAAATGCCCGGGAAGTGGCTTGAGCTCGAGCTTAGGTGTTTCACCTTTCTCATTCTTCTTTTCTCCATCTCGTTGAAGCTTCAAAAATCTCTCTATTCTCCTTGGAAGTTTCTTTGAGCTATCCAACCTCATGCAAGACTCAATTAAATCCAAATCAAAAGAGTTTGTATGCAAATTCAAATCAAATTGAGAAGAAACAAGAGAGTTAGAAATACAAGCCTCCATGGGATCGTAGGATGATCGCCAAAACTTGGGACTAATGCATGAATCGATCACACTGAGCACTTTACATTCCTCCATAGTTTGAGACTCCACCTCATCATAGAACTTCAAGGCATTGTAGATCGAAAAAGTGTGGCTCTTATCATTCACCCTTAAAGTAAGCTCTCCACTAGTAACATCAATGAGTGTTCTTCCCGTCGCCAAGAACGATCGACCAAGAATCAATGGCATATCCTTATCTTCCTCCATATCGAGAACAACAAAATCAGCAGAAAAGATAAACTCACTAACCTTCACAAGAACATCCTCAACAACTCCTCGTGAATAAGCAATTGATCTATCCGCCATTTGTAGGGCAATGGTGGTAGGCTTGATCTCTCCAATTTCCAATTTATTAAAGATGGACAAGGGCATGAGATTTATACTTGCCCCCAAGTCACATAGAGCTCTTCCAAAAGTTTTTCCTCCAATATCACAAGTGATGGTAAAGCTCCCCGGATCTTTTGTCTTTGTAAAATAGCACTGCACTCCTCATTGAGATTGACGGTCTCAAAAGCTCCCAACTTCTTCTTACGAGAGATCACATCCTTGAGGAACTTGGCATAATTTGGCATTTGTTGTAAGGCTTCCACCAATGGAATGTTGATGTGAACCTTCCTAAAAATATCCAAGAACCTCGAAAATTGTTCCTTCGTCTTCTTCTTTTGATGCCTTTGAGGAAACGGCATTGGAGTCACCATAGCTTGTGGGGGAGTCGCCTCTTTGGTTGATTTCTCCAAATCAACCACTTTCTCTTGGTTGTTCTTCGTCCTTGAAACTTGAGACTCTTCCTCTTTTTTCTTCAACCTCGATCATCTCTGGCTCATCAACTGGCATCTCAGGACCCTCGTAAGCAGTGCCACTCCTTAATGTGATAGCCTTGCACTATTCTTTTGGGTTAACCACTGTGTTGCTTGGAAATTGTCCTGGTTGATGTTGGTTCGTCAAGGTATTGACAATGTGGCCAATTTGCTTCTCAATAATCGACATCCTTGTATCCATGTCCTTATTTCTGACATCATTCTGCTGCATGTATTGGAGTAATAATTCCTCCATTTTTGGGTTTTTCTCTTCATTGATCTCTCCATTGGTCACAGAAAATCCAGGAGGAGGTTGCAGAGCGTTGTTAGAATTGCCATAAGAAAGGTTAGGATGAGTCCTATTACCTTGATAATAGCTTTGGGGCCTTTGGCTCGTTCCATATGCTCCTCCGGGATAATAGCCATACGGTTGCTTGAAGTTTTCATAGCCCCTTCGATTGACAAAATTGACTTCTTCAGCCCCCGATGCATCTTCAAGAAGAGGTTCGGATCCCTGAGCTAGCATGCCTTTGACCTTTGTCATGAAATTGGACATTTGAGCAGTTAACTTGGCAATAGGATCGTCATTTGTCATCACAACCACTTTTCTTGGATGATCTCTGGGCTCCGGCCATTGGTGATTGTTGGCTGCCAACTTCTCAATTATATTTGTCGCAGCAGCATGGCCTCGATCTAAGATATCTCCTTGTCCTGCTGCATCTAACAAATTCTTTATCGCTACCGAGCATCCATTATAGAACAACATCACCTTTTCATTAGCTGAAATCCCATGATTTGGATACTTGTGAAACATCCCCTTGAATCACTCCCAAGCTTCATAAAATGATTCTCCCTCCATTTGTCGGAATTGTTGAATTTCTGACCTCAACTTCATCGTCTTGCTTGGTGGGAAGAATTTGTAGAGGAAAAGATCCATCACATCGTTCCATGTAGATACTGCATCCGCATCCAAAGAGTGGTACCAAAGTTTGGCTTCATCCATCAATGAGAAAGAGAACAGGCGCAGCTTTATGGTGTCATGTGGAACTTGGTTTATCTTGATGGTGTCGCAAATTTCCAAGAATTGATGGAGATGAGCGTGGGGGTCCTCTGCTGGTCGGCCTCCAAATTGATTATGCTGCACCATAGAGATAAGTGCAGGCTTAAGCTCGAACGAAGTTGCATCAACTCCTGGACCGAAAATTCCTCTTTGTTGCACCACCGGTTGAAACACACCCTTGATAGGGTCTTCAACTTTCTCCTTCTGTGCATTCATGAGTTGTTGTAATTGCTCTTGCAAAGTCCTGATGGTCTCCTCCGTTGTCGGCTCGTGTGCATCCATGTTCTTCTCTTTAGCCCTTCTTCTTGAGTTGTTACGACAGGTAGCTTCAATCTCCGGATTATAAGGTACCAGTGGCAAATCTTGTGACCTTCTTTGCATACACTACCTGTCAATCACAACAAAAATAAAACACAAAAAAAAATTAGTAAAATAATAAAATATGTCTAAACTAGTATCAAACAATTTAATCGTAATATCACTAGAATTAAAAACAATCTCAGGCAACGGTGCCAAAAACTTGTTCGCTATTTTCTTTCACACCGCAAGTGCACAGGTGCAATTGTGTACATGGAAGCAAGGTCGTAATCCACAGAGATTGTATTAATTCTAGCAAGTACCACTTTCAATTATTATCCCACTATTTAAACTTTTGAACTTTTAGATTTGATTAAACTAATGTTGCAAATAATTAGATAAAAATAAAATTAAACAAAAGCAAAGGAAAATATTTTGGATTAAAGATTAAAAGAGGATATCCTAAGGTTTCGATTTCAGTGAATACTCGAATTCAAATTCAATGCAATCAATCAATTGGTTTGTCAGACTCAACTTTTACTAGGACAATCACAAAATTAGCCTAGACATACTGTCGTAGCGCATAGACCGTGGATTACATGCAAGAATTGTTGTGTCCAACCAATAACTAAACATGCAACTCCTAAAAGTACCTTAGATCAATTGCCCTCATACAAATCTCAAGATCTTTCGACTATATTGAAGAGTATGTCATATATTCTTGATCAAGCATCAATTCTCATCTTTCAAATATTGAATTAACACATCAAATATGCACACAAGATGGCCAATCAAGATAGCATGAAAAAGCACAAGAAAATAGAAAGCAAAAGAAGGTCTCAATTGATTAATTAAACCAAAATCAAATCCAAATATTCACCTACTCTCTAACCCTAGGATAAAGGAATTTAGCTACTCATATTCATGATAAACAATATCCAACAAGAATTGAAAATCATAAAAACCCTAAGATGAATCTTTAGATCTTGATGCCTCCAATCTTCTCTTCTCGTCTTCAATCTTCAAATCTTCTCCCAAGCATAGAAGTGTATGAAAATAAAAATCTAATGTATCTCTCCAATGAACACCCACAAAACAATGTATTACAAGGGATATTTATAGGTACAATTCGAATAGGGTTAGGAATTAGGCCTAGAAAGGAGATAGAAACGAAAAAGGAAATATATTGAAAGAATTCCGCCGAGCCATGCGGCCGCATGCCGGACCGCATGCAGGACCCGCATGGCTGGACTGCCCTGTTTCTGGAGGGTGTTCATGCGGTTGGTCATGCGGCCGCATGGCACTGTTCACGCGCGCAATAATTTTGTTTCGGCTTGTTCTTCCTCGTTTCAACTCCGATTTTGGATCCGTTTTCACCTACGAACTCCTATCGTACTCTACTCATCCTATCATGCTCAATTCGCATAAACTTTACTCCATTTTTCCTGAAAAAGTAGACAAACATTGAACGAGCATCATATTTCACAAAATAACAATACTTAAGCACAAAACTCATTCTAAACATGATTTCCTACCACAAAGTGACTTCAATTAAGCTCATATAGATGAGAAAATCCATGTTTATCAATGTCAGAAGATCTTATCTGACGCGGTCAAATCAGAGAAGAAATAGCTTCTGCAAATACAAACCTACTTCGTAGGCGCAAGGCTATAAGTCAATGAGAGTAGGTAAGATTCAAACGGCTTTCTTCCAACGGCTAGTTTGAATTTCCACCTATATATATCTCATCCTCCATTGAAGAGAATACAAGAGAGAAGATTGAAGAAATAAAAGAGCCAACAGAAAAATGAGCAACGATCTTCAAAGCCTAAATCTCTCAAGAACACCCAGCCAGTCAGCTGTGTTCTTAGTTGTTCACATATTCAGCCATAGGCAGAAAACACTCAACCAAGTTTGACTTCACACAATCAATAGCGATAACCTCACTAAGAGATCAAATATCGTGGGTATTATGTCCATGATATATATATGTCACGACTTACCATTGTACAAATCACTTTGTGTACAACCAATAGTCGTTTGGCTATCATAGTGAAAAATCACTAAAGATATTGATTTTATTCAACATGGAACATCTTCAAAATACCCCCACACTTTGAAGTATTTATAAGAAAGTTTTTTTTTACCTTTCCATAGCTCATATGGAAGTCTTTCCCTTTAAGTGGAATCTTGTAAATTCATTTTTTACTAATCTTTTTATGGCATTTAAATTAACATATCCAATTCTGCAATGCCATAAATTGAAGCACTCAAGCAAGTAAGCACAAGAAATAGATGCAATTTTTATTGGCACTTGTTAAATGTGGACACATGTCCTTACACTTTAAATAACAATTACATCTTCGTCCCATTCGTCGAAGTCCTTATCGACGTTATAGACACTGTTTTTTGCCTTCTTTTTATTCGGCTCTTTATAACCAATAGCCTTGCCCTTATTTTCAATACTTGGGTAAGGTCGCTTATTAAAAGTTCTAACACATTCCTTGATCATATTTGCCTTAGCTTTCATAAGAGCCTTGGTCTCGTCAACCCGATTTTTCCGGTCCAACGTCTCCCAAATCAACTTGGAGGTCTTAATACTGGAGTACACAAAATAGAGACAATCCGCTAAGCTGTGCAACAAGACGATTTTACACGTAAAATCGCCTTTCCTCTAAGTATCGTATCGTATACGCACATGGATATCCGTCTCGCCCTCACTAGACGGAGGCACCTCCTCATCACGGAGGTAGTTGGCTAGCCCCAAATTCGTGATGTAAAACATCTTTTGGGACCATCCTCTGAAGTGATTAAACCCCGAGAAGGTCGGAGGCTTCTCGGCAACGGACATCATTACCGATGTATGGAGAGGAGCCATCACGGACTGAGATCCATCCGTTTGCCCAAACAGATGGACAACATAGTTAATAGATGAGCTGTCTGTTTGTCGAAACAAATGGGAGTCAACAATGACATCAATAGTTGCGGAATCAGTGGAGCTGATTGTGATTGACTCGTTGGCTGGAACGGTTAACGCCATTTCTCCAAGCAAAGGTTTAAAGTTTCAAAAAATTTTAATCAAAATTATTTGTTCAATCTCGATCTCCTTCGAATGGACGTGCAACATCGATTAGTCATCTTGCGATTGTTAGAAAACCGGTGTACACATCCTTTCTTGATTACAAAATGAAACAAGAAATGTAGGAGAATTAGATTACAAAATGAACTAAATATAAATTACAATATAAAATAACAAACTCAAATTAAAAGTCGCTCGAATGAACCCTTCTGCCCGCAAGACGAGTAACGCCCCGGTAGTGCTCACGGATTGGCGGCTCGTTCCCAATGGTAAACGACTTCACATCTCGGAGATAGTAGCACCACACACCTACGAGCTCCCGCGAACTAGACGAGAACGAAGACAAAGCTATACTATGATTTGATGCAAAAGAAATTTGGAGTACAGAAGCTGAAACAATTTTCGTATCTCAAAACTTGATGCATGCCTCCTATTTATATAGGCAATACCACACATATGGGATTAAATACACCTAATGGTGCAATAACAACTTTGACGGTTTTGCTATTCAAAATAGCTGTTACAAAGCTTTGAATTTGGAGGTTTTATATTTGAGATTTAATTCTCATCAAGTGGCAGTGGTTAATTTCATTCATGAGAATTAATTCTCATCACATTGCCGTTTCAAAATGTTATGAAATGGCTAAAGCTTATTTCACTTTGAGCTCAAAATAGTCAACCCAAAATCATTTAATTAATGGGTCGATATTTTCTAATAATTAAACATAACAATGTTAAATATTGAAATGAATCCAACCCAATTTTCAAATAAAAATTGGTTTAAAAGAATTAAATCATGTCCAATTTGAAACCAAAGCCCACTGTCGAGCCCGAGCTCGTCCCTTCAACATGGATTAACGAATTTGCCTACAACAAATTTATATCCAACACCTCCAACATAGAATTCAAATATGTCATTTCGCACTCACCTTATGGTTTTGAGAAATTGAATATATTCCGATTATTTACTTGACAAGTAAATTAATCTTCATTATTTAATTCTCAATAATTAAATAATTAACCGCTATAAATAATGATTTTCAAACCATTATATCCAACATACAATTCATTAAAATGTGGAAGTTTATTGAAATGTTGTAAAATACTAGAAGAGCAGGAAATTAAAGGAATTGAGTAAGAGAAATTAGACAATTGAAATGGTTTAACAGTGAAGGAAAAGAGATTGAGTTCAGACGCACATAAAGGGACCGGGTTGAAAGTATAGTTTTTCAACAGTGAAGAGGTGAAAAGGGGAAGTGGTATTGGTGGTTGGGGTTGGGGTGGATTTCAAAACGACGCCGTAGGTGTCTGTGTCGTAGGGGATGACGGGGCAGTCCGCTCGAGGAGAGGAGACTAAGAATATCTTGCACTTGTGGGCCCCCCACGTCGACACCTTCACCACCGCCCTGCACCACTTAATAATCCATTACATATACATGTATACCCCTAAACTTTAAATTACTATTTAGTCCTATTCTTTAGAATATATGGCACTAATTCTAAATATCAAATTATCGATTCACATGAAAACTATAAAAATTAAATGTAAAGAACTTTTTAAGTGACCGTCACTCTGACACAATTTAGAGAAATTAAGCAAGCACAACACTAACTATGAACTAACCAGGAAGAGGAGAGGTTTTAGTGACCGAGCCGGGCCCCCTCGGATCGTTCACACAATAGATGCAATCCACAGAGCCCTCAATAACCATCTTCTTTCTGGGCAGGGCCATGGAGGAGGAGTTGCACACTAGCAGAGAAAGAGAAAGGGAAAGAGAAAGGACCAACAATTTACCTAACCAAACACCACCCATTGTGCTTGTGCTTGTGCTTGTGCTTGTGCATGTGGAAGAGTTAATGGGAGGCAAAGCACTCATGACTTTATAGATGCATCAATATCCAAACAGAATTCAAGATCACTTCATGTGCGAATGTCACTTTATATTATATTTTGTGTATTGAATTAATGTGGATAAATTAAAATATGAATGTGATTACTGATTAAGACAAGTAACCTTCCACTAGACTTCTTCGATATCGGAACATTGCGGCCAGGTTAAGAAAACGTTGGCCCATGCACAAATTTTTAAATGTTGCCTATAATAGAAATCGATTGGCTGCAAAAATTTCTTAAAAACTCTGGGTAACAAAAGATGAACACTTTTCACAAACTAATTGAAACAAATAAATAAATTATTCGAGCTGACGGCATTAATTCCGCCGTAAAGTAGTGCTTCTAAATTTTGTATTCGTACACAATCATCCCAAAATGAATACTAAAGCTAATCAGTTTTCAACAATTTCTTATACTGTTTACTACTATTTCCTATTCAAAATATAAGTCTTTTTAGAGTTGCACACAAATTAAGGAAATTTATTTTTATCAAATTTAACCTTGATAAATTATGAATTGAAATTAGTGAATAGTGAAAATGTGATTTTGGAGGTGAGTTAATTAGGGGTAATTATGGATTTTGAAGGTGAAAAAAATGCTAGAATGACATATATTTTGCAAAAGTTATAAAAGCCTAAAAAGACTTACATTTTGAATAGGAGGGAGTAGTATATAGTAATCCCCCGTCCACGATAAGTGTGGTCCGTAGGGAGTGACACGAGTTTTAAGAGTGAGAGAGTGGTTAGATAGATATATTGTGAGTGAAGTCATTTTCATTTAAGAAAATACTATATTTATTGTGGACGGACGTAAAAGAAAAGAAGACTACACTTACCATGGACGGGGGAGTATATGATGATATTATGATTTCACATAGATTTGTACTGATATCCATTTTCAAGTTATAGTTAAATTAATAGTACTTGATTTTGTTTCTATGCGTACATATATGTCATTGATTGTTAAATCAATCATGTTTCTTTTATTTAATTTGTGTAGTGTAGTACGCTAAATTATTGACTTTTTAAGTTCATTAAAATAATAAGGGTAAATAGGCTTAAAATACACGAATTTTATACGCATTTTGGAATTTCACACGATCTTTAAAAATTGTGTAAAAATACACCAACTTAACGCTCATTTTGGTATTTCACATGACATTTAATAATTGTGTCAAAATACACAAACTTAACAACTTTAAAAAATTTCACATAATTTTTTTTGTCTGGAAAAAATCACTGCTGACATGACCGTCAGTTTCTAAACGCGACAATAACTTGTTTTAATTAAATTATGTGTGCATTCTCCTTGGCAAGAAACGACGCCGTTTAATTTATTTTGTATTTTGACTGGAACGACTTCGTTTGAAATCAGTAAGGATTAGATAGTACTAATAGGTTTGAATTTCTTGATTTAATTGATCAAACGACATCGTTTCTTGCCAAGATGGATGCACACACATCATTTAATTAAGAAAAGTCATTGTCATGTCCAGAAATCGACTGTCTTGCCGGAAAAAAATTATGTGAAATTACCAAAAGATGTTAAGTTTTGTATTTTGACACAATTTTTAAAGATAGTGTGAAATACCAAATAAGTGTTAAGTTGATGTATTTTGACATAATTTTTAAAGGTCATGTGAAATACCAAAAGAAGTGTTAAGTTGATGTATTTTGACACAATTTTTAAAGGTCATGTGAAATACCAAAATGTGTGTAAAGTTCGTGTATTTTAAACCTATTTACCAAATAATAATTAGATAAAAAATATTAGGGAGCGATGATTGATGAAAATATATTAAACGCAAGGAAAATTAAGCCATAAATAGCTATTTCCAACGGCTGGATTGGATGATAACTTGAGATTCGTACATCATTGAATTCATTGGGGTTCAGATAGGTCTTAATAAAAAAAAACTAGCCGTTATCGATTTACATATTCAAAATTTGTACTCCCCTCATTTACGATAAGTGTGATCTGGAAGGAGTGGCACGAGTTTTAAGAGCGGGAGAATAGGTTAGATTAATTAATTGTGAGTGAAGAGTGAGACCCATGATTATTGTGAGTGGAGTCATTTCTATTTAATGAAATATCACACTTATTGTGGACGGACGAAAAAGGAAATAAAACCACGCTTATTGTGAACGGGGAGTATCAAAGAAGAGCGGAGCAAATTTATACATACATGTTGCAATATTCTCATCAAAATATCAAGGCTAGCTCCATCTTTTATTGAATTGGTACAGTAAAAATAAAACAAGAGCGGGAAATTAATTAACAAGATATATACTACTAGTATATAGTAGAAATTAACTAGAGAGAATTGGGGATATATATATATATATAGAAAGAAAGGTGCATTTTGAGATTCAGAGGCACATATAGGGACCGGGATAAAATGTAAGATGTTGAATAGTGTAGAGGTGAAAAGGGGAAGTGGTATTGGAATTGGTAGAAGATTTCAATACAAAACCGGAGGAGTAAGAGTCGAGGATGACGGGGCAGTCCGGTCGGGGAGAGGAGACCAAGAACACCTTGCACTTATGGGCCCCCCACGTCGTCACCTTATCCGGCCTCAACACGTACCCGCCCTTGCTATTCGTCGTCGTTTTCTCCTCCCAAGCCTCCTTTGTGTTGTTGCATTGCAGCTTCACCACCGCCCCTGCACCACAACAACAATATAATATTAGTTATTAGTACTGAATTAATACATCCAAACTTACCACTAACACTAATTCATATGATATGATATAATTAATTAATTGAAGAAGAGTAATTAATTACCAGGAAGGATAGCGGTTTTAGTTGTAGAGCCGGGCCCACCCTCCATGACACAGTAGTAGCAAGAGACAGAGCCTTGTATTACCACCTTCTGTCTGGGCGGAGGAGAAAGAGGAGGAGGGGCCGATTCAGCTGCATCTGCTGCTATTGCTACCACACAAAGGACCGCCAAATTACTTAAATTCATCACAACACCCATTTTGCCTACTGCTCAGTGCTTATACTTGAGGAGGGAGAGGGGAACTCAATTTATAGTTTTTATGTCATTTTTTCTTATAACATTATATCTCATGTTCCATTAATTAATTTAATATGGATAAATCACGAAATTGTGAAGAAGTGGGGCTTTGCTGGTGTTGACCGTAGTAGTTAGGAGTATTTTGTAATTGAAGACATGATGTAATTACTAATTAGGCCTGCTGGTCTTCTTCGGTCTCAGCGCGGTACAGGTGGATGTCCCACAAAACCCACAAGCCTACCAAAGTTGACTAAACCTTGTGGGAGACAATTGGGAGTGCATTTTCTCAGTACTTGCCGCAATAAACAAATTGGCAACAACAATCTCTCTACAAGTTCCATTCTAGGCAGACTGCCGACCACCTATCAAATAAATTTAATATACTACTTCATCCGTCCCACTCATTTTGTCCATTTAATGTATGGCACGGAGATTAAGGAGAAAGGTAAAAAGAGAAAAAATGGGTAGGTCTCGTTACTTTTGAAGGGTCAATTATTTCCTTTTTAGGAAAGAGGACAATTTCAGTGGGACAACCAAAAATAGTTAATAAATGAGTGGGACGGAGGAAGTACAAAATAAATTTAATAAATTAAAAGGTTAATGGAAAATATTTCACACAATTTATATATAAATTACTAGAAATATCATCTCATGAAAACACTAACAAATAATATCGCCAAATATTGAGTTTTTATATATATATTTTTTCTTTTATATATCGCCAAAATTATATCAAAAAATTCTCTAATGTGTAGAATCAGTTGAAAATATCGCACCATCACTTTTCAATTAATTATGATTTATTTTATAGATCGACCTAGCATAGATCTTCCCACATTTTCTCCGTGCGCATACCATTTTTCTTGGTATTATGTGGCTGGAAGATTTGCAAGCTTCCTCCAATGGATTTCCTTATGTGAATGCGGCTGTACCGGTGAATACATGTGAAGATTTTGTGCAGCTCAATTGCCCTATAAATTGAGCTCAAATCTGCGGAACAAATGTGTGACTGTGTGCAAAAAGTGAGCCAAAACAAGAGGGAGTTTCGTGAGTACACTTTGAGAGAGAAGAGTTGCGTTGAGGAAAATTCGTAGAGAACTTTTCATCTTTCTTAAAATAATATGTAGCTCACCCCCCTTGTGTTCCCGAGTTAGTTAATTCGATCGAGATATTTTTGTATTTCTCCTATATATTTAGGTTAGGAAGAATTTTGTACACCTACTATATACATAGTAAAAGATTTCTAGACTACAGTCTCATGATTTTTTCCGATTCGTGTTTTCCATATAAAAAACTCTTAGTCTCACAATTAATTTATATTAATTCTGCACCAAATTTTTTTTTGTTGGTTTGGTCCCATTTCTCAATCCGGCAAGGGAAAAAGAATTATCATATTTCCGATCGATTCGCAAGTGTCATTCATTCATTTTGACATTCTTTATTATATATACGTGCAATACTTGCTGCAATATGATGGTCTATTAACCTATCATCTACACATACATAAGCATATAGATGAACTTTAAATTCCCTTAATTAAATAAGAAACAGCCACTATCAACAATATTTCATCGGGATGAGATTCTCAATCACACAAATTTGGTGTTTCCACTTGTTTATCACGTTTAACTTTTCGTTTTTCTTCCATTTATTATATTTCAATTTCTTTATGAATTATTAAATTTCACGATTGTTATTTATGGTTTGATTATACGTACCCAATTAAGATATATAATTATTTTTAAAATTTTACTTTCAATTGTAGTTAATGATTCATTATTAGGCTCGTTGGTCATTTCATAATTAAGATTTTTATATTTTTAATTAAATTTCAAAGTTTTAGTCAATGAATGTTAAATTTTCAAATAAGAAATTATATAAAATAGCCACTTAAGTTAATAAAAACAAAATTATAACATATTTTGATTTTAGTTTTAAATTTTTATTTTTCTCTCTCTCGGTTGACAGAGTAGCAGCCTGGAAGCCACCATCGTCTTCGATTTTCCCCTCTTGTCCAGTCAGCTACCTGTGTAGGAGTCCCTGCCGGCGTCGTCTTCTGCCTGGAAACAACCGATGCCAGCAGCAGCGCGACTGATTTCTCACCCGGTCAAGACTCGACAACACGCTAGCAACCGAGGTTCGATAATTCAAGATAAAAGAAGAAAAACAGGACAGGTTCTAAACAAATTATTCTTGTTCTTGATTTTGAGTTTAGGATGTCATGAACTTATAGAATCTTAATTAGTTGAAGTCTATTTGTTTAAATTGAAAGCAGGAGATACAAAGATTAAGATTTAAACTTTACAGATTATAATTCATGGTTCGAGTTTTAGTAAACTGTGGACTATGGTTTTCTACTTGGTTTGATGATCATGCTTGTAGTTATTGAAAAATAGAATAGGTTACTGCAATTATATTTTCTTATTTGCTTATGATTTCAGTTTGGAGCTGCTTATCTGAGAAACAGAGCTTCTATTTGCTAGACAAAGTTTGGAAATTTGAGTTGTATATACTTCTGGATTTAATTGGTAGATTGGTGGTTCGTAAGAAGAAATTCTGATGATTGTGTTGCTGTGATCTTGACTGTAATTCCCCTGCAGCTTCTTCTTCCCTTCATTATTCTTGGTTGTATTTTGTTTTTGGGGATGTGAGAAGGATGCATGGGTGATGTATTTAAACTCTAAGGTTACTTGCAATTACTTCACTAATGATCATAATTTCTGACAGGGGTTGAAAATTTTACAGATTCCCAAAGATTTAATCTTATCTCAAATTAATTTACAGCAGCTACTCCACGCAAGTTAATTTGCAAGTTAACCCGCTATGCGAACATGGAGCGAGCGTATCTTCATGCGTTGTTCGTACCATCATGAAAGGCGCGAATGGCGCGAACAGTGCGAGTTGAGGTGGTGCGAACGGTGCGAGTTGAGCGAATGGTGCGAATGGAGGTGGAGCGAACGGTGCGAATGGAGGTGGTGCGAGTGGAGCGCATGGAGGTGGTGTGAACGGAGCGAGTGGAGCGAATGAAGGTGGTGCGAGTGAAGCGAATGAAAGTGGTGCGAGTGGAGCGAGTGGAACGAATGGAGGTGGTGCGAACGGAGCGAGTGGAGCGAACGGTGCGAATAGAGATGGTGCGAACGGAGCAAATGAAGTGAATGGAAAGGTTAGGACGGTGCGAATAGAGATGGTGATGGCGTGAATGGTGTGAATCAAAAAAAGGGTATTTTTGTAAAAGTGGCTAGTATTTATATATTTTTAAATTAGTGGGTACTATTTTATTTTTATTAACTTAAGTGGTTATTATAATATTTCACTCTTTTCAAAATTATCAACCTCTCTTCTAGTGTATGTTCTTCTTCATTCCACTGCCTCTACTTGCTACTAGTGCTGTCAAAACAGGCCCGGCCCGGCCCGACGTGGTGGCTTTTTCAGGCCGGGCTTAGCAAATTCAGTCGGTCCAACAAATTTTCGGGCAGGACCGGCCGAATAAAAGCAAAAGCCGGTGACTGGGCCGGCCCGATAAAAATGTGCTATAAATTGATTTTTCGGGCCGGGCTAGGCTCCATATTTTCCGGCCCGGAAATTTGCCAGCCCTACTTGCTACAGTCCATGTTCAGGCCCGGCCCTGGCAGTAGGCCCAAGGGGCAAAGGCCTAGGGCCCCCAAATCTGAGGGGCCCCAAAATTAGAAAAATAGCCCATTATTATTAAGTAAAAAAAAATCTCCTCCATGGGAATACACATCTGCAACGGAAAATAAAAAAACTTAGACCATTTTTCTCTCTCTCTCAATTTTCATACGCAGCTGCTCTCGTACTATATGTCTCTCTAATATGATATCAAAGATAATTTATTGTGGGCGGAGTTTTGTATATAGCAGAGAAAATTCTGAAAGAGGAATTAATTAAGCCGAAATTCTTATATCTGATCAGGGGTTGGTTCACGTACAAAATATTTTTCCCGTAAAAAATAATAATAATGCATTTTATATATCAAAATAATGTATTTTATGTATTATTACAATGCACTGTCATAATAATGCATTTTTAATTCATTACAATGCATCGTTACGATAATGCATTTCATGTTTAATTATAATGCACCGGTCAATGACAACCGTAGATCTACAAAGATCAATGGTCCAGATTGTTTCTTATTTCTTACGAGAAAATGGTTTTACATATGATCTCTTCCCTATCTAATCATATGTATCAACATATCTATTCGTGAACCTGCAGTGTCTTCAAATTATTCTATATATTGGGCGAACCCTAAGTACATAAACCAAATTTCGGCAACTGGTTCCATTATGCAAAAAAAAAAAAAACTGGTTCCATTATGCAACACAAGTACGAATTATATCTACCTATTACAGAGTAGTACTAATATTATTTATTCTTACTTAACCAAAATCCACGCAATTCAACTTTAATGCTACTACGGAATAATGTAAAACGTGAAAACGTAAGTATCGTACACGCAATAGGTCCGCCACTAGGAGGATTTAATTAAGTGAAACCGAATTCATTAACAAAATAAGGAAGTAAAGGCCGCCAGACCTCGAGATCTATCCGCACTAATAGTAATTTTTCTCAGCAACGTGATTATGAAATCTGAATAAGGATAATAATTTTTTTCTTAAGTGGGAAAAAGGTTAATAATAATTATTGTAATAAAACATGGTTTTATTATGCTAATACTCCATATATATATAGGGAGTGCTTCTTACGAAAAAAAACCCTTAAAATAAGAATTAAGAATAATCCTACACCATGGATCTCATCTTAATGGATGGTTAGATTTAATCCAGAATTTTTAATCCAACAAAATTGAGAAACGCATTTTTATGAAGACAAGGGCAAAAAAGTAAAAATCAAATTCATTCCTCTATATGCATCATTCAACCCACAACTCCCGTTTCATTCAATTCTCCCACACCATAGCTGCGATTCACCACCAAAAACCTTGAATCTCTGAGATTCAATCGGTTAGAAAACACAAAAAAACTACATCGAAGTGAAATCGAGGAGCAAATCGATCTTTTGTATGAATTTCGAGCACAAAATCGAGCTAGGGCTTGAAACCGATCTGTGCGATACTGAAGAACAAAATTGAAGAAATTATATTTAGCTGAAGAACAATGTCGACATCACCATGCACTGAAGGTTAGTGATTTTATGCATAAATTACTGGATTTATCTTATTACTTATTTGAGAACTCTGTGTTGATGAGATTAAATCCAATTGTAGTGCTTCCATTAAACTTTATGCACTTCGATCACGTCTCTCCTTGCATTTGAGCAAATAAACTTGTGTGTTATGGATGTTATACCTTGATTTTGGGAAATTTTATGAACTAATGATTTGGAACTTGTTGTGAATGAGAATCTATGAATTATGATATTGCAAAATCAGTAGATTTTGGGATTATGATTATGCAGTTGCATGTAGTAGTCTCGTGCATGAGAATTTGGAAATTTTTAGATCATTGCACTGTGGTTTATCTCATAAGTCAGTATGGTGCATCTGATGATTAAGTTTGATGCATCTTAACATAGATAACATCATTACAACCTCTGTTGCATGATTTTGAACGTAGAATTGCACTGTGGTGCATCTCATGACTCATTCTGGAGCATATGATGGTTGAGTGTGCTGCATCTGAACTTGATTTACATTATTACAATCTTTGTTGAAGGTTTTTAAATGTAGAATTGCATTGTGCTGCATGTCATAACTCAATGTGGTGCATCTGATAATTAAATGTGATTCATCTGAACTTGGTTTATATCATTATAAACTTTGTTGTACGTTTTTTAATGTAGAGTTGCACTGCGCTGCATCTCCTAATTAAGTATGATGCATGTGGTATAAGTGCGGTGCATTTGACTGGTGAATATGGTGCATGTGGGAATGCACTGTGGTGCATCTAGGTATTAGATAGTTTTTGATAAGACGTTATAAACACAGGGTGTGTTTCAGTATTTTTATGTCATGCATCTCATTGGTAAATATGTTGCATCTTATTAGTAATTGTGGTGCATTTATCAAGTAATTATAAATGCATATTGACTGTTATATATTTATATATATGTAATGTAACAGAAAGAAGCCAAAGAATGCATGACAAGAACAAAAATCCAAAGAGAAAGGAAGTAGAAAAAGATGATGATTTTGTTGATAATATCCTGCATAAGAAGCATAAGGAAAAAATTGGTACAAGTAGTAACGGAGAAGAGAACAACGATCCAAGAAAAAAAAGAGGAGATGTGTTGTCAGGAAACAAAAAAGCGAAGCTATTAAACGAGTAGAACTCGTGAGATTGCTTGAGGGATTGCCTAAGTTAAGGATCAGAACAACTGTAAAGAGTTTTCATGAAGCTATAGGAAAACTAGAAGATGAACAAAGACAAGCTATAAAGGAGATGGGATTTGGGAGCTTGCTGCAATTACGTGTTGGGAAATTACCATCAGCACTAGCATATTGGCTAGTAGAGAGCTTTGATGCAGCAAGTTGTGATTTAAAGCTAGCAGAAGGAAGAAGAATGCATATAGATGAAGAAGATGTGTACAGCGTGTTTGGTTTTCCAAGAGGAAAAAGACGTATTGTGAAGATTGAAAGAAACAATAGAACAGAAACAGTTAGAGAGTGGAGATCAATGGTAGCAGGTGGCGATAAATGGATGGTGAACGCAAAGGAAGTTGTTGATAAGATGATGGGAATAAAGGATGGACGAAATATGGTTCAAAAGGAACTTTTTGATTCTGATGGCATCAACACTTATTGAGGGAATACATAGCGGATATATATTTCCTTACATAATGAATTGCTTGAATGATATGGATAGGATTACAGAATGGGATTGGTGTGGATACGTGATGAAGAGTTTGGTGGAGAATACTCTTGCATGGAAAGAAGATAGAACACAGCTGTTTATTAGTCCGACATTATTCTTGATAGTAAGTGTTTATTTTATTTCTTAACAGTGATTAATTTATTTAATTGTTAATGGCTAATAATTGATATTTGTTGTGCAGATGGTTTATGTTGATAGAGTCTCAATTTTCAACATAAAGTATAGCAGAAAATCCACACTACATCAAGGGAATGGAAGAAATTGAAGTGGCTGCACAAAAAAAGATAGAATACATAAAATTCGTGGAATGTCACAATACATTGGAAGATATGGAGATTATCATACAGATAAGGTAATAATAACAAATGCATATAATTATGTACTGTGATGCATCTGAGTATCTATTTAGGGTGCATCTGATTTTTGAATATGGTGCATATGATTGACACTTGTAATCTTTGTGCAGAATAAGGATGAAACAATGCAAGATGATCAAGTTCGTGATGATGACAATTATCAAAGTCATGTGGATAGTTGGGAGGAAGAAGAAGATGCACAAAATATTATGAACGAATGCAACATCCATGAAGTATAATTGTGTTTCATTTAATTCATGGAATAAATTAGATTTAGAAACTTATTTCTAGAAATTGATAAAACTGAAATATAATATTTCTTACAGGAGGAACAGGAAAAGGAGAATGAAGAAGAAAAGGAAAATGAGGAAGAAAATGACAATGAAGAAAATGAAGATGAAGAAGAAAACCAAATTGCAGAAGAAGACAATGGAGAAGAAGAAAATGAGGACAAGGCAGATGAAGAAGAAGCCAAAGGAGATGAAAACGAGGAAAACTCGGATGACGAAGAAAAGATGGATTAATGCAATGATATACCAGATAAGGTACTTTTGAAAATTTATAATTTGATTAATACTTATATTTTTTGATATACTTTATGGTGATATACTTTATGGTAATAAAATTACAACAATTAGGATGCTGGAAAACAAGAAATGAGTGTGGTAGTGAAAAGGGGTAAAACACACAACATGATTTGTCGAAGCAAATCCAAGATCAAAAAGACAGATACAAGTTCTTCTCCATAACTGAAAAGACCGATACAAATTTCAAGGCCCCTCACAAAGCATCAAAAGCAACTGGCCCTGTACACTTTACAAGTTCAAACTGATAAGTATGCACTGCCTATACTTGAATAATTGTATTTTCATTATAATTTGTAGTTGTATGTGATATATTAAATTATTCTAACCAATATTGAATGAATAAAGAATTATAAAATGTTCAGCTTTGAAGAAATTGAACTGAATAGAACGAAACTAAAGTCACTTGCAAATAAAGCTTTAGTTCATTCTCATGTTGTGGATGCATAGAGTGTAAGGCTGAACTACCGTGAAGACTTACGTTCATCAGAATCACCAACCCGATTCTTTGCTACAACAAGAGTTACTGTAAGTAACAAATCTTTAATTGTTAATTATATTATATTTTTTTTCTCATAAATCCTTATATTGTGAATGATGGTCCCGGAACGAGGTCTTCGGTGTAGAGGGGGGTGAATACACCGAAGAGGGATTTTTGAAAACGATTGACAAATTAAAACAGAGTTGAGTGAGAGCTCAGTTATGAGTTCAGCTGACTTCTAAATAAGGTGATCGAATTTGATCGATAACTCAGCTGGTTGTGCGGAAAGTGGTGGAAAGAAAAACTTAGCTCGTTCCCTTTACAAAATCTCAGAAAAACTTAGTTTCAGTTTTCAGTTAAGCAGGTTTAAAACAAATGCAGCTGGCTGGGTCACACAGCCAGAGAACTTAAGCTTTGAAAACTTGTGCTGTGCAAATGCGGTTAGTTCTTTAAATATATAAATTGCAAATACTGAATAAAGCAATAAAGAACACAGAATTTTAACGTGGTTCGGAGAGAGAACTCCTACGTCTACGACTAGTTTTTAGCTGGTAAATCCACTAAGGATAACCACTTGGTTTACGAGTACCAAGAAACTTCGCAGCTCTACCTCGAGCTGTGTTCTAACAGTTTACGGGCACTGTAGAAGCCTATCTCTTTTCAGTTTTTGGGTACTGAAATACCTTACACTCGAATTTCGCGCTTTGAGAGGGCGTAACCTTGACCTAACCTTTTCTGGGTAAAGGAGGGTTTTGGTTTCCAACTTTGAACGAGTTCTTACAATGAAGAACATTGGAAGATGAACTCGTTCAGATCTAGGCTTTGGATTTACTAAGATTTCTGCCTATTGATCAGACGAAAAACTAAAGCAGTTTCTGAAAGTAAACACTTAAGAATTTAAGTGTTCTTCAAAGAGTTAGATAACTGCTAGAGAGCTTTTTAAAACTTGAGAGATTCAGAGAGGTTGAAAGCTTGTAGAGAGTTTTTCGTATTTGATTTTGAGGTTGAAGACTGATATTTATAGGTAGAAATTCAAATCTAGCTGTTGGAGGAGCCGTTTGAATCTTACCTACTCTCTGATCTGTCGATCTGCCGTTGAGCGTATCTTCACCTGTCTTCATCATTATGTCAGATCCTAGGTTCGCCTTTCTAGGATACTGAGATGTCGATCCCTCATTGGTCGAGGTATATTGACTTCCTCTGACACTGGGATTTCTGTCTTTCGAGCTGGTTTTTGAATTTAGAGCTGGATTGGGTAAACTGACTTGAAGTGACGACTTCAGAGTTAGTTCCCTTTTTGTCTGCTCAGCTGACTCTCTTAGACTTGAGTCAGCTCAATTTATTCTGCTCCGTTGGATCTCCTTGGCTGGATCCACTCTTCTTTTCTTGAGAGTCAGTCTGACTCAGCTCAGTCTTTGAACTCTGTTCAGGTAAGAAACCTTTCAGCTGACTTTGGGTCCAGCTGATTACTCCACTGGGTCTTCTTTCGTCTTCAGCTTCCTTACCTGTAAACTTAGAAAATCTAAGGCTCAAACAAGCGAGCTGGTAAGCTAAACTTAGGTTTGTACATTCATCTACGAGGTTGGAGAACAGTTGGGTTTTGGAATCGAATTAAAACTCTAGAATTTTCCCAACAATTTCCCCCTTTTTGATGATGCCAAAACCTAACTGAGAAAAACAACCTACTTCCCCCTAAATGAGAAAGTGGGTTTAAAAAAAATGATAAGAAAATTTCCGCAGAAGATTAAATTCAGAGTTCAGTGCCTGGACAAAGAGTTATTGTCATCAGGGTGAGCTTGAGAGCAAAAACATTTCAGTTTTATTAATCCACAAAGATGAATACAAGAATTACAGGATTAACAAACTGAAAAATAGACAAAATTAAATCCCAGTTGGCTGGGTCTTCATTTCTGCTGCTGCTGCTGATTCTTCAATCTATCTTCTTCCAGCTGCTCATCTGTTCTTAACCTGTACCGGTTGAATATCATCTGTTCTAGCTTCCTGTATTCTTCTTCGTTGTTTACCTTGGAAATTTTTCTCCTGATTGCCCATCTATTTACTTCTGCGATAATTTTCGATTTGTCAGGAAGATGAGTTCCAGGTATCAACGGAGGCTGGAGATGATACAGCTGGGGAGCAGTGAATTGGATCTTTGCGGTACTTGCAGCATTGAAGAATGCTTTCGCAGTCATCCTATCTTGATGAAAAAGCTCATTGAGATGCATCTTGAAAGCAACATCTGGGGGCGTATTAGGGTAAGCTCCCAGATAGTAGTAATCTTCCATGAACTCAAATTTTGTATGTTCCTAGTCGCCGTTTAACTCTTCTGAGATCCATTCATCTGTTCTTCTCCAGTTCATTGGCATCTGAGACTTTTTCTTTGCTGCTCTTATGTTTGCTCTTTTCTTCTTCTGCTTATTTTCTTCGGCATTGAGCAAACTTTCTTTCTTCTTCTGCTGCTCTTGAAAGCTTTTCATCTCTTGCTTTTGTTGATTCACAAAGTTGCAGAGCCATTGAGTATCATTGAACTGTTCTGGCGTGGCTCCACTAGCTTTGGCAAGAGGGATGATTATTTTGCTCCATTTTCCTTTCCATCCAGCTGGTTCTTCTGCATCCAGCTCAACAACAACTTCATCAATCTCAGACTGTATCACTTGGATTTCGACTTCAGCTACAGCTTTCCCTTTGCCCGTCCTTGATGTTTTTCTCTTGTCAATACCTTCCCCCTTTTTGGCATTATCATCAAGTGCGGAGGAGAGGTTGACAACTGTCTCATTCAGCTGGGCCAGGGCTTTGTCAATATCAGCAATCTTGGCTGAGTTGTCTGCTGTGACGAGATTGAGCTGTGTTGTGCTGTTGCTTCCAGCTTTGAACTGATTGTCCAGCTCCTTGTAGAGATTGAACAGCTGGTGAATGTCGATTACATTGGAGAGAGTCTGCTGTTGGAGAGCTTCCAGCTGGCTGGATAAGTCGTTGACGCTGCTTTCCAGTGGAGCTTGGAGGTTTGAGATGATCTCAGGGACTCTCTTCTCTAGATGATTTGTCTGATCAATTCGTTGAGAAACGAGAGATTGCTTGAGATCTTGGATGGTGCTTTCCTGTAGATTCTGGGCAAATCTGTGAACTTCATCAATGGACTGTCCATTACAATGAACTTACCATTCTACAGCTGTGATGCGCAGAAGGTTGTCAACATCTGATTTGAGTCTATCCTGGAATAGGATTTCCTCAACTTGTTTGGCGATCTCGTCCTTCATTGCATCAGAAAGCACATTAGGATCCGTCTGGGTCCCGGATTCGACTTGGCTGGGTTTTACTGCCTCGATCTCGACCAGTGAGCGAGTGTCATCGGCATCTGGACATTGTGGGATAGCTTCGGTAGGCTCAACTGTTGCATTAGTTGGCCCTTCGTCAATCATTATTACCTCAGCTGTGTCGGCAGGGACAGCTTCCTTGGCAGTCTCAACTGGAACAATCCAGCTGAGATTGTGTAGGTAAGAGGTGGCTCTTGAGATGACCTCCTCAGAAGGTGGTACTTCATCCTGTTCAACCTTTTGGATGAGGATTTGGATCAGCTCGTCTTGATGCTCAAAAGCATCCTGAAGATTTCCAAATCCAAATATCTCTTGTAGAGCTGCTTCTTCGGCTTTGAGCTTATCAAAAGTGTAGAATTCCACAAGTTCTTCATTTGCGTCCCAAGTAGACATCTTGGTAGCTAGATAAAATTTCAAGTCGCTGACGACGACTAATGCGGCGGGTAGAGAAGCAAGAGAAGAAAATTGTTGCAGTGCGCTCTTTATTCCTTGAAGCCTGAGGTCCTCGAACCTCATGATAGTGGCAGCACGTGCAACAGCTCTGGGACTGAGGATTTCGATTTCCTCAAAGGAAGTGGGGCTAGATGGTTCAGATTGGTTTTCATCATCCAACTGCAAAGGATCGTCAGCTGGATGGGGCTCTTTAGGTGAGCTGGGTGCTTAGAATTGGGTGTGAGGGAGTTGGATGGTTTCAGGTACTGCAGAAGTAGGAGAGGATACTGGGTGTGGTACCTGAGGATGAAGAGGAAGGAGAAGAGAGTGTTGTTGAGGAGTTCCAGCTGATGTGAGATCAGCTGGAGCGGGTTGTGAGGATGCTTGAAGAATTTGGCGAAGGGGAATAGCATCCTCCGGGTCAGAGTGGGGGACAGGAGAGGCTGTGGGAGTGGATTCAGATCCAGCTTGCTTATCAGCTGGCTTATCTGTTGTCTCCTCAGCTGGCTTGCTGGCTGCCTTGAATTTGAGCTTCTTTTTGGCAGGAGGAGATACAGCTGGCTGAGATTCCTCCGGCTGCTTCCTTTTCCCTGCTTGAGAGGGAGAGGCAGTCTGCTGCTTTGTCTCCTGCATCTTCTTCTTCCCTTCAGGGGCTGCTTTCTTCAACAAGTTAGAGAGCTGACTCTGCTTTTCAAAAAGAATTTTGGACACATGAAACTCTTCTGTGTCGTGCCACTTGATTTGCCGTCCAGTGGAGTAGTGTTCTATTATGCACGCCACCTTGGTGCATAGATATATTGTCTCCCTACAGCTGTACCGGGTGAAGCTGTCATCTTCAAAATGAATCTTTTTCGACTCTTTCTCCAACTTTCCCATGAAGAAGGAGAACCAATCCACAGGATCATTCCTGAGGATGGCTATCATTGGCTTCAGTTTGGGTATGCTGATCTCTCCTTGAGATCCAGCGATACCGAGGATGCACTTCTGGGTGACATCCAGAAGTAGTCTGAATTTAGGCTTGAGCAGAAGCTTGGACATGCTCGCCCTGTAAGGTTTCGGTTTGAACAGCATCTGGTCCAGTTCGACCTGGATTTCTTCTCTGGTGTAGTTGTCTGGGGAGCGGTCCCCAAGAGTCTTTAGGCCGAACAACTTGCTCAACATCCGGTTGATGTTGATGTCGACATCCCAAGGAGTTGTATGCCCTGTCTTTTCCTTGAGATGTAGAGTGATGTTGGAGCGGAGACGTTCATCTCTGTTTGTCATCTCCATGAAGAATTCTGCCACTTCCCGGCGGAAGATGTTCTTCGGTCTTGCAGTCGCCCATTGCAGTAGACCGGCTTTCTCGATGAGATCCAGCACCTCCTGAAACTCTGAATTCTTGTAATTCTTGAGAGTTAAGCAACTCTCAAAGTGAAGCTTTGACATGAGATTCTCAGACTGGTTCGCTCCTAGTGTTATCTTCTTTGGTGCCATGATCTTTTTCTGTATTAAAGAGTTAGAAGATACAAGGGAAATGTGTTTTGCAGAAAGATAAGCAAGAACTTGTTATATAAAATTTCAGAGATATGAAAGAAACTATGGCGACGATTTGCATATCTTTGATATATATATATATCAACCGTCTATTTTGATGAACGGTTGAGATCTTGACATCCGACTTTAAGATCTGCGGCTGGGAGAAATTTGCGCTACACGTTAAGTGACGTGCGTAAATAGAGTGTAGGTCACGCGCGCGTGAGGTAGTCAAAACGTTCTGACTTCTGCCTCGACTTTCCCGAGCTACAGTACCCTGTATGCTTTTCATTAAATGCGATGAGATTCGATTGGATGGATGGCTTATTGACTAATCCATCTAAGGAATGTCTGGGTATTTGAATTAAATTCAAATAATTTTATCCGTAAATAGCATATTCCTCAGGAAAATAAATGAAAGACTGCAAACCTGTCAGCTGATCTTTGTATTCAGCTGATACCTCGGCTGTGTTTCTTTATGTTGAGTTTCTCCTTCAATTTTATTAACCAGCTGAGCTAGATTCCCCTTCAGCTGGTTTCCCTTCTTGAAATGAGTTCACGAGCCGATTAGGTCTGGATTCTTCCAACTTGATAACCCAAAGGTATCCGGCTGAGTCTTATTCCCCCTCAGCTGGATGAAGTCCCTTCATCTGGATTAAGCAATCCAAGCAATCCACACAGTATTTTGAATCTTGCTTCCATCAGAGGCTTTGTTAAAATGTCAGCTCGTTGGATATCTGTGTGAATTTTCCCAACAATGACGTCTTTCTTTTCCACGTGATCTCTGATGAAGTGATGTCGAACGTCAACATGCTTACACCTTGTGTGAAGGACTGGATTTTCAGATATTGCAATAGCACTTGAGCTATCACAGAAGATTGGAACTTGACCAGTTTTCACTTCAGAGTCATCCAGCTGATGCTTCAGCCAGAGAATTTGAGAGCAGCAGCTTCCAGCTGCCATATACTCCGCTTCAATTGTAGATGTAGCGACACACGTCTGTTTATTTGAAAACCATGATATCAACTTGCTTCCTAGGAACTGACATGTTCCTGAAGTTGATTTTCTGTCTAATTGATCTCCAGCAAAGTCTGAGTCTGAGTATCCAGTCAGCTGCAAATTATCTTCAGCTGGATACCACAGCCCAACGCTCTGAGTACCCTTTAGATATTTGAGAATATTCTTGACTGCTTGCATATGTGCCTCCTTAGGATCAACTTGAAATCCGGCACATACTCCGACCGCAAATGCTATATCTCGGGCGGCTATTTGTGAGATACGACGGGAAACCAATTATCCCTCTGTATTTGCTGGGATCCACTGGTTTTCCTTCGGTTCCAGGTTCAATCTTCCAGTTGGTATTCATATGGATCTTCACCGTTTTGCTGGATTGAATTCCATATTTGGCGATCAAGTCTTTCACGTACTTGGATTGATTTATGAATATTCCTTCTGCTGATTGCTTGACTTGAAGTCCTAGGAAGAAACTCATTTCTCCCATCATCGACATTTGAAATTGTTTTGACATCATCTCTCCAAATCTTTCGCATAAGACAGTTGATCTTGAGCCGAAGATGATGTCGTCCACATAAATTTGGACAACTAATATATCTTCACCTAGTTTGATGGTGAAGAGGGTTCTATCGACTGAACCTTTCTTGAATCCTTTGGATACAAGAAATCCTGATAGAGTGTCATACCAAGCTCGAGGTGCTTGCTTCAGACCATAAAGCGCCTTCTTTAGCTTGTAAACTTTGTTTCCTTCTACTTCAAATCCTGGAGGTTGTTCTACGTAGACATCTTCTTTGATTTCTCCATTCAGAAATGCACACTTCACGTCCATTTGGTATACTTTGAATTTGTGATGTGCAGCGTATGCAAGGAATAATCTGATGGCTTCCAATCTTGCTACTGGAGCAAATGACTCTTCAAAGTCTATTCCTTCTTGCTGTGTATAACCCTTGGCGACTAATCTAGCCTTATTTCTGATTATTACTCCAAGAGTATCCAGCTTGTTTTTGAATATCCATTTAAGTCCTATTATTTTGACTCCTTCTGGTCTATCGACCAGTTCCCAGACGCAGTTTCTGAGAAATTCATTCAGCTCTTCTAGCATTGCATTTGTCCAGGGCACGCTCTTTAAGGCTTCGAGAATTGTTTGAGGCTCTGGAACTTGAGCTACATAACATGCCATGAGAGCTGTGTCTTCGTCGAAGACGGTCAGTTCTAGCTCTACTGAGACTTGAGCTTCATTAGCTGCTTCTTGAGGATTTGATGACGGGTTTTGAGCAATTGAATTTCTTGTTCTAACTCTGTCTGATGGTTCTCCAATGATTCTTGGTGGATGATCTTCGATCCATCTTCGTCTTCTTCTAATTTCTTCTTCTAGCTCATTGATGCTTGTTGTTGCTAAGTCACGTCTTGCTTGGAGGTGTTCTGGAGTCATATCCTGAGACTCGTTCTGATTTGGATTAGAATTAGATTGATCTTGAGGCGTAGACTGAGTGAATTCAGCTGGAGAGGGAGCTGGGGAGTCAGTTGGGTCTTGATTTCCAGCTGGCGGCATTCCCCCTTGGTCTGATACTGGGGATCCCTCTGGATTTTCAGCTGGTTGATTTGCCTCTGCTGAATTGATTTGAGGTTCTCCTGGTTCATCATCCCAAATCAATGGTTCGGCTAGATTCCGGATTCGAATTTCTTGAGATCTTGTTTGAGCTGGATCGGTGTTTGATATTCCAGCTGTGTTTCTTTGTTTGATCGACTCTCTGAATTCGAAAGATGTTTCATCAAAGGTGACTTGAGGGGTCACTTCAACTGTTTGTGTTCTCCTGTTGAAGACTCTGTAAGCTTTACTTACAGCTAAGTAACCAAGGAATACTCCTCGGTCAGTTTTGGCGTCGAACGTTTTCAGCTGGGTTTTCCCATTATTTAGGATATGGCATTTTGAACCGAAAACCTTGAAGTACCCGATGAAGGGTTTCCTGTTATTCCATAGCTCGTACGGAGTCTTTCCTTTTCTGGATGTGAGTAGCGATCTATTCTGAGTGAAGCATGCTGTGTTGATTGCTTCAGCCCAGAATTTCTTTGGAATGGCTGAGCTTGCTAACATTGAGGTAGCTGCTTCTTTGAGTGTTCTGTTCCTCCTCTCAGCTACACCATTCTGCTGAGGTGTACGTGCAGCTGAGGTTTGATGTTGTACTCCGTTCTTCTCACAATATTCATATATAGTTTCATTCAGAAACTCAGTTCCTCGGTCTGATCTAATCGAGATAATTTTGCATTCCTTTTGAGTCGTCAACCTTTCCAGCAGGGCCGACAGCTTGGATCCTGTTTCGCTTTTCTGGTACAAGAATGAAACTCATGTGAACATGGAGAAGTCATCCACTACGACCAGAGTGTATTTCCTGCCGTTGAAACTCGCTGGTGTTACTGGACCAAAAAGATCCATGTGAAGGAGTTGAAGAACTCGATCAGTTGAGGGCGTCGGCTTGAGAGAAAATGAAATCTTTGTTTGTTTTCCTTGTTGACAAGCACTGCGAATATGACTCTTGTCATAAACTTGATCTGGAATTCCATTAGCGAGCTGATTTCTAGCCAGCTTGTTGATTGTCTTGAAGTTGAGAAGATTCAGCCGTCTGTGCCACAGCCAGCTGACTTCATTGCTGCTTTTTGATACAAGACAAGTGTCTGGAGGGCTGCTATTCTAGTCAGCAAAGTATATGTTTGCTTCTCTTTTCCCTCTCAGTAATACCTGCTTGGTTTCCCTGTTTTTCACTGTACATCCCTGTGCATCAAACTTGACAGAAAAACCATTGTCGCAGAATTGACTAATGGAAAGCAAGTTATGTTTTAATCCTTGTACATATGAAACGTTAGATATTTTAACATTGTTGGTTTCAAATGTACCGTAACCTTTGGTTAAACCTTTGGAGTTGTCACCAAACGTTACTTGAGGGCCTGGACGCTCTTCGTATTCTTGGAGTAGATGCTTCAGATAAGTCATGTGCTTTCAGCATCCGCTGTCCATGTACCACAGTGTTCTCATTGATTCCTCTATGATGCGTCTTTCTCTTGCAGCCTGTCAGAGAAATCAAAATTTAGGTCCCCAGTTGTGATTGGGTCCTTATGGGTTAGTTAGAGATCCCTTTACGATTCAGATTTGTTTGATGACTCTGATTGGATCATTTGTTCTGATAATTCTCCCAGCTGTGTCTATGAACACGTTCTTTGTGTTCTTTGTTTGACTCTGTTGGCTGGGTCTTGATCTCTGTCGTCTCCCAGCTTGATTTCTTGATTGTTCAGTTCTTCTTTGGTTTCCAGCTGAGACATTTCTTTGTCTCTGTCTCTGCTGTCTAACTTGGTATCTCGGCTGAACTTGATAATCCAGCTGGTAATCATATGACTGATATCCAGCTGGATGATATTTCTTCTGAGATATCTTGCCACTTGCTGCTGATGATGCTGGTGTCGATGTTGTCCAGCGTCATTCCTTCGTTGTGGTTGAATCCAATGTTGTTTAATTTGTGCCTGGGGTTGCCTTACAACTTGTCTTCTAGGACCTTGCTGTGTTTTCTGTTTCTCAGTCTGTTGTGCAGCTGGAGTTGGATTCTCTTTTGCTTTCACAAAAGTTACCTTGGTTCCACTTGTAAATGCAACATTTGTTAAATCCTTAGACCCATCATAACCCAATCCCGTCTTTAATGCTGCTGGTCGTTGTACACTAATTATTTCATCCATCGTTGATGTAGCTTTGATAAGTGCTACCAGCTTTGTGGTTAGTGTGTCTTCTGACCTTTTTAGTTCCAAGATCTCAGCTGTGGATTTTTCAAAGTTGTCCACCAGCTGCTTTTTCTCATAGTAGAATTCCTTCATCAGCTGATCCTGTTTGACTATCTTTTCGTTGAGCGACACTATTTCCTCTTTGAGCTGTGTGGCATCAGCTGCTTCTGATGCTTCTTTCTTTTTCAGTTCTACCTTCAGCTCAACATTTTCACACATTATGACATCAAGAATTTCTTGTAAATCCTTGAAGTCATTCATGACTTTCTCCACCAGATTCCAATCAGGTTGTCCTTCTGATTCAGAGACCTGCGTAGAGTGTTCGTGTGATGGTGATGGGTTAGATACGTCCTGAGTTTTAGAAGTTACCTCATCATCGTCGAGTCCGTCTGTCTATCCCATGAAGCAAGTGTCCCAGTCTTGATCATCACGGGCCATGAGTGCATCTTCCTCTGATTCTGAGAAAGGCATGTCATCATCTATTTTGTTACACTCGGACTCTTCATCAGCTATATATGCTCTTTTTCTGTCAGCTGCCTTAGCTTTCAGAAGATCTTTTTCCTTCTTTGACAGTTTGGGACAGTCCTGCTTGTAGTGTCCCGGCTCTTTGCAATTGAAACAGCCTTTCTCTGTCCGTCTTGAGGAGTCCGCTGGCTTTTCATCAGTTGCAGCGTACTTGTCTCTGTACGTCTTGGCGAATTTTTTGTATTTGCCTTTGCTGGTATTGAGTCTGTTGTAATTTTTCACCAACATGGAAATTTCTTCGAGTAGCTCCTCTTTGCTCATATCCTTTTTGTCCTTCTTCTTCTTGGAGGACTCAGCTGACTTGACATGAGCTGACTTTTCAGAGTTGGCTCTGAGCGCTATTTCTTTTGGAGCTGGGGTGAGTTCTCCTTCATTCTGTCTACTTGAAGACTCTTCTTGGGTGATCTTCAAGTTGTATTCGTTGGCTTTTAAGAGTGAGAACAACCTTTCTGTAGATAGATCACCCAAGTAACTTCGACTTTGGTGAACTACTTTGTAAGTGTTTCATTCAGCTGAAAGAGCCGAAAGAACCTTTAAATTCTTTTCCCGCTGAGTGTATTTCCCAGTTCTGATTGTCTCTATCTCGACGACTATGTTTGAGAACCTTAGCTCCATCGCTTCGATGGACTCGTTGGCTAGCTGCTTAAAGTTGTTGAATTTTTGGCAAGCTATTGTGAATTTGTTTTCTTTGATCTCTTCTGACCCTTCACATAGCTTGGCAAGTGTTTCCCACATCTCTTTGGCTGTCTCGCACTTGATAATCTTACTCAGGTAGGTGTTTGAGACTGTTGATGAGATGGTGTTCCTTGCGAAGCTATCCAATCCAGCTTGCTTTCACTCTTCTGAAGAGAATTCCTTCTTTGGTTTGAGAATTGGCTGGTATGCTGGTTGTCCTCCATCATGAGCCGGTACGAGTTCATTTCCTTGCTTATAAATGAGGATGGGTCCGTCTGTAATGACGTCCCACATCATGTCATGATGCGCACACAGGAAGCTTTTCAATCTGAATTTCCAGATTGCATAATCATCAACTGAGAAGGTGGGAAGATTTCTGTTAGGATAAGAATCCATGAAGAGATGTACATGATGCACTAGTATGAGTTTTTCTGAAAAGCGGATCTGTTCAGTTGACCACTGATACAGAGTTTCAAGACAAATCTCTTGATTCAGAAACAGAGGTCGTTTGAACCACTGCTCTGATACCAATTGATGGTCCAGGAACGAGGTCTTCGGTGTAGAGGGGGATGAATACACCGAAGAGGGATTTTTGAAAACGATTGACAAATTAAAACAGAGTTGAGTGAGAGCTTAGTTATGAGTTCAGCTGACTTCTAAAGAAGGTGATTAGCTGGACTGATAACTCAGTTGGTTGTACGGAAAGTGGTGGAAAGAAAAACTTAGCTCGTTCCTTTTACAAAATCTCAGAAAAACATAGTTTCAGTTTTCAGCTAAGCAGGTTTAAAACAAATGCAGCTGGCTGGGTCACACAGCCAGAGAACTTAAGCTTTGAAAACTTGTGTTGTACAAATGCGGTTAGTTCTTTAAATATATAAATTGCAAATACTGAATAAAGCAATAAAGAACATGGAATTTTAACGTGGTTCGGAGAGAGAACTCCTACGTCCACGACCAGTTTTTAGCTGGTAAATCCACTAAGGATAACCACTTGGTTTACGAGTACCAAGCAACTTCACAGCTCTACCTCGAGCTGTGTTCTAACAGTTTACGGGCACTGTAGAAGCCTATCTCTTTTCAGTTTTCAGGTACTGAAATACCTTACACTCGAATTTCGTGCTTCGAGAGGGCGTAACCTTGACCTAACCTTTTCTGGGTAAAGAAGGGTTTTGGTTTCCAACTTTGAACGAGTTCTTACAATGAAGAACTTTGGAAGATGAACTCGTTCAGATCTAGGCTTTGGATTTACTAAGATTTCTGCCTATTGATCAGACGAAAAACTAAAGCAGTTTCTGAAAGTAAACACTTAAGAATTTAAGTGTTCTTCAAAGAGTTAGATAACTGCTAGAGAGCTTTTTAAAACTTGAGAGATTCAGAGAGGTTGAAAGCTTGTAGAGAGTTTTTCGTATCTGATTCTGAGGTTGAAGACTGGTATTTATAGGTAGAGATTCAAATCTAGCCGTTGGAGGAGCCGTTTGAATCTTACCTACTCTCTGATCTGTCGATCTGCCGTTGAGCATATCTTCACATGTCTTCATCATTGTGTCAGATCCTAGGTTCGCCTTTCTAGGATGCTGAGATGTCGATCCCTCATTGGTCGAGGTATATTGACTTTCTCTGACACCGGGATTTCTGTCTTTCGAGCTGGTTTTTGAATTTAGAGCTGGATTGGGTAAACTGACTTGAAGTGACGACTTCAGAGTTAGTTCCCTTTTTGTCTGCTCAGCTGACTCTCTTAGACTTGAGTCAGCTCAATTTATTCTGCTCCGTTGGATCTCCTTGGCTGGATCCACTCTTCTTTTCTTGAGAGTCAGTCTGACTCAGCTCAGTCTTTGAACTCTGTTCAGCTAAGAAATCTTTCAGCTGACTTTGGGTCTAGCTGATTACTCAGCTGGGTCTTCTTTCGTCTTCAGCTTCCTTGCCTGTAAACTTAGAAAATCTAAGGCTCAAACAAGCGAGCTGGTAAGCTAAACTTAGGTTTGTACATTCATCTACTAGGTTGGAGAACAGTTGGGTTTTGGAATCAAATTAAAACTCTAGAATTTTCCCTACAGTGAATTATATATCAGACAAATATCATTGTATCACGTCCCAAGTCATTGAAAGCGGAGACACTCACTCGTCAATTTGTAGACCGAGTGACAGTTGAATTGAAAACCAACCACAACGAACCAATTGAAGAAATCGATATGGTATTATAAATAATTTATATACTTTAATTGTGAAAAACAAATCCATAAGTAAGATCATCTAGATTATAATTCTAATGTATTATTTGTTTTTATGCAGTTTTACTTTCCAATATACAAATCAAAACATTTCTTTTTGATTTGTATTGATGTGAGGATGTGTAAAATGTATGTGATAGACCACACAATTGACAAGGAATCAAAATGTCATGAAGATAGATACGATGACATTCTCGGTGATCTGGTAAATTATCTCTATAAACCATTACTTTAATAATTATACAGTTTCAAAATTTGATAAATTTGTGGAATTATTTTGCAGAAGGATGCTTTTACTTGTTTCTTGGTGGAACACAAACTGAAATAAAAAGCAAAGATGCTGGAAAAGGCAAAGTTCAGTATTGTAAACATGCCATGGGGAGACGAGAAAAATAAAACAGACAGTGGAATATTTACAATGAGGCACATGGAGACTTTCATGGGTGAACCGGTCGGAAGCTGGACTACAGGTTTGTCGAAGAAATCAAAGAAACAAATGAAGATGCTTAGAGTGAAGTATTGTACATCTATTCTTGATTGGAAGAAGAACAAACTGCAGGAGAAAATAAATGCAGAAGCAGAGTACTACTACAAAGAAAAATGTGAAGATAAAATATTTAACGCTGAGAAGTGGCTGGTTGGTTGAGTTAATAGGTGTTAGTTAGATATATCAGCTGCTATGGACGTATTTGTTTTGTTAGAAACTACAATATGCATGAGACATGAAATACTTAAATGCACTGTTCTGAAATAGTTCAATCAATGCAGTTCAAATATTTTGAAAATTTTCATTGATATGTTTTTATCTTCATGATATTTACTCTTGATCGAGAGATTGAGTTTTACTTTCTTGTAAGAATTGGTGGCTATCACGAAGGTTGAGATACCAATTGTTGGTCCCGAGACGGATACCTTGGTGTAGAGGGGGGGTGAATACACCAAGGTTTAAAACCTTTTCCAATTAAAACTCTTGAGTGAGCTGTCTGTGTTCGATCCAGCTGGAAGGCAGCTTGATCGACATAGCTGGCTGTTTGCGGAATGTGGTGGGTTTTTGGAAAGTCCGTCTGTTACTTCAAATATATTGCAAAGCTTTGTTTCTCTTTTCAGTTAGTCAGTTTATACAGCTTGAAAGAATGCTTATGATGAGTTAGCTGAATGCATAAATAAAGCAGTAAAGAACAAAGCTATTTAAGGTGGTTCGGAGAAACTACTCCTACGTCCACCACCAGAAAACCATCTGGTAATCCACTAAGGATACCACTGACTTTACGCGCAGTCAGCAAGCGTTGCAGCTTCGTTCTTCATGCTGGATACAAGTTTACGCGTACTGTATCGAAACGTAACCAGTCTGTTTACGGGCACAGCTGAAGCCTACATTCAGTTTACGGGTACTGAAGAACCTAACCTGTAGTTTACAGGTACTACAGAACCTAACCTTAACCTTTTTCTGGGTTTGAGGGTTTGGTTTTGGGGTTTTCAACTATGAACGAGTTCTTAAAATGAAGAACTTTGAGTATGATGAACTCGTTCAAACTAGGCTTAAGATAGGAAGGATTTTATGCCTAGATACTAATGGGAGAGAGCTTCAGCAGCCTGAGAATGAATAAGTACTCAGAAGGATGTAGACTGCTGGATCTTGAAGCTTTTCTAAGAGATCTTGATCTTTGGTTAGACTTCTTTCTCTGTTGATCTCTCTTGTATACTCTCTCTCTCTCTCATTTTTCTGATGATGAAGAAGACTCATATTTATAGGGAAAGATTAGAACTAGCCGTTGGAAAGAGCCGTTCTGAATCTCTACCTAACTTCTGACAAGTTGGTCTTGTCTTCTTCCTTGATTTCCTCGTAAAGCAATCCTAGGTCTGACTTCTAGGTGCTGAGGTGTCAAGTTCCTGATGGTCCAGGTCAGTTCTGACTTTATCTCAAGTTGACTTCGACTCTGCTGTACTGGTGACTCTGAGCTGTCTTGAACTCTGCTGGATTTTTGACGCTGAGCTGAGTCTTGAACTCTGCTGGGTCTTGACGCTGAGCTGAGTTGCCATACAAGCTGGGTCTTTCCTACAGCTGTGTCTGGATGAACTTGATCGTCATGAATCTGGATAACGTTGCTGATCACTCGACTTGTCTTGCCCTGCTGTGTACTCAGCTTGGTCAGCTGAGTTTCTTTTGTATGTTGTAATCTTATACAGCTCTGTTGGGCTTCATTGCTGTGGTAGCTCTGATGAGTTACTCAGCTGGGTCTTCTGCTGTCTTCAGCGACTCCACCTGTAAACTTAGAAACTCTATAAGCTCAAACATGTGAGCTGGAAAAACACTTAGGCTTGCGCAATCATCTACTCAGTTGGGGTCAGCTGGGTTTTGGTATCAAATCAAAACTCTATTAATTTTCCCAATAATTTCTCCCTTTTTGATGATGCCAAAACTCCAAGTTGGAAAAATAATTTGCTTTCCTCTTAACAGGAAACGGGGTTTCAAAAGATTAAACATTCACAGCAGGTAATCATATTCAGAGCCTGGACAAATAGAGATTGTCTTCAGGTTGATTTTGATAAAACGAACTTTTCATTCATAAGAGGAAATTTTACAACTTTCTAAATACAAAAATTCAAAAGAAATGATTCCCAGTTGGCTGGGTCTTCAGCTGTGCTACTTCCCCTATTCGTCAATTTGATGGTCAGTTTTGAGACCATATCTGTTGAAGATGAATTATTCCAACTCCTTCCATTCGTCTTGATTTTTCGTTTTGGAGATTCCTCTTTCGCCAGCCCAGTGATGAATTTCTTTGATAATTTGGGCCTTGTCAGGAAGGTTCGTTCCAGCTGAAGTGGGATGCTTTAATTGTTTGACTTTTGGAGCCTTTAGCTGGATGTTGTTTCTCTTGGCATATAGAGCAATTGATCTTGCCATCATTGGATCCGTCTCATGGAGTTCCAGAAGATAATCCTGGAAAGCAGTTTCTGGATCCATGCCTTTGTATTGATTCAAGTAGTAGAATTCTTTGATAAATTATGTTTTGCATCGTTCCCAGTTTTCATTGAAATCATCTGGGTTCTTCTTGTCGGCTGAGGCTGCTTGGACTTGTTTCTTCTTAGCTTGCATGTAGCTCTGCCTTTTCTTCTTCTGCTTTTTCTCAGCAGGCTTGAGCGATTCAGCTTTCTTTTTTATAATCTTGTTCAGCTCATCTATTTATCTTCTTTGCTCGTTGTGAAAGTTATACAGCTAGTGATAGTCCTTGTATTCTTCTAGCTTATGTCCACAAGCTTTGGCGAGAGCAACCATTTTCTCTCTCCATGTCTCTTTGACTGCTGCAGTTAGCTCTTCCTCATCCAGCTCTTTAGCATATTCATCGATTTCTGACTGATTGGGCTGCACCGGTTCTCCCTGAGTTGCAGCTTCCCTCTCAATTATTTTTCCAGCTTCATTCTTATCTTCTCACTTTTTGGCATTATCAACAAGGGAGGCAGAGAGGTCAGCAACTGTTGCTTTGAGCTTGGAGAGAGCAGCTTCAACATCAGCAATCTTGGCTGTGTTTTCAGCTGTGGCGATGTTCAGCTGATCAGTGCTGTTGCTTCCAGCGCTGAACTGAGCATCCAGATCCTTGAATAGGTTGAAAAGCTGGCGGATGTCAGAGCTGTTGGAGAGAGTAGACTTTTTGATGGCTTCCAGCTGGCTTGAAAGATTTACTATATCGTCGACTAGTGGAGCTTGAAGTCTTGTTACTATCTCAGGAACTCTCTTCTCTAGATGGTTTGACTGATCAATGCTTTGAGAGATGAGAGATTGCTTGAGATCTAGACTTGTATGTTCTTGTAAATTTTGGGCAAATTTATGGACTTCGTCAATTGTCCGCTGTTGATCTCGAACTTGACAGTCTAGAGCTGTGAATCGCATGATGACATCGACTTGAGACTTCAGTCTATCCTGAAAAAGTATTTCCTCAACCTCTTTAGAGATTGCTTCTTTCATGGCGGTTGATAGCTCGGCAGCTGAGTCCGTTTGGGTTCCAGATTCAACATGACTGGGTTTGTCTGCTTTGAACTCGACCAGTGCACGAGTGTCATCGGCAATTGGACTTGGTGGGGCTGTTTTCTCTGGTTCAGCTGCTACATCAGCTGGTTCTTCAATGATCATTACCTCAGCTGTGTTTTCTGGTACAACTTCCTTGATAATCTCAGCTGAGACTTCTTTGGAATTGTCAGTTCCAGAGTGTGTCTCCCATCCCGCTGCTGTAAAAAGCATGTTGGCTGACTCCCAGACATCTGTTGGGTGCGGCTTGGGGTATTGCTGAGATACTTCGATGATACCTCTGATGAGCTCATTTTGATGCAAGTATGCATCCTCCAGGCTTCCAAAGCCAAATGTGTGCTGGAGGCAAGCTTCATCTGTCTTGAAATTCTCGTAGGAGAAGGTTTCTATCAGCTGCTCATTCTAGTACCAGGTTACTATCTTGGTGGCAAGATAAAATTTGAGATCTCCGACTTTAGTAAGGGCGATAGGCAGGTGAGCCAGAATTGGATACTGAGTTAGAGCATTCTTGATTCCTGCAATGCGTAAATCCTCATACATGGCTTCCATGAAAGCTGAGCCAGTGGAGTTGAATGATAGAGAGGAAGTGGAATCACTCTCCTCTGATTCTGTGGAGATTTGAGGAATTGAATCAATTGGGTTCACAGTAGGCTGTGAAGAAGCATCAGCCAACTGCGTGGGAGATTGAACTTTGGGTGATGACTGTTTTGGGGGTGAGCTGAGATTAGTTGAAGAGGGTTCAGCTTGGGTGTCAGCTGGCTGTGAAGGAGCTTCAACCAGTTGAATATATGCCTGCTCTTTTACAGGAGATGGCTCTTTGGTTGGAGAACTGGGTGGAGGAGAAGGTTGTTTCGGCGGAGAGCTGTGAGGTGGTGAGGGCTGGGGTGAACTGGGATGAATAGGAATATCACCAAGTACTTGAGCGATAACCTGGGTCGGGGAAGGTGAAAGAGGTGTCTGACTCCTTGGATTATCCAGCTCATCCTCTGAGCTGGATGACGATCCATCATTCAATCCCATCTCAGCCAGGATATTTGATCCGAATTGATTGAAAGCCGACACAGGCTGTGGGGAGAGAATCATCATTGCTTGACTTGGAGTTGCTTCTGAAGAAGAGCTAGCCTCAGTTGATGGAATGACAGCTGTTTTCTTTTTCTTTTCAGCTGGGCCTCCAGCTGGTTAGGGGTCAGCTGTCTTCCTTCTTCTTTGTTTTTTTCTCAGCTGGAACTTCTGCCTCTGTTCCTTCCAGTTGCTTCTTGCCTTTGCTCACAGCAGGCTGTTTCTTCAGGAGATCACTGATTTGACTAATTCTCTGGAAGAGAATCTTTGTTTCTGGAAACGGTTCTGAATCAGCCTATTTTACTGTGTGCCCTTTCACAACTTGCTCTATCAAGAAAGAAATCTTAGAGCATAGAAACAGGGGCTCTGAGCTTGAATATGTCATCCTGGTGGAGTCGTACTTGATCTTCTCTGACTCCTTGACCAGTCGGTTGAGTAAGAAATCAAACCAGTTGACATTTGCGCATTTGATCATGGCAATCATTGGCTTGAGCTTTGGAATACTGATCTCTCCTTGAGATCCAGCTATCCCAAGAATACACTTCTGCATAATATCCAGCAGCAGCCTGTACTTTGGCTTGAGTAGGAGCTTTGACATGCTCGCTCTGTACGGCTCTGGGGAGATAAGCATCTCTTGACTGAGGAATTCATCCACTTCCTCACGGCTGTAGTGGTCTGGAATGAATTCTCCTTTGCTAGGCAGATTGAACACCTTTCGCAGCATTCTATTGAGTTTGATGTTGACGGTTGCTGAATCAAACTTTCCGTCAGCGCCCTTGACGATCATATCGAATGAAGATGAATAGAAACCATCTTCGTCAATGACGTTGAGGTAAAAGAGGGCAGCATCTCTTTTTAGCATAAGCTTGGGCATGGAGGTTGCCCACAGCAAGAGACCGGAGTCTGCAACTAGATCCACCATCTCTTTTAGTTCTGAAACATGGAGGTTGGAGGTGGACAGAACACTCTAAAATGCTAGCTTTGTCATTAGAGCTTCAAATTGGTTCATCCCTGCGATTGATTTCTTGGGTGACATTTCTGCAGTCTGTTGATTTTGATCGTGCGAAGAACTTGCAGAAAATAGATAGAGGTTACGAAGATTTGAAATTCGCAGAGATAAAGATGAAAGACGAAAGAATCCGCATATCTTTTCCATATATATCAACTGCCATAATGGATCAACGGTTGAGATTGAAACAGCTGATATTCTGATCAACGACTGGGAGAGATTCACTCATCACATTTTGCTGACGTGCTTACGGCGAGTGTATTATAACCGCGCGTGAGGCAGTTCAAACGTTTGACGTTCTGCCTCGATCCTACCGTGCTACAGTACTCTGCAGACTTTATAATTATTGCGATGGGAAAGGAAACTTATCAAGCAATTTAACTAAGGAATATATGTCCGCTTAAAATAAGAATTCAAAATAATTGGACTTAAATAGCATATTCATCAGAGCAATAAATGCATGAGATGCAAACCGGTCAGCTTGGACATAGAAGTCAACTGATACCACGGCGGTCTTTTCCTTTGCTTGACTGAGTTTTCTCCTCAGCTGAGTATCTGGTGATTAGCTTGATTTTCCTTTAGCTGAGTTCCTTTGAGCTCTGCGACTGATGTCCAGCTGAGCTTGATTAGCCTTCATCTGGGTAATCCTTCTGAACTGAGCTTTGAGATCCAGCTGAGTTTGTTCCCCCTCAGCTAGATGATTTTTCTTCATCCGGATTGAGTAGTCCAAGTAATTCACACATCATCTTGATTTAGATTTCAGCATGTTGTGCTTCTGTGTGAATTTTCCCAACAATGGTGTCCTTCAGATGTTGAGAAATCTCTTGGGTGATTTTCATGTCGTCAGCTGGGTTAGAGTATCAGCTTGATTGCTCCGCTGGATTAGGTTTCTCTTCAGCTGGTGATTCCAGCTGAGTTTTATCTTGGTGAGTGCATCCTGTTGGGTATTCTATTTGATTTTTGTTCTCTTTCCAGCTAAGTAGAGTTCCTCCTTGATTTGATAGCAGGTGGCTTTTTCTTCAGCTGCATCCTACTTCCTTTGAGCGGATTTTCTCATCATTGACTCATTCCTTTAATAAGGTCAGCTGTCCCAAATCCAGCTGATTCATCTGCTGCTTCTGAATTCTTCTCTTGAGACCAATGTACTCAACAGTGAGACTGGCTGAGTTTTTAGTTTTGTATCCAGCTGTCTTTATTTCACAGCTGGTCCCAGTCAGCTAGCTGGGTTTCTTTATTTTCTTCATCGGTTGATTCAATAAGATGTTTCAGACATCTTAATCAGAGCAATTATCCTCATCTGAGTCGGAGAAGGAGATTTGTTCATCATCCATTTCGCTCGCTTTGAGTCCTTTATCCTTTCTCCGGGAAGATGAGTCAGCTAGGTTTCTCTTTGGGTCAAGTTCCTTGTCGTGATGAACCTTCACGATCTTCTTGTACTTTTCCTTGCTGTGATCCAGCATATTGATGCTCCGTATGAGCATGGCAACTTCTTCGCGCAATTCTTCTTTGATCATATTTCTGTGCTCCTTGTTGGTCCTTCCAAGCTGAGCTGATTGAGCTGATCTTCTTGATTGAGCTTTGAAGGCTCTCTCTTTTGCCTTGGGAGTCAGCTCCGTTTTATTTATTTGGCTGGATGATTTTTCGCTTGTGATTCTCAGATCAAATTCGTTGGCTTTCAAGATGGAGAATAATTTTTCCGTCTCCATGCTGCCAAGATCAAATCTGCTTTGGTGAACCACTTTGTGTGTACACCATTCTGAGGAAAGAGCTGCAAGAACTTTCTAGTTCTTATCTCGAACTGTATATTTTCCAGTTCGGATCGTCTCGATCTCGATGACGAGGTTGGAGAATCTGAGCTCCATTTTGCTCGATGAACTCACAGGGGAGTTGCTTGAAATTGTCGAATTTCTGGCATGCAACTGAGAACTTGTTCTCTTGAATTTCCTCTGAGCCTTCACACAGCTTGGCTAGAGTGTCCCACATCCCCTTAGCTGTCTTGCAGTTGATGATCTTGCTGAGATAAGCGTCCGTCACCATTGAGGAGATGACGTTGCGAGCGTAGCTGTCCAATCCAGCTTGTCTTCTTTCTTCTGGAGAGTACTCCCTTTTGGGCTTCACAACTTGCCGAAGTACTGGTTCAGCTCCAAGTGTGGTTTCTGCTTCTCTTTCTGACTTCATGATGACGATGGGTCCATTAGTGATAACATCCCACATCGACTGATAATCATCGATAGAGAATGTCGGAAGATTCCTGCACAAGGAAGATTCCATGACAGTATGCAATATAATGATTTTAAAAAGATTTTGAAACTTTGAAGGATCTGATCAGGTGACCACTATCAGCAAAGAGGCTGACTTGACACAGATACAGTGATCTTTTGAACCACTGCTCTGATACCAATTGTTGGTCCCGAGACGGATACCTTGGTGTAGAGGGGGGTGAATACACCAACGTTTAAAACCTTGGTGTATTCACCCCTCCTCTACACCAAGGTATAAACCTTGGTGTATTCACCCCCCTCTACACCAAGGTATCCGTCTCAGGACCAACAATATGATATGTTGTTTTTTAGTATGATGATGAGTTGTTGTGGTTGTGTAATTATTAGTACTGATGCATCTTTTTTTTTGGCGTATTATGGTTATAGTTTGCAAAAAATAAAATTATTGATGTAAATTATTATAGTACATGTGTATGCATCTCTTGAAGGTTTGTGGTGCATATAGCAATGATTTGTGGTGCATCTGTTATTGCACATGTGATGCACCTATTACTGCACATGATGCATCTCTCAATTATTTGTGATGCATATACAAATGTTTTTAGTTGCATATTAGAATGATTTATGTTGCGTAAGTATTGGTTGTGCAATCTTTTAAAGTAAGACATTAGATAAAAAACAACTCAAAATACGAATCAATTAATATATGAAATAAGTGTCAACAAGAATTGACATAAGTAAAAAATTAATTATAAGGCTAACAAATGTCAAAATAACAATAAAAATATTATTCCAAACACAACATGTAGTATACGATATTGAAAATGTAAAAAGAAGATAGTAAAGAAACCCATTATTTTTTTTCCCTATCACAATTCCGTGAATCGTGATTGGCCATTTCCTTGCAATTGATGCACCTTCTCTTTGGTCTATTTGTCTTTTTTAAGGCAGCCTCCTTTCTTGAAATCAGTCTACTACCACTTCCTTTTGTCTTAATTGCATCCGGAGGGTGAACCGAGATAGAATCTGGAATTGTACAATCATAAAAGTTTTCAAACACCTTCTCATTTCTATCACCAACCGACAAGCTCCCACCAATCTTAATGTATTTTTCTGATAGCAATCTGAAATCTTGCAATAAGTCTGACATAAGATCAGCATTACCATTAACATATCCAATGCATCTGTATACCTCAGAATATAACTGACTATTTAGCATGGTTTGCTGATCTTGATGAGAAGAAGCATAGCTAGTACGATCATTAATATTAAGAAACTCAGAACACGCAAACTTAGACCATCTTCTCAACAAATATGCCTCTGGAATCCTTTGCAAATTCATGTTCTTGAAGATGAAGAACATATGTTTGCAGATCAAACCCTTTCTATTAAATTGGCTGCAACTACACTTGACAAAATCATCTAATATATTATACACAACAGTAAACTTGCCAAGAACTGTATCATCAACCTCATATATCTTCGCCTCAGTTTCACACGTGATCTTCAACATACAACAACAATTGATTGCAGCTACTATTTCCTTTTGTACCTCTCGAAATACACGGTAAGTGTAGACAGAGGCAGCATGCTTCTCAATTGGTAGATGCGTCTCAAGTAATGGAAAAGAAGATTCATAAACACTACTCGATTGCTTCTGCACATGTCTTTGAGAATCAACAGCACTACCAAAATGCATAAAGAATTCAATTAAGTTTGCATGTCTGTTTAAATACTTTCTAAAGAAGCTATTCTCACTCTCTGACATGGAAGTAGTACGAAACAGTCCACCCATATGAAGATCTCTAAGTAGGCAGGAATCCAAAAAAATCGAAGATCATACATAGCTGAAAACCAATTATGATCCAACAAGTTAAACTCTTCAAGAATATCAATCCATTGATTTTGAAAATCAGTAGGCTCGACAACTTCAGACCATACGAGTGCATTGAACTTCTTACAAAATACTTCATTTTCTCTCAAAGACGAAGGTATCTTATCAGCAACCTTAATCATAATGTGCCACATGCAGAAACGATGACATGTAGCAGGCAAAGGAAAGATCTTACCAACGGCAATTTTGATAGCCGGATCTTGATTGGTTATCAACAAATTCGGGCACTTCTTATCCATACATTCCAGAAACTTCTCGAAAAGCCATGAATATGAATCAACATCCTCTTTTGACAAAAGACCTGCTGCAAATGTCACACACCTTCCATGATTATCCTTTCCAATGAAAGGTGTAAATATAAGGTTATACCTGAAACAACATAATATAGTACACCTCAATCAATTTATATTAAGTTAAATAAATAATTCAAGTATAGTACAAAAGAACAATCAGTTAAATACTTACTTGTTTGTTGAGTAGGTTGCATCAAATGATACAGCATCACCAAACAACTTGTAGTTCTCAATAGAAAGCTTATCCGCCCAAAACAAACGTTGTAACTTATTTTCATCATCAACACAATAATGATAGCAAAAACCAGGACAAAACTCACGCCTTCTTCGAAGATTATCCAATACAATCTGAGCATCAACACCAAGCACATAAGCACGTAAATCACGAGAAAAGTTCTTAAAATCAACACCACTGCATCCAACATTCTCATAACTTCCAACCAGCTCCTTAAAAAGGCGAAATGACTTCATCGGGCCTATATTCGATCTAACACAATTCAAAATGAAACTTTGATGTCCATAATCTAAACATCTATTCAGTTTCATGAATTGCTTGTAACCATCAGACACAAGAGGATAAGAGTGACCCTCGTTGAAAACAGTTATCACATATCCTTGATTGCCAGAAAACTTGAACACAACACGAGCCATACACGAGAATCTAGTTGACATCTTTTTTCTTCGTTTCTTACATCTATCATGTACAGCTGCAACACCATTATTGCTTTCACCCTCACGGTTGCACAAGACATATCTAAAAATAACTACACCATCGAACTTGGTAGCGGTACCAAGACGAACATCAAAACCACAAACACCACCATACATCCTATAAAATTGAATCCCCTGTTCAAAAGTACTAAAAGAACGCCCAACATAAGGCTTCAGATCATCCTTACATTCTGGAATATAAAGACTAGGTTTCTCTTCCAAACTAACAACACTATGTAATTGAGGATCATAATTTGCAAAAAAAAAAATGGTACATGCTGTAAAAACAGAAAGAAAAAAACAGCCCGCAATCTAAAATAAAACAATGAACCAATGGTAGAAAATAAAGCCTAAAATCACATTAATACAAGCTTATAATCATCATGATTATTATTTCGCTAAATCTATAATGTTCTGATCACCAATACACATAATCACACTATGGATGGAGAAAACAAATTCTACAAAATCAATAGTTAAAATTGAAAATTACCTACAGAATTTAGCTTCTAAACTCGATCAAATCAGCAACAAAAATCTAGTGGCGAAACTACCGAACGAGACAAAAAACAGAAGAAGAGAAATCAAAATCACAATTCAAAATCACCGTAAAATTGATAACTAATTTTTGACAATTAAGAACTTACTTGTGGTGAATAATCGCAATGAATCGAAGACGAAAAACACGATAATCGATAACGAATCTAACGAAACAATCGCGAAGAACAAATCTGGGTAGAATATCGGAGCTGGAGCTGAAGAAGATTGGAGCGGACAAACGAGAATAACAGAAAGCAGAGTTGCATGTTATTTATGAATTAAACATAGAAATAATTTCTAAATTACTAATTTGCCCTTCATTAAGTAAAACATGCGGTACTTATTTAAATCATGCAGATTTAATCTTAGCCTTAGATTTTGTGAGATGAAAGGTGGAGATTAATTCTTATTTCTTAGGTTAAGTTTGATTCTTATATGATCCATCTCCTATATATATATATATATATATATATATAGAGTAATGATATGCCGTTCACCTTCCTTGAGCACCTTTCGTGGGCACCGATCACCGTTTGTCCATATTAGTATCATTCTTTTTAATTTTTTTATTGATTTATATTCTAATACCCTAAAAATTAATATTTGAATCATTAAATATACAAACTACATAAAATTAAACCTTGATTTGTCTTATTATTCATTTCTTTGAAGTTAGAGGGAAAATGAACAAATTAAGCTTTGATTTTTATGTATTTTGTATATTTAATGATTCAAAAATTTATTAATCTAATTAGGGCTAATAATTGTTTACTAAATTTATTTTTTGCAAACTTTTAGTTAATAATTGATTATTAAAGTTAATTATTTTATAATTAGGGTATGTAATTATTTTAAGCTTTAAATATTAATTAAAATTCATATTATAATGATATACTTTTATGTTCTTAATAAATAGTACTCCATCAAATGAGTGAAATTAATAATGAGACATATAAAACTGTGAGATAGAATATTCGATCATCTCAAAATATATACATGTGTGAGCCGCATGCGGGCACGCATACATATGTAAATATATGAATATATAAGAAGTGATGTGATACACACCACTATCGTTTTGTTCACATTAATATTGTGTGTTTTATTCTAATATCTTAAAAAATATTATTAAGGTCATGAAATATACGTATCACATAAAAATAAAAGTTTGATTTGTTCTTTTTCCCTTTAACTTCACAGAAATGAATACATAGAATAAATCGAACTTAATTTATGTAATATGTACATTTAGTGACTTCAATAATAATTTCTAAAGTAATAGACTAAAACACAATATCAAAAATTAAACAAAGAATGTGGACAAAACAAGCTCGATGCTCACGAAATGTTGTAGCACATCATTTCTCACGAATATATATATATATATATATATATATATATATATCTTACAATTTCTTGCAATAAATACTACTCCCTCTGTCCCATTTCAATTGGCTCGTTTGACCGGGGAACGGATGTTAATAAATTGAGTTGAATATGCTAAAGGAAGAGAGAGAAAGTAACTTTTTGGAGGAAATTATTGTCAAATTAAATAGGCGAAAAAAGAAAGATAATAATTTTTTTGTGGCATAATGTGTAATTTATGAGTTAAGTTGAGTGTGTTTATAATGTGTAGCAGAGTATCAAACTTTTCATTTACAGTACACAACAATTGAAATGGAAAAAACAAATAAGACAACCGGACCAATTAAAATGGGACGGAGGGAGTAGAACCGATAGCTCCAGATTGAACAGTCAAGATAGCCTTTACGATTTGAAAAAAAAATAAATAAATAAAGAATAATGAAGGAAATAAAAATGAAAAAGGAAGAACCAACGTTTAGAGCTAAACTAAGCGGACGCAGATGCGAGGAAGATCTTCTTGAAATTGATCCTGGTCATAGCTTTTGCATTTGGCGGCCAAATTCCTTGCAGTCTTGGTGGCTGGACGTGGCGGCGCATTGGTGGCAGCGGCGACGTTTAAGGGAGAAGGGGTTGAGATTATGTTGTCAAGGTTTTCATGATCACGAAGCAGCTCGGATACGAGAAGTATAAAGGAAGCCATAAATTTATTGAGGTTTAAGGAGTAACTGAGAAACGATTACCAATTAATTTATACACAGAAAGTTAGGTGATGGAAAGAATTTATAAGCATGCAAAATTTGGTTCGAATTAATTAATAATAAATATCTAAGACTTTCATTATAAAGCTACGTTGTTTGACATCGAATTAAACATTGGCAGTACTGACTTTTCAAGGTACATGTACAAGGATGCGAAAACATGGGGCGTCCAAAAGAATGTGAAAACATGGGGCCGTGCAGCTGATGGTTTTAGTATGCGTAGTAAAAAATAAAGTACAGCATTTTTTTAGGACTGTAACTTTTGCCGTTTTACAAAAATAGGACAGATTTTTTCGGACTTTCAATTATAAGACAAAAATTTTAAAATTGATCATTCCCAGGACATATGTGGGCTCGATTTTTAAGTTTCAGGCTATTTTGCAGACCAATACATATGTGACTGCCAACTAATGCTTAAGTGGTTGCCACATAATACATGAATAAGAAAAAAAGTAAATTAAAATTATTTTAATAAGAAATTAATTAATAAAAATAAAAAAAGAAATAAAATGAAGAGATGAATGGACAACTTAGTTGGCAGCCATGTAGGAATAAGAAGACAAATCGATCTCACGTGATAAGCACGTGCAACTTAGCCTGATCGACCGAAATCTGTCATGTGAATGATCAATTTTAAAACTTTTGTCCTTAAATTGGAAGCCCGAATAAATCTGTCTTATTTTTGCAAAACGTCAAAGGTTACGGTCCTAAAAAAACGTTGGACTCTAAAAAATATCTTCTTCTTAAATTTTATCGCAAATTTGCGAAAAAAAAAATTATATAACTAATTATTTACTGAAAATAAATAGAATTCTTTTGTTACTAGAAGATCTGAATATTTTGGTTATAATTAGGATTTATTGATTGAGCAATGTAGTGCAGGGATACAAGAAGGTTGAAACAAAGATATATAATAATTAAGGAAAACATGCAGCTGCATTAATGAAATTGCAGGAGTTCACATACAGTCAGGCCAGTAAGAATAATAGAGGAGGGGACGAGCAGTAGTATTATAATAATAATAATAATAATAATAATAATAATAATAATAGTGGTCGTGATGATCAGAGGTATTGGATTTGGTCAAGGCGAAACCAGAGTTCCAGGGGGTGGTGTCGAAGTAGGGGTAGTTGGCTGTTGGCGGTGCAATCGGATCTGGGAGAGGACACCAAGAAGAGCTTGCACTTGTGGGCCCCCCACGACGACACCTTCTCCGTCTTGAGCAAGAACGCCCCCTCCTCGTCCGTCTTCATCGCATCCTCCCTACTCTTTCTGGTGTTGTTGCATTGCAGTTTCACCGCCGCCCCCGCCAGAGGGGTCAGTGTGGACACGTGGTGGAAGCTGTTGTTGGGGTCGCGCGCGCATACCTTGCAGTACACCACCCCCTCAACCGCCACTTTCTTTCTCGCCGGACCCCCATATCGACCCTCACCATGCACACAACCAAACAAAGCCCATTGCATGTGTGTGTGTGTGTGTGTTCTCAATCTTAGTCACTTCCTAATTTATCAACACTTAAAGATCTAGTAGGAGGTTATATCATATCATGCAAGTGGACAGTACGTAATTAATACTATTATTATTTCTTGGGTCAACTTACTCAAAACTTAACGTATAAAAATCCTCTTCCAACTCAATTTCTTGCTTTCATAGGATCAACGTACGCCACATATATTCAAAACTCATGATCTAATAATTTCTTGTTTTTCGCACCGGAAATTAAGCTCCCAAAAATCCACTTGGATCCTCTATCCCCAATTTTAGTTTTCCATTTTGTTCCACAATCCATATTTAATTATGTTTTAGTTTATTTCCCTTCAATTCCATTAATCTATAATGTTTTAGTATAATTTTTCAATTATTTACTAGCTAGGGTTCATCTATCTGAATAGGGTTTATATATTTTTTATATTTAATTTGTATTTTTTAATTTTTAATTGATTATTAGGATTCATTATTTCAAAATTATGCTAATAATTTTTTTTAATTCTAATTTTTTATAATAAATGTTAATTAAGGTTCAATTTTTTTTTAAATAAATCTTTTTAAATAGTGGGACACAAGTTGTGGATAGAGGATTCCATCCACGAAAAATCCTGGCACATTAATTGCAGACTAGTCTCACTGCTGGAGTTAAATTGAACTACATACTCCCTATGTTACTAGTAGCTAGTACAAATACATTTCAGCAGTTTGCATATGTAATTATTTTAGTGTATTAATACTTATTGTTAAAAACCGGTGTACACGTCCTTTCTTGATTACAAAATGAAACAAGAAATGTAGGAAAATAAGATCACAAAATGAACTAAAATTGAAATTAAAAAATAAAATAACAAACTCAAAGATAAGTCGAGTCAAAGGAATCCTTCTCCCCGCAAGACGAATAACGCCCCGGTAGTGCTCTCGGTTTGGCGGTTCGTCCCCAAAGGTGAAACGACTTCATCTCGACGGATGTAGCACCACAATCCGGCGAGCTCCGACGAACTGGACTTGGATGAAAACTAAGCAAGCTATGATATGATGGAAAAAATTTCGTATGCAAAGAGAATGCAATTTTTTTTTTAGTATCTATGCAATGCTCAAAATGCCTCTATTTATAGGCTAAATCACTATATGGGGAATTAAATGCAATCAAATGCATTAACAAGCCAATATGGCTGTTTCACGTAACTTTGGTCAAGAACATTTACCACTTGACTGTTACAAATTGAATTTGATTCAATGTGATTTCCATCGGCGGTTTCGTGTCATTAAAAACAATGACCAACTTTAAAAGCCAAACAATTAATAATTGATAGCTTTAATTTGATTTTGTGTATTGAAAAACTAATTAGGCCCGTTACTTATAATTGTAATTAAACAATTATAATATTTAGTTGGCTTGTAATTTATACAAGTCGGTCGAGCCCAATATTTCGATATTAGATCTCATCCCTTCAACGTGGAATAAAAGAAACCACTTATAGAAAATTTGCCTACAACAAATTTCACTCCAACACACAACACAAATATTATTTCTCACTCATCATTTAATGGTTTTGAGAACATAAATATATTCCGATTATTTACTTGACAAGTAAAATAATCCTTCATTATTTAATTCTCAATAATTAAATAATTAACCGCCATAAATAATGATTTTCAAACCATTATATCCAACAATCCCCCACATGAGTGAGAAAGCCGTATGCAAATGTATGCAGACACTTAGCTCAGTCCTCAAGAAACGCTATTACATTTGGATAGGTGGCTTGTGACCTTGAACCTTCCATAGTCAACATCATCGAGTATACTGGCGGCCTAGTGGACGCGATGCCTTGAACTATTCCTCCTTGGTGTATAACGAGACAACAACATTGACACAATATCGTCTCAATCCTCATCCGTTCTCACGTTTGTGTCCTTTACAGGCCATGGAACATCCTTTGGATTCATAAGTGCATCGTCGAAGCGGCCCACACTTCACACTTACATAGGTGATTCTTTTTCCAAGTATCCTGCTATACTTGACCTCCCCGAGGTATCCAAGAATCATTAAAAGTCAAAAGACTTAACCTCACCACGTGCAGGTTTCCAAACACTCATTGCTCTCTAGGGAATAGGTGATTTCGAGTGTTTTCACACGGAGTCATATAGCTTAGTTGTCCCATTGAACCAAATTCTTGGGATCCTCCAATCATCATGGTCGGGTTTCCACTATAATCATCCTTAAGATGTGGATTTTAATCCCATTCCCCTAGCAATTTTGACCATTTGATCTTGAATAAACATTTTGGTTAGCGGATCCGCTAGGTTATTTATTGACTTCACACAATCAATAGTGATAACTTCACTAAGAGATCAAATATCATGGATATTATGTTGAAGATATATATAACACGATTTACCATCGTACAATCAATAGTCGTTCAGTTATCATAGTGAAAATCACTAAAGATATTGACTTTATTCAACATATAACATCTTCAAAATACCCCCACACTTTGAAGTATTTACAAGAAGGTTATCTATCTTTCCATAGCTCATAGAGAATCACATCTTTCTCTTTAAGTGTAATCTTGTTCAAGATATAATTGACTTTAAGAACAAAAATAGATGCAATTTTTATTAGCACTTGCTTATTGTGGACACATGTCCTTACACTTTAAACAACAATTACATCTTTGTCTCATTCGTCGAAGTCCTTCTCGACGTTGTAGACACTGTTCTTAGCCTTTTTCTTATTCGGCTCTTCATAATCAATAGTCTTGTCCTTGTTTTCAGTACTTGGACAAGATCGCATATTGGAAGTTCCAACACTTTCCTTGATCATGCTTGCCTTAGCTTCCATAAGAGCGTTAGCCTCGTCAACCCGATATTTCCGGTCCAACGCCTCCCAAATCAACATGGAGGTCTTAATACCGGAGTACACAGAATAGAGACAATCCGCTAAGCTGTGCAACAAGACGATTTTACATGTGAAATCGTCTTTCCTCCAAGTGTCGTATCTCACAAGCACATGGATATCCGTCTCGCCCTCACTAGGCGGAGACACCTCGTCATCACGGAGGTAGTTGGTCAGTCCCAAAGTGGTGATGTAAAACAACATCTTTTGGGACCACCTTTTGAAATCAGTCCCCGAGAAGCTCGGAGGCTTCTCGACAACAGGCATCCTTACCGATGTATGGAAAGGAGCCATCACGGACCGAAATCCGCCCGTTTGCCGAAACAGATGATAACAGAGTCAATAGTTGAGCTGTCTGTTTGTCCAAACAGATAGGGGACAACAGTGGCAACAACAGTTGCGGAGTTGGTGGAGCCGATGGTAATTGACTCGTTGGCTGGAACGGTTGACGCCATTTCTCCAAGCAAAGGTTTAAAGTTTTGAAAGTTTTTAATCAAAATTATTAATTCAAACTCGATCTCCTTCGAACAGCGTGCAGCGTATTTCTCGTCTTGCGATTGTTAGAAACCGGTGTACACGTCCTTTCTTGATTACAAAATGAAACAAGAAATGTAGGAAAATAAGATCACAAAATGAACTAAAATTGAAATTAAAAAATAAAATAACAAACTCAAAGATAAGTCGAGTCAAAGGAATCCTTCTCCCCGCAAGACGAATAACGCCCCGGTAGTGCTCTCGGTTTGGCGGTTCGTCCCCAAAGGTGAAACGACTTCATCTCGACGGATGTAGCACCACAATCCGGCGAGCTCCGACGAACTGGACTTGGATGAAAACTAAGCAAGCTATGATATGATGGAAAAAATTTCGTATGCAAAGAGAATGCAATTTTTTTTTTAGTATCTATGCAATGCTCAAAATGCCTCTATTTATAGGCTAAATCACTATATGGGGAATTAAATGCAATCAAATGCATTAACAAGCCAATATGGCTGTTTCACGTAACTTTGGTCAAGAACATTTACCACTTGACTGTTACAAATTGAATTTGATTCAATTTGATTTCCATCGGCGGTTTCGTGTCATTAAAAACAATGACCAACTTTAAAAGCCAAACAATTAATAATTGATAGCTTTAATTTGATTTTGTGTATTGAAAAACTAATTAGGCCCGTTACTTATAATTGTAATTAAACAATTATAATATTTAATTGGCTTGTAATTTATACAAGTCGGTCGAGCCCAATATTTCGATATTAGATCTCATCCCTTCAACGTGGAATAAAAGAAACCACTTATAGCAAATTTGCCTACAACAAATTTCACTCCAAGACACAACACAAATATTATTTCTCACTCACCATTTAATGGTTTTGAGAACATAAATATATTCCGATTATTTACTTGACAAGTAAAATAATCCTTCATTATTTAATTCTCAATAATTAAATAATTAACCGCCATAAATAATGATTTTCAAACCATTATATCCAACACTTATGGTTTAATTTAAACCTTCTGCAAGAACGTAAAAATTAAACTTCTTGATATAGTTATGGAAAAACTCCCAATCCTCATGATCACGCCTGCTTAAGAGCTAGCTAGGGTTCAACTTGAATAATAAGCAAACATTATATATCTCAACCTTTATGTTATAAATGGCTTGTAAAACCGACTAGAATCCTAAGCCTAATAGATTAAGACCATATAACTTATGCCCGCCCAAAAACGATAGAAGAATTAAATATGATCCTTATATCTAATATTAATTGACATAAATATATAGAAGTGTGATCGTATCAATTGTTCAAATATTTGACTTCTATTTGAAGTTTCCATACATGTGCTAGAATTTTCCCGATGAATTCTTCATCTTTTTTTTTTTTGAATTAATTCTTCTTCTTTTACTAATAACGTTCTGCACACTTACTGGCCAGTGAACCTTCATCTTACAAAAACACGTCAGTATTTTAAAGTTTCTGAGTTTATAGTCAGATCTCTTTATTCTAAATACTTTCAATACAGTCATATATATAGATTATGTCTGCACTGGAGAAATTCTACTTTTCAAAACTGCATTCGGACAACCACAAATTAAATAAATAAAGTGTTTTTTTTTTGTGTACGTGTAAACTGATCTGCATGATATTAATCTTTTTTCATATTTAAATTTCAGACAGTAGGAATTATATATTAATTAAACTTGTAGATTATCCAAGCATTAATCCACAATTATAAAAGATGAAAAAGAGAAGTTTGTTACACGCAATACGCCTCGACAATTCGACCTCGAGAGGAGAATCTAAGTTGGATCTAAGTGTATGACTGTAGACAAATAAGTATTCGATTACTACCTGTCTCTGTCTAGATATGCCTTCTACCTTACGAGTTGGTGGTATCCTTTGTTTTTCTTAGATTAAGCGTGCGTCTGCTTTTTAGTAAATTTATCCTTCTAAATGGAGGGATAAAAAACAGTCACTCTTTAAATCCTTTTTTATCCACCTTTTTTTAAATCCCTCATTTCCACCATTTCTCACTCCAATTTAGGATAATATTTTCCCTATTTGGGAGTGAAAAAGAGGAATAGAAAATGATGGAAATGAAGGATTTAAAAGGGTGAGATTTTTTATATCACTCTATTTAGAGGGATAAATTTACACAAAAGCAAAGGCATGCACCCTAGTTGCTTAATATTTATCGATTCAAATTTTGTTTTACAACGACGAAATTAAAAGTGAAGACCTTTTTCATGTTAGGGTTTCAGGAACTGGAGGGTTGCAACGTACAAGATCAGAAGAATCTACTGAATAATAATTATATATAAAGTTATAAATTAATGAAAAAATTAGCAATGAAAAGTCAAAAGGATTTCCTCATAAGAGCGGTTGGTTTGGGCATTAAATGCAGTGGCGGAGCTAGGCCCCCGAAGGTAAGGGGGCAAAAAATTTTGCCCCTATTTTATTAGTGGGGCAAAATATAGATAATTTTATAAATTTATACATAATATTCATAAATTTTTATATAAATTGGGATAATAAATTTTTTTGAGGGGGGCAATTGCCCCACCATCCATGACTGTGGCTCCGCCACTGATTAAATGGGTCTATGTCTATGCAATATGCATTAGCCGGATAATATTGTCTGAGAATCGTTGTACATCATATCCAGTACGCGTTTGGGCTGCTGCTAAGGGTCGGCTGCCACAATATGTAACATCCACAGTCACATCACGCATAAGAAATAAACCACAAACTCTACCCTGAAATATTAATGCAATTTGAATTTGAAACATTTGATCACAATAACTCACTCCACTGATAGTCCGTCTAATATATATAATTAATAATTAGTGAAATTCGAGTTTTTAGGTAAAACAATGCTATAGCCCTACCTACGGGTAATGGTTGAAACACAATGTTTCCGAGTGTACAACTATTTGGACTTACCTAAATTAATTTAAATTCTTTAATGACTATAAGTCTTGCAAAAAGAAGGTTCTCTCCATAATATAAATGCAAATTAAGTTGATACGCAGCCTCTTCCACCACAATATATTTTCAGAAATTGTGTTGGATATATCAGTCGATCCTCATTGACAATTAATAAATTTTGCCAGTCATGTAATGTATTCGGACATCCAACTTATAATGTCAATACAGAATATATAATATACAGAATATATAATTAGCATATCTATATCTGTATGTGGGCCCGGGGTGTGTTTGAAAGGCATGTGCTGTTCTGCACGTTCCGAAAAGAATAGTTGCACTTTATATAAGAGTAAGATTTGACAAAAGTTGTATATGAAGAAATAATTAAAAGTAGTTTGAAAAAGTTAATTTGAGCATATATTGATAGGGTAGTGGTAGTGCTATACCATAATTCGATGATAGTAATCCTTTGTTTAGTAATTGGAAAGAATGAGTTTGAATGGATATGGGGCAGACATTTGTTCCATTGATTAAGCCCACAAATGCAACACAATTAGGTATAATTAATGATCGATCTATCTCAGTTTGTCTGTCTGAATTAATAATCCCAGGCTGTCACCACACACAACTGCACGGTTCAGAGGTTCCCACGTTGTCTCCCCCATTTTTGGTCTTATGCATTATCCATGTATTAATATTACAATTAATTCTATATTAGGACGGACAAGAAATTGTACTACACTCTTAAGTCATAAATAAATAATACTCCGGCTCCACTTTTCCTTTCTTGCGCTTGGTTTCCATCTTATTTTTGGCCACCCACCCCCATTTTTGACCTATTAAATGCAACATACTGTACTTAATTATATGCTACCACGTCGAAATATTATTCATCTACTCTACCTAGTTCATGCATGGACGTTGTATAATTATATAATTGCCAAAATTAAATAAAAATCTGTGCAGATAATATATCTCCTCACCTATGAAAAAAGACGTACAGCTTTAAAACAATTGTTGAGCTTCTCAATGTTGGATATAATGGTTTTATATCATTATTTATGGTGGTTAATTATTTAATTGAGAAATAAATAATTGGAATATATTCATGTTCTCAAAACCATTAATTGGTGAGTGAGAAATGGTATATTTGAATTGTGTGTTGAAGATGAATTTGTTGTAGGCAAATTCATTGTTCGAAGGAACGAGCTCGGACTCAGACGGTAGGCCTTGAATTTGAATTGGGCTCGGCCCAATATCTATCTTGCGGCCCATTAATTGTAATTAATTGGGCTTGGCCCAATTGCATTTTTTTGGTTGTTCAACACTAAACTAATAAACTAATGCAATTGTTAATTGCTTAGATGTGGAAAGTCACGGCTTTTGCCTTTCAATTCCATTTTAAATGGCAGACCTTTGGGCAGCCATGTAACCGCCAATTCTTGGCTTTTCGTTGCCAAGAAATTTGATGGCTTGGCCATCAATGAGTGACCGGTTACTTCCTCACGAGTTGTATATATAGGAGCTGCATTTTGGGTTTGATGATAATTAATTGTGCTCTCAAACTTATGTCAAAACATTTGCATTTCATACTAGCTGCATTAAAGTGTCAAAGCTCGGTTCTCAAACTCTGTTTCGTTCGCCGGAGCTCTTTCATATTTCGGGGTTGATTACGAAAGAGACGTCGTCGTTTTATCTTTGAAAGACGATACGCCAGACCGTGAGCACTAGTCGGGGCGTATCTCGTCTTCCGGAAAGAGGTCTTCCTCGACTCGACGAATCCAAGTTTGTTAGTTCATTATTTCTGTTTATTTCTTTTGTAATCTAATTAAGTTCAATTTTGTATAGCTCTTTTCTCCTTCAATTCCGTCCCGTTGTAATTATTTTCCAACACTCACTGGTGCAGACACAAATATTTGTACATATGATTTATTTTATTTTATTTTAATTATGACGAGGTACATGCAGCCACTACGTACCCATAGTATGCATTTGGCAAATCTAGCTCTTGTACAATATCATGTAAATCATACCTATATAAAAGATAAGCAATACTTGGAGAATAGGTGCAACATACTCGATCTATAAGGGGTTGGTAGAATTTGAATATGAGATTTTTGGTCTAAAAAATACTCACCAACCATTAGGTCATCTCCTATGTGACCGATCTGGACTTGCTCATTAAGTATGGTTATACGTCGATCAACATTAAGTATGGGTATGAGTTGATTTTTGGACTTCACCAAATACGACATTCTAATACTCATATACTACTATAAAAAATATTTTCTACTCTTTCAAAATAAAGTCATCGTATCTGACCTAATATTAGACAATGATTGCAAAGTAACCTTACCGTCGTATGACCAAAGACTAAGGACCGGTTACAATTAACAAATGACCTGACTTTATGATATCTGACACGCATTAATATTTTAAAATTTCATAAAAGTACAACTATTGGAACATTAGCAGAAGCACACGGAGAAATAGTATAATAACAATTTTAAGATTAAAAATCTTAATAATAGCACATGTTATTAATAAATACAAATAATAGTATTTTTTGACATATTTACTCCTCTATCCCACTATCTCTCCATCATTATGTGTGAATTCAGGGATTAGAATTTGAGAATAGGCCATGTGAGTCAGCGACGACGACTTTAAAATCCACGGTGAAGGCAGAAAGATGGTCGACATGTATGAAAAAAATGAAGAAGATACGTATAAACAAATAAAAAGATGAAAATAGATTGAGATAAAAGAATTAGAGGCAAAAATATCTAAAAGTGCTACTATTTCTCTTTTTAAAAATTGGTGCTATTATTAGTATTTTTTTCCCCTAAAAGTGCTATAATTTTCTCATATATATATAGGGATTAGTTTGTATAAAAACCAGTCCTCCCGTACAAACTACAAACCATGTTTTTTTTCCAATATATAATCATGCTTTTTAATATATACAATAATGCTTAATAGTGTTTTTCTTGATTCATGTTTTTTCCATAAAAAATGATGCTTATATAAAATCATGCTTTTTACATTCTATTTACATGCTTTGATTATTAACAACCATAGATCATATCATGATCAACGGTTGAGATTAATTTATAGTTTTTACATGGAAACTAGTTTTTATATGAACCAAATCCTATATATATATTATAGAAATTATTCCTCCCGTGAGAACTTGAGAACATGCTTAAATTTATATATATTCATGCTTAAATCTATATATAGTCATGCTAAATGAGATTCATGCTTTTTTGTATAAGTAATTGTCCTTATATAAAATCATGCTTAAATCTATATATATTCATGCTTCGAATAATGACAATCATAGATCATACAAAGATAAACGGTTTAGATTGATTCTTAGTTTACACATTAGAAATAGTTTCTATATGAACCAATCATATATCTACCAATTTGTATTGCCACTCAAACAAGGGTTTCGAGATTTTTATGTAGGTGAATTACATGATATTGTTACTGTATATACTATATAAGTTTGGTTTCATCACATGAAGTTTTTTGGTCCACACTTATTAGAGCCAGTAGAAAATTAAGGACATTACCTATGGATGAATTGTGAATTAACGACATTTATTTTCGAGCTGGCAATAGAAGGACAATAAGTCTTGAAAGTTACAAAAATAGGACATAAAACGGGAAAAATGACAAAATTAAAGCCCAAAGACAGGAAACTCATTTGATTGGTTATAAACATGTAATATACATCCTAGATAGAATAAATTAAAAATACTCAAGATTATTATTTTGATAAAATTATTTAATGGAGATCCAAGCTCTCAAAATGGCTCCATACATCCTAGATAGAATAAATTAAAAATACTCAAGATTATTATTTTGATAAAATTATTTAATGGAGATCCACGCTCTCAAAATGGTATCAGAGCCTATAAAAAACTCTGATCCTCTACTGCATGACGTATGAACCCGAAGCGCAGCTCTCCGTAGGAGGTGATCTAGGGCTCTGTGTGCGCCATTGCGGCGCCCTCCACTGGGTTGGGAAAAGCACATCCTTAGGTGCCTTTTGATGGGATACTCCATTATGGATAGGAGTGGGGCGGTCAAAATGGTATCAGAGCCCTAGGTTTATTAAGGAATTATATTTTATTTATTGCTTTAAGTATTATCCTAATGGAGGAAACATCAAGGAAAACATGGAACCGGACAACTGTCCGAGATGTGAGTATTACAGGAATTATCTCCATGATTTGAAGGTACAGAAAACAAGAACCCAGACTGCTCTTGCAATCTAGAATAGAGAATTCCACTCTGCAACAATAAGAGTGGATTGTGAATCCATTATCTCTTGCCACCAAGAGATGAGAATGAGAGAAAATTTCATTGAGGAGTTGAAGTATCTCCATCTAAGGACGGAGAACGTGATGAGAGAAAACCATCAGAACTGATGGATCTAGAAGAATGTCCAAGGTGTGGACATTTTCAGGAACGTCTCCAAATCTTGGAGAAAAGAAGGATAAGATACCAGAGTGTTCTAACACACTGGAGAAATATGTTGAATCTCTTAGTTCAACATAACCAGTAGAAAGAATTAATTGATTCCTGCCTCCAAGGAATCAAAAGAAAAGAAGATCTTCTCCATAGTTGTATCTGCCTCGAATGAGAGATAGAACATGCCATGAGAAGAAATCATTGGATCCATTTGGGAGTAAATTAGAATCACTGGAATCACCTTTGATGGAACCAAGGAAAGATAAAGGAGTATCATCTACTTCTTCATATCAAGAAATTACTCCAGATTCATCCAAAATCTCAATGTATCTGAGAGAAATACAAAAGACGGTACAACATTATGGCGGAAGCCTATATAGTATACCAAGGTGTGTATACGGAATCGAGAAGAAACATGAGGAAATTTACAACCTCCTGAAAGATATTTGAGACCGAATAGAGAAGCTGGAATAACAACCTCGTTCCAGTCAAAGAAGGAATCCTTTTCCCAACGAGCCCACTTATCCATTACCAGTGGGGGAAATTAAGAAGGATCCAAATGTAGAGGCATTGAAGAGAATGATTCAAGGAGAAAAGAAAAAATGAGTAACCTCGAAAGGATAAATCTGGATGATCTCCAGGATTTAGCAGAATCTTTTGCTAACATGTCAGTAGTGGATCTAAAGATGAACCAGGATGTGATCCCCAGACCACAACCGGTAAATCAATTTCCACCAGGAACTATCATTGGAAATCAACAGGATTTTTAAAATGCACCAGGGGCCATGGGTTTAAACCAGGAGTTTCAAACTGGAGTAAGGTACGACCAACATACTCCGAACGATGCATACATGGCAGAAAGGCGGATCAGGGCAAGAAGGCCCTAACCCAGAAAACAGGGTACCTCCGTTGGTAAAGCTACCTTGGATCCAATCCATCCATACGGACTTATGCTTGATATTGATAAAGTCAATTTCAAGGATCGTGAGTCCATAATTGATGAATGGACGTCAGCTATGAGAATTGTAGCAACAACTCTCGATTTAAACAAGATTGCTTTTGTAAGAATCCTCGAGATGAGCCTTGCAGGAGTTGTCAAGATAGCATGAGAAAACATGTCTCTTGACATAAAAAATTCATGTTTTGAAGGTGAAAATTTCACCGAACATGTTAAGAATATGGCTGTCATTATTAAAAGCCATTTTCTGGAAGAAGGATATTTTGAAGGATTTGATGAAGAGAAAAGAAAGAAATACTTGATGGCATTGTATAATCTAAGACTTGCAGTCTTGGACCAACAATAGCTTAACAAGTTTCTACAACTTTTTTCTCTCTATCAACATCAATCTAAAGTTGATGATAGAGTTGCATTGAAAATTTTCTTTACGAAATTTCCAAGTCCATGGAAGGAGATGCTGATTCAAGATTACGAACCAGGAGATGCTAAAAATGTTGCAAGAATGATGTCATATGTACATCAGAAGCTCTCAGAATGGTGTCAACAGGCTACAGCTCTGAGGAACATGAAGAAATTGAGGAGAATTGTCAAATACACTCCTCTAAATTGTGATAATGATGATCTACCAACCATCATCGGGGAAGAGATACCGAGGCTGAAAAGAAGCAAGAAAAATAGGTTTCAGCCCTATTATAAAGGTGGAGATCCAAAAAGAAATTCTTGGAAAACAAGAACCAGATGGTCAAGACAGAAGGTCAGATATTACAAATCAGGCCAAAGAAGCGGACCATCAAGAAATAGGTATTCATTCCAAGGAGCTAATAAATCTCAAGGAAGAACACCTGTTAAGAAAACTTTCAGGAGAACTCACACTAGAATTAATGAAAGTTTCAAGGATTGCAACTGCTGGACGTGTGGTGCGAAGGGGCATATTTCCACAAATTGCCCAGACAACGAAAGAAGAGGCATCAATAAATTCGAATCCACTCCGGATATTGAAGATGCCATCTACTACCAAGAACTGATACAGGTATATCAGTTCGAAGATATACCCTCGGATGAGAGTATATATGAACAAGAAGAAGTCTTCAGCGAAGAAGATTTCGAATGGTCTGATGGAACTAGATCGGAGTCAGGCTGATCCAGAAATTGTTCATCAGGAGAAAGAGGACAGAACGAGATTCTCTAGTCATACAACTCTCTCTCAAAATCTGATTCACAAAATTATGAAGAAGAGTCTGAATATACAAAAGTATCAAGACTTTTCAGCAAGTAACATAGCTCAAGTTCTGAGGAACTTTAATCTAAAGAGAAGGAAACAACAAATCGTTTATGGAATTACTACACTAGAAATGTCGCTTCCTATAGAGCTTGCAGGGAATTAAGTGGAGATGCAGTTGATTTCAGCTAGTGACATCAGGGAAGATCTATAAAAAATGAAGCCCGAAGTCGCTGAAAATATAAACTGGATCCATATTGGAGCAATCCAGTTGATGCTAAAATTGGCTCTCTTTACAGGAGTACATGCGCCGATTAATATCGCAATTTGCGATAAAAGAGTTAAAAACCTAAAGGATTCCGTATTGGGAACAATTGCGGGAGATCTTTGTGCAGGACAAGTAGTGGGAATCATCTATCCAAAGATTGCCTACAATCTTAATGTTACCCATTTCAGTAAAGCCCTGACGCTTTATCAGGACTTTAAACGCATGGATCTATTGGAGGAAGGAAATAGGCCTTACTCCATTACTTATCAGGTATCATATGCTCTTTCCAACTCACATCACACTGAGTTATTTCTGGGAAAGAAGTTCATTGAGATACCAGATATCTTCAATAAAGTGACAACAGCAGTTTGTCCTGATAGAGTGAAAATTGCTCGGTTAAGAAACGTTGATATTCAAATCCGAGATAGAGAAGTCATGAGACACGATTAAAGTCTCAGGATAACATCAGGAAGATTATTCTTCCAAGGAGATAGAATTATGTCTTTGCCATATGGAAGGAGTCGGGGTCTCATTCGAGAAGCTCAACCTCAAACATCTCAGAGTAACAAAGTTCTAGTAAATCTGAAATGTCCCGAGGGATGGAGAGAAGTGATAGTGAAATTCGACACTACAAGGTGGGAAACCAACTTCCCTTGTAATGTTCTTTACTATTTCCAGCAGCCGGAGATCAATCATTGCAAAGGTACCCTAGAGATTGGGGGAAAAGTGATGGACATCAAGGGCAGAGCTGAAATGGAAGCAGTCTTGCTATTGGGTTTGGATTTTCTTGAGGATCACAAACTCTGAGCAAATAAAGAAGATGGAATGAAAATTACGATTAATGGGAGAAAACTATTAATCGAATGACAAGTACATTCTCCATATACACCTCTATAGGGATGTTATATGAAAAATATAATGCAGAATATTTTGCTGCTTATATTGATTCAGGTGCAGGAATTTTTACTGCAAAACGAGGAGTCTTCCCAGCAGAGGTAGAAGAGGATCTACCCCGAATTGCAGTAAGAGATTTTCAAAGAAGATTTTGCTCTTGACTAAAGGAGTAAAAGAGACGGACATTCTAATTGGCGGAGCCAGAGATATACTTTGGTATAAGGTTAAAACTCCACCAATTTATTTCCATGATACATGTGCAGATATTCTGTTAGGAAACAATTTCCTACAGATGTTCAAGAGATACATGCAGGATAATGGAAGGAGACAATTGGTGTTCACAACCATTTGCGATCACAAAATCATTATCCAGAGGCTGAATGAGGCTTTTAATCGCCAGATACCATTGAGTTTTCGCAGCAAGCGGGTGATGAAGGAAAACTTCGACACCTAAAAATGAAGGTTCAAAGAAGATTCAGCGAAGCAGTGCTAAGCTGTATCAGAGAAAAGGATCTCAAAGATGAAGAGGTCCAGATCCTCAAGGCATCCTTAATATCTCATCAAGATATTAGGGAAGAAATGCATATGTCCCTAGAAGATGTCAAAATGAAGATTAAAATGAGTTACAATGAGAATCCTTTGGCATGGTGGGATAAAAACAAGCTCAAAGCAACCTTGAAGGTAAATCCAAATAAGGAGTTTGAGTTTGTTAGATACAGGCCAATCCTGATGAACCTCAAAGATCAAAAGGATATGAAGAAGATAATCAAGGAACACCTTGATTTAAAGTTGATCGAACCAGAAAACTCTCCTTACAGCAGTCCCGGATTTCCGGTAAGAAATCATGGAGAGATCACACGAGGTAAACCCAGATTAGTTATTAATTACAAAGGAATTAATGAGATTCTGGAGTTTGATGGATATTTTATCCCTAGTAGGGACACCTTATTAACTGCATTAGAAATACTAAGGTATTTTATAAGTTTGATTGCAAGTCAGGTTTCTACCAGATTCGCATGGAGGAATAGAGTAAGAAGTTTACAGCCTTCTCTACTCCACAAGGGCATTATGTTTAGATCGTGATGCCAATGGGGTTAGCTAATGTGCCTCAAATATTTCAGAGAAAGATGGATAATCTGTTTAAAGATTATTTTTCTTTTATGTTAGTTTATATTGATGATATTTTAATTGCATCAAAAAATATGGAAGAACATATCAAACATCTTGAGATCTTTACAGATGTTTGTTATAAAGAAGGTTTAGTACTGTCCGAAAATAAGGCAGTTGTCGCAATTCGGAAAATGGAATTTCTGGGTATCGAGATCGATGAAGCAGGAATTATTCTACATGACCTATTGTTCAGAAGATCCAGAATTTTCCTGAAGATCTGAAAGAAAATAAACAACTTCAGAGCTTTCTGGGGGTTGTTAATTTTGCGGGATCATTCATTAAGAATCTCGCAAAATATAGAAAAGTTTTTAGTTCATTACTGAAAAAGGATGTTCCGTTCATCTGGACTGAAGAACATCGACAAGGAATGAAGGAGTTAAAAGAGGTTTGCAGAAATCTCCCAAAACTCTCGATACCGCGGGACGAAGACAACTTGGTCCTATACACAGATGCAAGTGATTATTGGTGGGCAGCGGTCTTGACCAAAATCACTCCTAATGGAGAAGAACCATGCAGATACTGTAGTGGTTTATTATCAGAAGATGTAGCTGTACGATGGCACATCAACGAGAAAGAATTCTTTGCAGTTCGAAAGGCGTTTAAAAAATGGCCTTTATTTTTATTAGCAAAGAAATTTAATTTGAAAGTTGATAACAAACAGGTTAAGGCTTTCTTAAGAAACAAGATGGAATCTAAGCCTGAAAAGGCTAGATTAATTAGATGGCAAGCTGAATGTCAATATTATATTTTTTGATATAGTCATTGTGAAATCTCACGAAAATGTTCTTGCAGATTTCTTAACAAGAGATGGAGCCAACTGATGTGAACTCCATTCTACTGGCCCATAGACATCTTAGAGAAAATCTGGAGATGTTAACGGGAGAATGGGATGAGTGCATTTTGAATGCTGAACAAGCAGGAAGATTGCAATCTCTCGACAAGACAAAAGTCACCGAGAGAATACGAGCTTGCATACGGTCACAAGGTCAACTATGGACTGCATGCCAAACACCAATCCTTCGGGTGGCCAAAGATCCTTTGGTGAAAGAAGAGTTTCGAGTACAGGGATCTAAACCTGTAGCAGATGATTCTAATACCTCTTGCCCAAGTTCTAAGGTGGTGGTCTCTTTGGAACCATTGCCCCAAGAAGAAGATGATATTCAGAGGTCACACTCTGAACCATCATGTCAACCTGGCACCTCTGGGGTAAAAGAGGGAGAGATTAATCTTAGGCCAATGACTGGCACTTCTAAGATTAATACTGATAAGATTGAAGTTCCTTCTTTTTGGCAGATTTATCAAACTAACTGGGAGAAGCTCCATACAAGGACGGGAATCAACCCAGAAAAAATATGGGTTGATGTCTCGGAGAAGTATCCTCGGGTGTGGATGATGCCAAATTCAGATCCACACAAAGTTAAAAGATGGTATGAATTTGGGGTGCTTGCCTCGGTTTATACAACGTCACCGTCATTCACCGAAATCAAGAATCTACCCAATGGATTCAAGAAGTGGTGTATGATACATGGGCTAACAATCCACAGCTTAGCCGAAGTGATATTTTGGAGTTGTATATCATCAGTGCAGCGCCAGAACCTGCAGGAAAAGGTAACCATGAAGTCTTCCACTATATTAGGCTTCGGAGACCAGATGGACACGCCCTCAAACAAATCAAGGCGCCTACAGAGAAATAGACAACTCTAGTCTCTACATTACCAGATGACCTCATCTCAACCAGAAGAGCATGGGGATTATGGGTCTGTCTCACAGAGATGGATAAAGTTAAGTTCCCGTTTAAGTTCTTCCAGAACTCGGTGAACGGATCATTCCTGTTAAATACAATGACAGGAAAATCGATAAGATTTGTAGAGGAGGCTTTCGAAAGAAAGAGGACTTTGCTTTGGGAAAACAAGATTGCGACGAGCAAAGAAACTCATCGCAAATACTGCAACATGGCTCATTTAGGAAACTGGTCTGAGCGTGTTTGTTCGGACTGTCAGAACCAGAAGGAACCAGAATTCCGGAAAGGCTTCTTACCCAGAAGAGGCAAAGAGAAGGCTCGATCCAACGAGCACACAGAGCACGGGGTGCTGCGAAAAGCAAGGACGCCCAGGGCCTCGGGAAAAAAGTAGATTCCCTACACAAGTTGGTGGAGTCATGTGACGCTGAGCTGGAAAACCATCCACTAAAAAGAAAACGACATCAGTGGTGGATGAACAGGAATTACCCACTAAGTGACAGATGGGTAAAGCTACAGGAAGACCACTACCATTAAAAGAAAGTGGCCATTAATCACAAGAAAAGGACCTCACACCGAAAGTTGGTTGTCTGTATCCAATAATGGAGGACCCGATTCACGTGAAAGCAAGCTGGCCAAGGATAAGAGTATCCAAGACAATTATTGAAGGAGGAGAGGTCACTCCAGACCTCTATTTAAACCAAGACAGAAGAGAGCATTGATGATTAAAAATCCACAGAACATCTTCTCTGCTCTCTCCAAAATAAAATTGTCATAGTTCTTAGTCTTTAATATTCATGTCTTTAGTTTTATGTATTTCAATCCCGCTACCATAGGTAGCTAAACAAGTTTGTCTCCTCCCAAAAGGAGATATACTTATGTTGTAATAAATTATATATAATTCCTAAATAAAGTTCGGGCTTTTGCTCATCCCTTCCATTCTCTGATTATTCTCTGTATACCAATTAAGTACTCTACGCCTCGGGTAAGAAACGATCGAAGGCTGTGCTGAGTGTTGCTGAAGGAGTCTGCGTTTGAAAACCATCGGTTGCGATCGTGTGGTTGGATGGGGTTCCTAAAACTTCCGGCAGATATTTACCCAGCAGCATTACGGTCAAAAGGTATGAAGTTGGTATGCTTAGAGTTTTTATACGGAAGTGTGATGGACCTGATAAGTATTGCATTATTTATCTCCAAAAAATGATAAATTTGAGTATTTTATATAGATTTTATCTTAGATATATAAGGATTTAAATGAAATGGGTGAGTCTGGGATTTAAAATGGTCTGCAAAACAATCTCAGAGCTTTTTGACCTACTTTTCCCGGCCTGTGAACTTTTGGCCTTGTTTTTTAAATGAGTAAAAGATAGTGTCCTAAAATGACTACTAGCTCCACCTATTATGATGTTTGTAATTTTCTAGTAAAATTTAAAAGTTTGCTAATTAAAATTAAAATTTCAGAAAATTTTCACCATTCATATTTCATAATCAACCACATGCATGGTACGTGCCTGGCACATAAGCTGCTACACGTACCAGTACGACTAGGGCTCATTTCTCTTTAGTGGACAGATTTTTTATGTTAACATAATGAACATTGATAGACATTTTTTTTTTGAAATATCTACTTCCTCTGTCTCAGGTAGTTCAACTAATAATTTATACTCCCTCCGTCCCACCATAAATGGCCATGTTCTTTTTCGCACGGGTATTAAGAAGAAGAGTGTTTAAAAGGTAAAAAGATAGAAAGTTGTGGAGCCTACAACTTTTTGTGAGATAAGCATATTTCCTAATAAGTAAAGTGGCTTATCTTGGGACAACCCAATAAGGAAATGTGACCACTTATGGCGGGACGGAGGGAGTACCTCACAACAAATCAAATATGCACCACACTTTTGAAGGCCGGAAAGAGTATTAAACAAATTGTTGCTAAAATTACTTCAGCTGTGTGATCCAGAGAATGGACTAAAAGATTTAGTTACATATGAGTTCACTACAAGTCGATGATTAAAAAATATATAAATTAGACACTTCATTTTATAAAATACAACTTCTAATTTTAATTAAGTACACAAACAATTTCATTCCAGATCTGTAAATTTGAAAGTAAATAATTTTTTTGCCAGAATTCCATGATTTAGTTACTCAGTGTCCACATCAATGGAAATAGTTGAATATATATATATATATATATATATATATATATATATATATATATAGCAGCAAAACCATACTGAATTCAGAAGGCCAACAATAAAAACAAATTAATGACCTCGATCTTCTCGACAACACTAATGAAGAAGAGACTACTACATTACAATACAGCAAATTCTTATCAGATTCAGACAATGATATGATTACCAGCTTATTCAACAGACTAATTATATCGCTAGCTCTAATTAAGAACTCCTTAAATACAATCATACACAAATTTCTTCAATCTATCAGAAATCCGTGCTGCAGCTCCATAATTCTGTGCAGACTCATCACCAACCTGCTCCATCGAAACAAATATATACAACATAAAACATTTATAAGACAAGGCCAGAAATATGTGAAATCAATATCTTTAATTAATTAATTCCACTTCATCTTCTAAAAAAAAAAGAGCAGCCGCTTGAGCTTGTGAATATATATATATATACCTTGGAATGAATAGTGTGAAATACGGTATTGTCGAGTACAGAAAAAGTGGCGGCAATAACTTGGGCACCATGTTCATGCAGCAGGCGTATGATTCCATTGAACATGAATTGACAATTTAGTCCAGTTATGAGCACCACTTCTAGGGCACAGCCCGTAACCCGAACGTCGACGTTTGGTAAACTATGCCCTCCTCCTTTGCTGCTCCAATTACTTGCACTTGCACTTGCAGACTTTCCCATTAGGCAGTTTTTCTTCTGCTTCATCTTCTCCACCTTAGCTTCCTGCATCTTTATGTACTTGGTTGCTCCTTCTAGCTGATCTGGCAGCGAAGCCATTTCCTAACACACACACAAACACAAAAGAAGACATGATATATAACTATAAGATCATTAATATATGAAGAAAAGAGTAATTTATAAATTAATTATTAAATTAAGAACCCTAGGGCGGAATTGATGAGGAACAAGAGAATTGAGTTTGGAGTAGAGGGCCTTCATCTCATTTCTTCTCTTCTTCTCTATGGTTTTTCTGTCTGCTCTCGAAGAACTAGGGTTTTGATCCATCGATCTCTATATTAATATATTTCTCTTAATGGAAGCAACTTGTTTATATTACTATATATTTGGTTTAATTGCTGCAAATCAGTAATGGTGAAGATTGAGAAGATCATAAAAAGGGGTGAATATATTTTATGGATGGAAAATTAAAGGGGGAAATTTGAGGGCACAAGTGGGGCCTCTGCGCTTTATTTGTGGCACCCATGTTTGAGGTGATTTTTGACCATTCATTTTCTTGATTTTTTCCTAATTTATTTGCCTCAAATATCAGTAAGCACTATACCAATTTCGGCGTAACGAATGCATATGATGGATATATAAACCATTTTATCTACATTTAAATGTAGCATCTAGAGTTTTGAAATGTGAAATATATATATATAGAGAGAGAGCGGATCAAATAAGAACACTTTCTTAGGTGAGAAATAAGAACAAATCTGGACCCTTGATCCTTGTTGATCTACGGTCCAGATTCAACCGTGCATTTAATTACTCTAGTTTATGCATTTAAATGCTAATGCATTAAGTTATTGTAGTTTATGCATTAAAATATTTATACATTTTATGCATCTCAAATGTAATAAAAATGTATTGTTCTTACGTTCTCATATAAGATGTGTTCTTACCAGATCCGCTCCCTAGATATATATATATATATATATATATATATAATATGTTAGTCATTTTTCGTGGGCATCATTCGCGTTTTGCCCATGCTAAGTATTTTTCTTTTTAATTTTTAATTTTTAATTTTTCTAATTCTAATATATGATAAAATTGATATTGAAATCATTAAATCTACAAAATACGTCATAATCATAGCTCGATTTGTTCTTATTATTCATTTCTTTGAAAGAAAAAAAGAACAATCGAGCTTTGATTTTGATATATTTTGTAGATTTAATAATTCAAATATTAATTTATACTATTGTTCTAGAATAAAAAATAATTTTAAAATTTTTAAAAAAATACTAACGTGGACAAGACGTACATGATACCATAAAAAACGACTAAACTTGATGAAAATAAATTATAATTAATATCATCTCAAAAAATCACACTAGCTATGTGCGTGAATTGGACTCCAGACTCCAAGTTCCCAGAATTGGAATGGTGTGAGCAAATATATACTTCCTTCGTTTCCAAAATATTTTAGTCCCAGCAACATTATTTAGTTGTCACAATAAATTAGTTTTACACCCTAAATTGAAATTATATTACTTCACAACACATAATATATAAATATTTTCAACATAACTTCTAAATAATGCATTATATTATGCAAGAAAATCGTTTTCTCTCTCATGATTGACATAAATATTTTCTATAAAGTTATTTTATTTTTTCAGTTTTATTATAAAAAATTCATTCTTTAACATCTGTGTCAGTGTATCTGAAATTAAATTATTCAAATCAATGCGGTTATAAATCCAAGTCCTGTGGAAACTGGAAAGCAATTAAACAAATAAATTATTCTTTTAAATAAAAAGATGAATGTAGTGACGACCCCTCAATTCCTAAAGTTGCTTTAGAAGAAAAAAAATGTAAGATGCGTTTTTGGCGTTGATGTTTGAAAATGACTTATCTCAACTGTGGCTACTGACTAGGAAGGCGGGAAGCGCACCCTTTTTTTATGTCATGAGTTATACCCACTCTTTTAATTTGTACTCCTTCTCGCCTCCAAAAGTGTGGTTTATATTTAATTTATTTTAAGGTATAAAATATTAGTTGAACCATACTAACCTGGGACGGAGGGAGTATAATATTTTATATTTATTCATATATTTATCAATACAAATTATAAGTATAAAATACTCTCTCTGTCCCGCTATTAATGGCTCACTTTTATTTCTGGATTGTCCTGCTATTAATGATTCGGATCCAAAATAACAAAAATTAACCCTTCAAAAAATCTGGACCCTATCATTTTTCTATCTTTTACATCTTCTTAATTCTCGTGACCAACAGTAACGAACCATTCGCATTATTTTTGCCAAAATTATGTAATGTTGTGTCATTTATGCTCAAAAATCTTACTAATATAAATAAAGATGTTGATATATATAATACCCCCTTCATCCATAAAGAGTGTGATTTGTATTTTGTTTTGGTCCGTCCATTAAGAGTGTGATTTTTCTATTTCAGGACATGATCCACTCACTTTCTTATATTTTAAACCTCACACAAATTTCAAAATGACTGGTCTCTTTCTCCGCTCAAATAACATCTAACTTATTTTTCTTATGATCCGTGACACCCACCAAAAACCAGTATATACCTGAGATGAAATATTTTTATTTTTAAGGGAGATAAAATATTGTTAGTTAAAGAGAAATCCGGCTTCATAATTAGACAACCGGCCGGTGTGTGTCACACTCTCGGTAGTCATTCTATTATAGGAATGTACATAATCATTCTTTGCCTTTAACTTTAGTAATTAGTTATGCTCTTTTATTCTCTTCACATATTTTATATATCTTGTACCAAGGCAAGGGAACGAGATGGGAACCTTACTTAAAAAGAGATATAACTCAGAATTTTGCTAGCTGCCTTACTTTTCCAATCCCATCAGACGTTCACCCTATTATTTAAATTTCAATTTTTATTTTGTTTTCTTACTTTTCAGGAAAAATTGTAATTTATAGTCTAACCTTAATTTTATTCAGTTGCAAAAGTAGTTCGACATTTAAAACATACAAAAAAAAATTTCATTTCAATTCAGTTGTAAAAGTAACCTGACCTTTAGAATATACAAAATAAAACCATGATATTTCACACAGGATCTCTATTGCAATTTGTGTGACCTAGAGAATGTCACTCAATTATAAATATAGTTCGGACCTTTATTTTCTGGCTCGAAATGCTGACGTGGATTCTAGCCTTAATTAATTTATGATGTTATGTGGAAATCTTTCTTCTACGAGTGCATAAAGCATACAATAATTAAGTAAAGATAAAAATCTCTTTCATCCCCCTGTGGAACTGCATCCCTCTACCAGACTACCACCAACGGCTCCACTGTATCTGCCGCCTCTTCTTCCATCTTTTCGTAATCCAGTTGCAATCCAAATCCGCCACCACAGTGAAATTTTGATGGGATTGTGTTCTACTCTTCTTCCCTTAATGTCCTCTAATCCCACACTTGCAGCCGCAGATTCTATTCTATTTCCTCTCAAAACATCAACACTGGAAACGTTAACTCGTGGTCACGGTTCCATTTATTAGTATTAATGAAGTTTTTTTCTTTTCGCGCTGGCGGGATTAGCCCGAATAAATAAAAATAATATAGTATATCTAGGGCTCGTTTGGTAGCTATGTTAGGATACGACAAGATAGTTTAAGTCAAGATATGTATCGTAGAAAAGGGTTGATTGGTATCGTATTTTTGTGTTTGGTAGATAAGATATGACATGTAGATATCATAAATTAGTTGTTTGATACCTTAGTTTAAAACCAAGATTAAGTAGAGAATTTACAATTTTAACCCTATCACAATTAATATAAAATTAAAACAAATAAAAAATGAAAATTAAATAAAATTTCCTTTCATCTTTCCTCTCATTTTCGGTCATTCTCTCTCATCATGTCTCTCTTTCTCTCCTGTCGCTCAACAGCTCATCCACCACCGTCGCCATGGCGTAACAACATCCACCAATTACCACCGCTACGGCCAACCACCACCACCACACACCACCGCCACCGCTCATATCTCTCTCTCTCTCATCTCATCTCTCTTTTTCGTCAATTAACATCAGAAAATTCCTCCACCTCCTCCAATTTGGTTAACCATATTTCTACTTTTCAATCGATGAAAATATTGAACAATACACGTTTGAATCTGGCTATCTTCTATCCCTTTCGATCCAATTTTCTGTCCTACCAACTTGGTGGAAGCACATAAGAACAAATAAAGAAGAAATAATCGAGGAAGATGAGAAAAGTTGACCGACACGAGAATGCCGACAATGGAGTCGAGAAAGTAAAAGATAACCTGCAAAAGTGATTATGTGGTGATTTTTTTCTTCACTTGTGTTTATAAGTCAGGTATCAAAGGTTTTGTTTTTTTTTTGTTTTTTGTTTTTTTGTTTTTTTTTTAAACTTTGCTGGGTTTCTAGTTTGCAGAAGGAGAGAGAGAGAAAGAGAGAGAGAGGGGGAGAGAGAGGAGGAGAAAGAGAGGGAGAGAGAAGCGAGAGGAGAAGGTGAAGGTGAAGGAGGGGAGGGTAATTTTGTCAGATGTCACATTAATCGGTTGCACTGTAGTAGTATGGTATAGGTAACCGAAGGTGGAGAAGAGATGCACAACGTGAAGAGGAACAGTAAAATTAAAGAGGGCCCTTATTAATCCAGGGCTTCCAAGATTAACAATCTTGGCTACCAAACACTAGTATAAGGGAGATATGTATTTAATCTTGGGCTTAACAAGGCTACCAAACATGACCCTAATGTTTATTTTTTAAGATTAGAATTTTTGGAATTATTCGGCTAATATATATCCAACCCAAATGAGTACGATTGAAAGAATCCTTAGAATGAGGATTCAAGTCAATCATACGTCCCATAAAATTTTTTTTAGAATATAATAAATTAATAATTTAATTTTCGTTTCCATTTGATATCCAATAATATTGGGTTCACTAAACTCAGCCCAATTCATAGCCCATAGCGCTGGACTTAGTAATGTGATTTAGATGAAGCCCATATCCGCTTAACTTCATGACCGCCGAATACGAAAATTCCACACAATTAGGTGGATTCAATCCGGTTATTCTAGAAAGAAATTAAGAAAAGCTCGAGCATTCGAGCGAATTTGCTATTCTAGTCAAATTTCCAATTTAGTCATTGTTTTACTGTTTAGTTGGTATTTTAGATGGATTGAGAATTCGATCAAAATTAAATGACACGTACGCCATGTAATAATAGGTAAATAAAGCATTTGTCGTATAAAGGAAATAAGGTAGATTAGATGTTAATTGGGTGTGTTATTGAGAGGCAAACAAATAACGGAACGTAACCTCCACCGAATACATGAATCTTTCATTAAATTGATAAAATTCCCCCCAAAACAAAGTGATTGATAAAACCAACACTAATTTGAAAGTTTTTATTCATTTATTTATTTTTATTTTATCTTTTTGATTTGAGGGAAAGAAAAGTGGTAGAAATTGAATTCGAGACGTCTCTGTTTACAGGCAAGATCTATTAGGTTTAGATATCCCGAAGAGACATTTAATATTAATAACATTAACATTAACATTAAATTTTTTTTTCCGTTATTACGCATGTTTCTTATTTATATGTATATTTTTTATTTCAATTAATATCATGTGAAGTAGCAACTGCCTTTTTCGATGTTTTAATGATACTCAAATGGTGTTAATTCTCGCTCATAAAATGTAAGAGTTAACGGTTCATTTAGGCCATTAACTTCACCTTATTTTAAAAGTACGACATTAAATTAGCGGGGCGAAAAAAGTTGGACAATAACATTTAAAATTTGCGTCCGCATGTCTTTTTTGGCCCGAATAAGTCTTATTCGGGCTATTTCGCACGTGTTTGTCACGTGCATTGCCACGTGGAACACGTTGCTGATGTGGGTGCCACATTACACATTAATCAGCAAATAAAAGAATTAAAAAATAATTAAAGTAAAAAATAAAGAGAAATAGAAAAGAAAAAATAAAAGAAAAAAGAAAAGAAATTAGGATTTTTTTTTTTCTCATTCCTTTCCCCCACCCGTCTCCCTCTCTCCCTCTCGCTGATTCCGGTGGCTGGCAATGGAGTGATGGCGGCACCGGCAGTGGTGGAGAAGGTTGAAATTAGGGCATTATTGTCACTGATTGGCGGTTGAATAAAGGTAGGGGCGGCGGTGATGGGCGTGGTGGTGGATAAGATTGCAGCTGGCGCTCGAGTATTGGCGGCGGCGGTGGGGGAGGCGGAAGCGGCCTGTGGTGGTAATGGTAAAGGCCCGGGGATGGGCGGTGGAGATTGGCGGAGAATTGGCGGCGGAGGAGGTTATGGTGAAGAGAGGGGGACAGGCGGTGGCGATTGGTGGATAATTGGCGGTGGTTTCAACAGCAGCAGCAGACCACCACACGCCTTCGTCTTCCTCCTTTTTCAGCAGCAGCAACAACACGGCCACTCCATCTTCTCCAGCGAATCTCACCCGTCTCCCTCTCTCCCTCATCCCCTCCTGAGTTCCGGCCACCGACACCGAAATCAAGCAGCTAATATTCTTACGGGACCTCCCTCCACGCCGTCACGCACCTCCTCCTTCGCCCTCGCCGTCTCCTCCCGGCAGGTCATTCGGCCGAGGCTCACCGCCGTTAAATCCCTCCTCGCCGAAATCTCCGATTTCCCTCACTGGTCGGAGAACTCCCTCCTCCTCACCCTCCTCCCGGCCCTCCTCTCCACCCTCTGCCGCACCGAAACCCTCTCCGATGCCTCCTTCGCCAACGGCAAGCTGCTCATGCAGTCTGTTGAAATTCTTAATTGGCAGAAGAAGCAAAAATAATCTCCAGAACACAAGGCAAACGAAGAGAGAAAATTGGGGAAAAATATTTTTCATTAGACTACATTGTAAAAGTTACTTTCAAAATTACAATAGAGAATAGAGAGATCTATATATAGGCTGATATAAAACGCTAAATCCTAACTAATACAAGGAATAACAACTTCAACTAAAATACAATACTAACTAATAGAAGTAACACTACAATTTTATTCTGTATTTTAACACTCCCCCTCAAGATGGGAGCAAAACAAATGCAACCATCTTGCCAAGGAAAACAACTAACTTCCAAGAAATGCAACGAACATCGAACGAAACAGCAACTTCAGCGTGAATTTCTCAATCTGATTCACAACATAAGATCAGAGCATACTCCCCCTTAATGAAGACATCCAGAACATTTCAACAAACAAACTGAAAACTTTTGTGAGGCATTTCCACGAACGTGCAAGCTTGCAGCCAATTGTTTTTCAACTTTCACACAGCATTATCTCAACAAAATCCAACACTTAAAACCCTTGGAAAACATAATAGAATCACGACAACTTTCACTTTCCCCCTGGATGAAACACCATGTAACTAGTCGACCGCAACTCCTTCAACAACAAAACTAAAATCACATCCGTAGCAATCCTTACACGAAAAATTCTTGAACAAGGCTAACTGAAACTTCATCAACAACATAATAGTAGCCCTAAGACCAGAACAAGAAATCAATACAATCACAGAGAACAGCAGGACTCTAAAAACAACATCGAAGTGAAATATTCAACTGAACCAAAATTAACCAAATAAACTTGTGAAGATTAGGTGCAGATGGATGTAATACTCCCCCTCACTGTGATAACCAGATAACAGAGATAGAAACCAACCATGAATCGATGAAAACCGAAGAGTGAACAGAACACTAAAAAATTGAACCGAGACAAAGAGAAGATTAAATCGCAACTCGCGATTGTAATCAAAGATAACAGACCAAACATACTTGAATCAGCGGAATTTACCGCGAAGATGACGAAGCTAAGATCAACATCGATCTTTAGCAAACAAAATGAACAACGCACTATGGCGAGAGATCAACCGATGAAAAGCGATGAGAGAAAAATGAGAAAAACGGTAGAAACCGAAGAAAAGAGAAAGCTCAATGAGCTGGATTTGAGAAAAGAAGCTCAAAATCAACATCGATTTGAGCAAAATGCACTATGGAAGAAATCAACCGAAACAATCGGTGAAAAGAACAGAAAATCAACCGATTGAAATCGATGAAAATTAAAGAGAAAAACGATCTAGATTTTGAAGATCTAAGATCTGAAACAAGAGAACCGAATTTAATCGGAGAGAGAAATTGAGATGAAATTCACTGAAATCGATTGAGAGATGAAGAAATCACCAATTGAAAAACAGAGATGAAAATCACAAATCATTCGGCATAAACCGAAGAGAACGAGAATCCGAATTTGAATCGGAGAGAAATTAGAAAAATCAACCGATTTTGATCGGTGAGAAAACATTAATTGAAACAAAACTAGAAAAGAGAGAGAGATTTCAACCTGAAGACGAGATATTTCTACCAGAAACGAGAAAACTATGAATGAGAACTGGAGGACTGCTCCGAGAAATTGCAAAGCATAACATCATTGAGATTTCAGATTGAAGATTGATCGGAAAATTGCAACGATTAATCGGTGAGAATGACGGAGAAAATGCAAGAGAACGAGCAGCGGATGATTATTGCTCTTGATACCATGTTGAAATTCTTAATTGGCAGAAGAAGCAAAAATAATCTCCAGAACACAAGGCAAAACGAAGAGAGAAAATTGGGGAAAAATATTTCTCATTAGACTACATTGTAAAAGTTACTTTCAAAATTACAATAGAGAGATCTATATATAGGCTGATATAAAACGCTAAATCCTAACTAATACAAGGAATAACAACTTCAACTAAAATACAATACTAACTAATAGAAGTAACACTACAATTTTATTCTGTATTTTAACACAGTCCGACCTTGACATGGCCGCTGGATGGCTCTCCTGCCAAATCAACAACCTCGAGCTCCTCCTCCGCTCTGGCGTCCTCCACCAGTCCACCGCCATTATCCTTTCCCGCCCCGACACCAACTCGCCCAAGGAGGAGCTCGCTTTCTTCGTCAGAGACCTCTTCACCAGGCTCCAGATCGACGGGCTGGAGTTCTAACGGAAGGCGCTGGATTCGCTGATTCAACTCCTCTCCGACGACGATAAGTCCGTCGCCGTCGTCGCAAAGGACGGGAAGGGGGAATGAGAGAGAAAAAAATATTATATTTCTTTTCTTTTTTCTTTATTTCTTTTATTTTTTCTTTTTAATTTTTAGTTCAATTATTTTTTAATGCATTTTTTTGCTGATTAATGTGTAATGTGGCACCCACATCAGCAATGGGCTGTACGTGGCAACGCACGTGACAAACACGTGCGAAATAGCCCGAATAAGGCTTATTCGGGCCAAAAAAGACATGCGGCTGCAAATTTTAAAAGTTATTGTTCTATTTTTTTCGGCCCGCTAATTTAATGTCCTACTTTTGAAATAAGATGAAGTTACTGGCCTAAATGAACCTTTACCTATAAAATGTAACGTATGGTTTGAAACTACTCTCTCTCTCTCTCTCTTCTAGATTCTTTCAATAGCCTACCCAATAATTTTTTCGTTTTCTCTTTTTTACCCTTATTCAATATGAACAAATATAGGGAAAATGATCAAAAACACCCTTGATGTTTATACTAAGGATCAAATAAGCCCCTAATGTATTTCTAGGTACAATTATGCCCTTAATGTTTGTAATTTTTAACATTCATGCCCCTCCCTACTATTATCATTCCAAATAAAACTAATGCCAAACTTTCTTCTATTTATTTAGTTTTTAATTAAAACATTAAGAACTAGCTTTATAATTTTTTTATCCAATTATTAAAGTTCTAATAAATTTGTTATCCAACCATATGACTTTTTTATTAACAAATTTATAAAGAAATATATAAGAATATTTTTGAACATTTTTTAGTAAATTATAGTTTCGTGGTACATGACAAAATCTTAGAGATTAGCCACTGATATGTTTGCATGAAATAATTGTGTTCGAGGGGATGAGCTCTCTGCTATTGTTCTTATTCATCTTTTTCACTTTGTTTTTCTTTTTCTTTATTTTTTTCAATTTTGATTTTTAGTATCAATTGTCGACAATGGTAGGCGCGCGAGTAGGTGGGATGCGAAAGGCGAGGGAATGCCGACAACGAATTTGCTACCGCCAACGGTGCAAGTGAAAAGGAGGTAGCGATCGGGGGAAGGAGGGAGACAAAAAGCATAATCAGTAAAATAGAAAAGAAATGGTTTAGAGCCCTTAATCAAGTGAGTAAGAAAGGAAAAAGAAAATGAAAAAAAAGACATCAAAATCAGAAAAACATAAAGGACGAGAAATTTAACAAGAAAGGAAAACTAAAATGAAAAAGAAAAAAATATATATATATATATAAAAGGGGGTGGGGTGGAGTATATTTTTTGATATTAATTTAATTTGGAGTGGCAACAGCATAGTGGCATGAATGTTAAGAATTACAAACATTAAGAGCTTAATTGTACCTAAAAATACATTAGGGGCTTATTTGATCTTTGGTGTAAACATTAAGGGTGTTTTTGACCCTTTTCCCAACAAATATTCAATACTTTACGATGCGTTTTAATTGTGGGGTTTGTCTTAATGTTGTGAAATTCATAATTATATGAATATAAGTGGTGATATTTATAACTAGCTCACTTTAAAAACCCACATGTACTGTATAAAGTTATATCCACTTTGATAAAAACATCTTCCATGTACTCACTTAATTGTAAAAAAAATAATAAAATTCTTGTCCGTGAAAAATGAAAAAATCTAGGAATTTTTGGAGGGTATGAAGTGACCGAAAATAAGTCTTCTCTTAAACATTTTTACACATTTGTACTTTGTATAAGAATATTTGATGGGGCCTTACACACAAGTAGAATAATTGGGTTATAATTTTATTGGGTAGTTCGATATTCTACTACCTAAACCAAATCACATAAAACAGATTCAAAACTAAATTTATCAAAGTTTTTCGGAGAAATTGGTTCATCCCGATTTATCGATTCTGAAATAAGAGACCACAATTAAACTCATTTTATTTAGAGCAAACTTAAAAATAATCGACCACTTGTCGTCCTAATTTCTAAATGGTGGCGCAAATTCACCTAATGGGTTGGTTATGCGGCAATATTAATAAAGACAAAAATTAGAATAGCCAAAACACATAGTAAAACATAAAAGTTGGCCACAAACTTAATTTTTACAAATTATGGCAAATATTTTTCTTTTTGGACCCTTTTACCCTTACTTTTGACTTTTTCCACCTAACTTTACATTCTCTCCTCTATCATCTTCTACCTACTTTTTACTTTTTTCACATAACTTTACATTCTCTCTCCTCTCTCCTCAAGTTCGTACCCCTTTTCAACTTTACAAATTTGTATCACGGTACGAAATGTGTGAATTTCGTACCGTGCTACCAAAGTTAGAACTTTTATATTACGGTACGAAATGATTGAATTTCGTACCGTGCAACCAAAGTTAGAACTTTGATATTACGGTTCGGTACGAAATTGAACCATTTCGTACCGTGTTACCAAAGTTAGACCCTTTATATCACGGTACGAAATTCAACCATTTCGTACCACGATCTAAAAGTTTTAACTCTGGTAACACGGTACGAAATTCAACCATTTTGTACCATGATATAAATGTTCTAACTTTGGTAACACGGTACGAAATTCAAATATTTCGTACGATATCGGAACGAAATTCAACCATTTCGTACCGTGTTACCAGAGTTAGAACTTTTAGATCGTGGTACGAAATGGTTGAATTTCATACCGTGTTACCAAAGTTATAACCTTTATATCGCAGTACGAAATTCAACCATTTCGTACCACGATATAAATGTTCTAACTTTGGTAATACGGTACGAAACGGTTCAATTTCGTACCGATATCGTGGTACGAAATGGTTGACTTTCGTACCGTGTTACGAGAGTTAGAAATTTTAGATCGTGGTACGAAATGGTTGAATTTCTTACCGTGGTACCAAAGTTAGAACTTTTAAATCGCGGTACGAAATGGTTGAATTTCGTACCGTGGTACCATAGTTAGAATTTTTATATCGCGGTACGAAATGGTTGAATTTCGTACCATGTTACCAAAGTTAGAACCTTTATATCGTGGTACGAAATGGTTGAAATTCGTATCGTATTACCAGAGTTAGAACTTTTAGATCGTGGTACGAAATGGTTGAATTTCGTACCGTGGTACCAAAGTTAGAACTTTTATATCGCGGTACGAAATGGTTGAATTTCGTACCGTGTTACCAAAGTTAAAACCTTTATATCGTGGTACAAAATGGTTGAATTTCGTACCGTGTTACCAGGGTTAGAACTTTAATATCGCGGTACGAAATGTCTGGATTTCGTACCGTGCTACCAGAGTTAGAACTTTAATATCGCGGTACGAAATTGTTGAATTTTGTACTGTGGTACCAAAATTAGAACTTTTATTTTGCGGTACGAAGTGTTGATTTGGTAAGGCGTACGAAATGTTTAAGTTCGTACCGCTTTTCAACTTTACAAATTTGTATTGCGGTACGAAATGTGTGAATTTTGTACCATTCTACCAAAGTTATAACTTTTATATCACGGTACGAAATGTTTGAATTTCGTGCCGTGCTACCAAGGTTAGAACTCGCGGAACGAAGTGTTGATTTGGTAAGTCCTACGAAATGTTTAAGTTCGTACCGCTTTCCAACTTTACCGTGCTACCAAAATTAGAACTTTTATATCGTGGTATGAAATTTGTGAATTTCGTACCGTGCTACCAAAGTTAGAACTTTTATATTTCGGTACCTAATGTTTGAATTTCGTACCGTGCAACCAAAGTTAGAACTTTGATATCACGGTATGAAATGGTTGAATTCGTACCGTGGTACCAAAGTTAGAACTTTTATACCGCGGTACGAAATGTCTGGATTTCGTACCGTCCTACCAAAGTTAGAACTAATATGAACTAATATACCGCGGTACGAAATGTCTGGATTTCGTACCGTCCTACCAAAGTTAGAACTAATATATCGCGGTACGAAATGTCTAAATTTCGTATCGTGCTACCAAAGTTAGACTTTTATATCTTGGTACGAAATGGTTGAATTTCGTACCGTGCTACCAAAGTTAGAACTTTTATATCCGTCGCCACCACCTCCATCACCGCGATGGCGAGGTACGATTTTTGTTTTTTCTTACCGATACGAATATCAACATTTCGTACCGATGCACCACTTTGTGATGTGGTACCAATCTGATGTTGTTTCAAGGGTTGTAAGTGACTATGAATTAATCATTTCGTACTGATATATCATTTATTAACTTGACGCGGTACGATATGATAATTTCGTACTGAGTTCCCAGATTACAACTTCGGTACGAAATTTATATTTTCATACTAAGAACAGCCTGATACGGAGTGATAACCGGGTGTGAATTGATCATTTCGTACCACACTATCAGGTGATGCCATGGTAACTTAGTACGAAAATAAATATTTTGTACCGTGATATATTGGTAGTATGGAATAAGTTTATTCTTACCAGTCGTACCAAGTAACTACATATATAAATTAGACAAATTACAGATCATATACAATTTAAAACAAAAATACTAATAATACTATTAATATTGTAGCAAAGGGTTTACAAACCAGAAATTGTAGCAAATAATTTACAAAATAAGAATTGTTCATTCACCAACTCAATCTCTAAGATAAGTGGTATTTCATCTGTGTTGAAACAAATAGATGCTCACAACCAAAACATTTATTTCTTAAGATTTTGTAGGGCGTCATCACCAAATTCATTCAAAATCTTGCACATAATCATCTATGATGTCCATTGTACCTTCAAAACTAAAGCAACAAAAATTAGAATATGGTACTAATATTATTCTTACCAACATATCATTTCTTTGTGCTTGGTTATTGGTATGAAATATGAAATTCTTACATGGTACTTGGTAAGAATTTCATAATTCTTACCAGCGTACCATTTCGTTGTGCTTGGTTATTGGTACGAATTATGAAATTCTTACATGGTACGAGTTACTACTGGTACGAATAAACCTATTTCGCATCGACGAGTTTTGACAGTAAGCAGCAGCCTCCTTCAATCTACACAAACGAACGAAAATACATCCAAAACGATAAGAAATTAACCCAAATACACCAAAAATTTACCAAAACAATATGAAAACCTCATAAATCATCGAGAAACAAATACGTAAAAGCCCTAAATCAACAAAAAAGAAGAAAAATACAACAAAAATTCAAAAAAACTCTAGATCAACATGAATTACGAGAATTGGAAGGAGAAATAACATGGATCTATGGATCTATTTGTAGATCTGGAGCACGAAGACAACGAAAAGCTTCCGATTTCATAATTCTTACTAGCGTACCATTTCTTTGTGCTTGGTTATTGGTACGAATTATGAAATTTTTACATGGTACTTGGTAAGAATTTCATAATTCTTACCAGCGTACCATTTCTTTGTGCTTGGTTATTGGTACGAATTATGAAATTCTTACATGGTACTTGGTAAGAATTATTCTTACCAGTGTACCATTTCTTTGTGCTTGGTTATTGGTACGAATTATGAAATTCATACATGGTACTTGGTAATAATTGTGAAATTTTTACCAGCGTACCATTTCTGTTTGCTTGGTTATTGGTACGAATTATCAAAATTCTTACATGGTATTTGGTAAGAATTTCATAATTCTTACCAGCGTACCATTTCTTTATGCTTGGTTATTGGTACGAATTATGAAATTCTTACATGGTACTTGGTAAGAATTTCATTCTTACCAGCGTACCATTTCGTTGTGCTTGGGTATTGGTACGAATTATGAAATTTTTACATGGTACGAGTTACTACTGGTACGAATACACCTATTTCGTACCGATGAGTTTTGACAGCAAGCAGCAGCCTCCTTCAATTAACACAAACGAAATAGAAATCAGCAAAAAGACACCCAAATCATCAAGAAATTAACCCAAATACACCAAAAATTACCAAAACAATATGAAACCTCATAAATCATCAAGAAACAAACACGTAAAAGCCTTAAATCAACAAAAAATAAGAAAAATACAACAAAAATTCAAAAAAACTCTAGATCAATATGTATTACGACAATTCAAAAATTTTACTTGGTAAGAATTTCATAATTCTTACCAGTGTACCATTTCTTTGTGCTTGGTTATTGGTACGAATTATGAAATTCATACATGGTACTTGGTAATAATTGTGAAATTTTTACCAGCGTACCATTTCTGTTTGTTTGGTTATTGGTACGAATTATCAAAATTCTTACATGGTACTTGGTAAGAATTTCATAATTCTTACCAGCGTACCATTTATTTGTGCTTGGTTATTCGTACGAATTATGAAATTCTTACATGGTACTTGGTAAGAATTTCATAATTCTTACTAGAGTACCATTTCTTTGTGCTTGGTTATTGGTACGAAATTCTTACATGGTACGAGTTACTACTAGTACGAATACACCTATTTTGTACCGACGAGTTATGACAGCAAGCAGCAGCCTCCTTCAATCAACACAAACGAAACAGAAATCAGCGAAAATACATCCAAATCATCAAGAAATTAACCCAAATACACCAACAATTATCAAAATAATATGAAAACCTCATAAATCATCGAGAAACAAATACACAAAAGCCATAAATCAACAAAAAAAATTAAGAAAATACAACAAAAATAAGAAAAATACAATAAAAATTCAAAAAACATTCTAGATCAACATGAACTGCGAGAATTGGAAGGAGAAATAACCTGGATCTATAGATCTATTTGAAGATCTGGAGCACGATGCCAATGAGAAGCTTCTGATTGGTATACCAGCGTACCGTTTCATTGTGCTTGGTTATTGGTACGAAATATGAAATTCATACATGGTACTTGGGAAGATTATATAAAATTCTTACCAGCGTACCATTCATTTGTGTTTGGTTATTGGTATGAATTATGAAATGCTTACATGGTACTTGGTAATAATTTCATAATTCTTACCAGCGTACCATTTCTTTGTGCTTGGTTATTGGTACAAATTATGAAATTCTTACATGGTACTTCGTAAGAATTTCATAATTCTTACCAGCGTACCATTTCGTTGTGCTTGGTTATTGGTACGAATTATGAAATTCTTACATGGTACGAGTTACTACTGGTAGGAAATGATTGAATTTCGTACCGACGAGTTTTGACAGCAAGCAGCAGCCTCCTTCAATCAACACAAACGAAACAGAAATCAGCGAAAATACATCCAAATCATCCAGAAATTAACCCAAATACACCAAAAACTACCAAAACAATATGAAAACCTTATAAATCATCGAGAAACAAACACGTAAAAGCCCTAAATCAAGCAAAAAATAAGAAAAATACAACAAAAGTTCAAAAAAAAACTAAATCAACATGAATCTCGAGAATTGGAAGGAGAAATTACCTGGATCTATGGATCTATTTGTAGATCTGGAGCACGAAGTCGCCATGGATGCTCATGAGAAGCTTGCGACTGGTAGAAAGTCGCGATTGATGGGATGGTGTGGTGGATGAGTGACACAAAGGATGTGGCGGCATGGTTGATGGAGCAGCATGGAGGAGAAAAGGATATGGTGACGGTGTAGGCGGCGGTGGCGGAATGGAGGCGACGACGGTGGTGACGGGTAGAGAGAAAATAAAGAATAGAAGGAGAAAGAAAGTGAGAAGAGGTAGAATGAGATGAAGAAGTTTACGCAGGAAGAAAAAAGAAAGGAAATGGAGGAGAGAGAAAAAGTAGGTGGGTTTGAATTAAAGTAAGGGTAATTTCGTCCGAAAATACAAAGTATTGTTATAATTTGTAAAAACTAAGTTTGGTGATAACTATTGATATTTACTAAGTAATGTGGCTATTTCTATGCATTTTCTCAATTAATATGTTGAGTTAAATTTTTTAGAGTGGTTTTTCCTCCAGAAGTCATAATGCTTATGTAAATCAATAAATTTAGGTCGAAATTGCGACATCAAAACATAAGAGATCATGTTATAATTGTAATGTTTTAAAAATCATGCAAAAATTATATATATATATAGGAGATGGATCATATAAGAATGCATCTTAAACTAAGAAATAAGAATAGATCCTCACCTTTCATTATATTAAATCTATGGTTGAGATGTAATCTGACCAACTTAACTATCTAAGCGCACTTTTAGTTAATTAAGGGTAAATCAGTAATTTAATAAATTATTATTTATATATTTTGTTTGTAAGAAGCAGACTCAATTATATTTTTCTCTTTCTTCTTCATCTTCATCGTATTCTGCAACTTGTCTGATTCTTCTTTCGCGGTTCTTCGTCTCGATTACTCTTTGTGATTTCTCCATTGATCTACCTTCGATTTCATCTCTAATTCTCAGGTATTTTTCCTTGCTAATGTCATCAAATTTTGAAATTGATTTTATAGATATTGATTTTGAGTGTTCTTCTCTAATTGATCTCCACTGATGATTCCTGTGTGACGATGTTCTTCGTATTTTTTTGCTCGTACGTGGAAGTGATGCTGAATTTCACATATAAGTTTTATATTTTCTCTCGTTTTTGCAGAAAATTTTCTTGTTTGAAACTCAAATTCTAACATAAGAGGAATGAGGCGGCACACCTAAATTTGAGATGTAGATAACTACATCATCTATTGTTAATGTAGCAACTACAACAACCATACTTCTGGTCTATTGAGAATTGAATTTTTGACAATAACTCTTTGAATTTTGATTTTGAAATGTCTTATTCTCAATTTTTTCTATTTCGATTATATTGGCGTTATTCTTCGTGTTATTTGCTCGTTTCACGGGTAATTTCATCCTAACTCCTTTACTTTCTCACGTTTTTGCAGATATCATGTTATTTCTTACTTGTCTTCTCATTATTGTTATTTTCCCCAATCAGTGTTTCCTTAATTATGTTGAATTGTTGATTAAAATGTAATAGATGTTAGATTTAAGTGTTTTCTGATTTTTACCTTATTTTCTATTTTTGGCATATTATGATCCCCAAGTTCAAAGTGATGATAGTTTGCAAGTCTATGTTAAGATGAGGAATTTACAAGAAATAGATTATATATATTTTACATAATTGTGATTGTTGGATTGATAAGTTTGATTGTCAATTTCATTAGTTTATGCTGATGGGGATACTCTTAAAACAAGCTAAGAGTATGAATCAATTTCATTAGTGCAACTTGTGGCTCCATTTGAAATTTGTTTCAGTTCAAAACATGTGGGAAATGAAAGGGTTAGATATATTCCAATCACTAATCTTGTTCTGCAAAGTGAGCTGGTGAAGTTGGGGATCCATGGACAGAATTTGACGGTACCTCTTGATGATGACTTCATGTGTTTAGGGTTATTGGAAGCAGGTCTGAATCCTAAGGATTCATTTATTGATGGTGGGTATCAGATCGAGGCTCATATGTTGAAATTCAACTTGGGAAATTTGTTTGAATTTTTTGTATTGTTGATGTGAGAGAACAAGCCCTCTGACTTTGAAGCATCTTGTTTGTCAAGGGATATCACCAGATCTTTTATTGATCAGAATAAACCAATCTTGTTTAGATTCTCATTTTGTATAGTTGTGGAACTTGTAGTTCTTCTACTTTTACAATTTTTTTTTTCTTTTGAACATGACTTTTACATAGGTTTCCTTTGTGCAGCTTCTCTGATGTAACAAGTTTTCTGAATGTATTATGATAATATAATTATTGAGCATTGTTAGAGTTTTTATTATATGAGATAGGATCATTATCATAAGTACATGAAAGTTTTAAGAGTTGGGATATAACTATATTATTAACTTGAATTATATATGAAAAATGGCAGTTGGATTCGAAGAATTACGGCTACAGCTTTCTGCAGTGTGGTGTTCGTCATGGAGACAGCCATCGGTTGCGGCAGAAGAGTCAAATGTGGAGGTGCTACTGTCGGATATTTTCTAGAAGGGGCACTTACTTTGAAGTGTTGGTCGTCGCAAGAAAAAGTGTTAATTCACGATTCGGTGGGCGGATTCGTGATATTTTTGTGTTGTTACTTGTTGTTGGGAAAATTAATAGAGTTTTGATTTGATACCAAAACTCAGCTGACCCCAACCGAGTAGATGATTGTACAAAGCCTAAAGCGTTTTTCAGCTCACCTGTTTGAGTTTATAGAGTTTCTTAGTTTACAGGTAGAGCAGCAGATGACACAGCTAAGCTAGACCCAGCCTAGGTATTTAGCAGAACAAACTCAGCAAAGCAAGACCAAGCAGAGTCAAAGACCCAACAGTATCATGACCCAACTCAGTGACGGAAACCCAGCTCAATATCAAAAACCCAGCTCTGTGTAAAGGACCCAGCTTAGTGTCAATGACACAGCTCAGGTCTAAGACAGCTCAGGTTAATGACACAGCTCAGGTTGAAGCTACAGCTCGGGATAAAGATACAGCTCAGGTCTAAGACACAGCTCAGAGTCAAATCACAGCAGAGTCCAAGACGCTGAAGACACAGCAAAGACGCTTAGCAGCTCGAAGATGAAGACATTCTTAAGACAAGATCCCGATGTCAGAAGATCTTGTCTGACGCGGTCAAATCAGAGAAGAAATAGCTTCTGCAGATGCAAACCTACTTCGTAGGTTAAAGGCCAGAAGTCAATAAGAATAGGTAAGATTCAAACGGCTCTTTTCCAACGGCTAGTTTGAATCTCCACTATATATATCTTCTCACCATTGAAGAAAAGTGGGGGAACCGACGAGACGACTGATAAAATAAAAAAGAGCAAACAGAAAAATGAACAACAATCTTCATAGTCAAATCTTTCAAGAACACCCAGCCAGTCAGCTGTTGTCTTAGTTGTTCACATGTTCAGTCATAGGCAGAATAGATCAGAAAAGAAACATCTTAAGCCTAGTTTGAACGAGTTCATCATATCCTTTGTTCTTCATTGTAAGAACTCGTTCATAGTTAGAAAACCCATACCCAAACCTAAACCCAGAAAGGTTAGGTAAAGGTATGCTTGCTCGAAGCGTGTAATTCGAGTGATTAGGTTCTTCAGTACCCGGAAACTGAAGGTGTAGGCGTGATAGTGCCCGCAAACTGTTGGAACACAGCTCGGGTTAGAGTTGTGAAGTTGCTTGGTACTTGGAAACTAAGTGGTAGTGAATTACCAGTGAAGCTGGTCGTGGACGTAGGAGGTGTTACTCCGAGCCACGTTAAAATTGCTCTGTTCTTTATCGCTTTATTTTATGCATTTAGCTAACCTCTCATGCATACATTTCAAGCTGCATAAACTGACTAACTGAAAAGTGAAACAGAGCTTTGCGATATGATTTGAAGCAACAGACGGACTTTCCAAACCCACCAACTTCCGCACACACTCACACAGCCAGCTGTGTCAATCAAGCTGTCATCCAGCTGGATCGGACACAACAGGCTCTCTCAAAAGAGTTTTAACTGGGAAAAGTTTTTAAACCTTGGTGTATTCACCCCCTCTACACCAAGGTATCCGTCTTGGGACCAAGAATTGGTATCAGAGCAGTGGTTCAAAAAGATCACTGTATCTGTGTCAAGTCAGCATTTCCTTGCTGATAGTGATCACCTAAACAGATCCTTCAAAGTTTCAATTTTTTTTAAAAATCATTATATTGCATACGTTGATGGTCCCAAGACGGATACCTTGGTGTAGAGGGGGGGTGAATACACCAAGGTTTAAAAAACTTTTCCAATTAACAACTCTTTTGAGAGAGCTGGCTGTGTTCGATCCAGCTGGAAGACAGCTTGATCGACACAGCTGGCTGTGTGCGGAATGTGGTGGGATTTTGGAAAGTCCGTCTGTTGCTTCAAATATATTGCAAAGCTTTGTTTCTCTTTTCAGTTAATCAGTTTATGCAGCTTGAAATAATGCTTATGAAGGGTTAGCTGGATGCATAAATAAACATGAAAGAACAAAGCAACTTAACGTGGTTCGGAGAAACTACTCCTACGTCCACGACCAGAAACCTCTGGTAATCCACTAAGGATACCACTGACTTTTCGCGCAGTCAGCAAGCGTTGCAGCTTAGTTCCTCAAGCTGGATACAAGTTTACGCGTACTGTATTGAAACGTAACCAGTCTGTTTACGGGCACAGCTGAAGCCTACATTCAGTTTACGGGTACTGAAGAACCTAACCTGTAGTTTACGGGCACTACAGAACCTCAACCTTAACTTAACCTTTTTCTGGGTTTGAGTTTGGGATTTCCAACTATGAACGAGTTCTTACAATGAAGAACTTTGAGTATGATGAACTCGTTCAAACTAGGCTTAAGATGGGAAGGATTATATGCCTAGATACTAGAGGGAGAGAGCTTCAGCAGCCTGAGAATGAATAATATCTCATAAGAATGAGGGCTGCTGGATCTTGAAGCTTTTCTGAGAGATCTTGGTCTTTTGTTAGACTTCTTTCTCTGTTGATCTTTCTTGTGTATATTCTCTCTCTTACTTCTCATGTCTGATGATGAAGAAGACTTCTATTTATAGGGAGAGCTTTAGAACTAGCCGTTCTGAATCTCTATCTAAATTCTGACAGGATTGACTTGTCTTCTTCCTTGATTTCCTCGTAAAGCAATCCTAGGTCTGACTTCTAGGTGCTGAGGTGTCGAGTTCCTGATGATCCAGATCAGATCTGACTTTATCTCAAGTTCACTTCGACTCTGCTGTGCTGGTGACTCTGAGTTGTCTTGAACTCTGCTGGATCTTTGACGCTGAGCTGAGTCTTGAACTCTGCTGGGTCTTGACGTAGAGCTGAGTTGTCACACGAGCTGGGTCTTTCCTACAGCTGTGTCTGGAAGAACTTGATTGTCTTGAATCTGGATAACGTTACTGATCACTCGACTTGGCTTACCCTGCTGTGTACACAGCTGGGTCTTCTGCTGTCTTCAGCGACCACCTGCAAACTTAGAAACTCTATAAGCTCAAACAGGCGAGCTGGAAAAACACTTGGGTTTGTGCAAACATCTACTTGGTTGGGGTCAGCTGGGTTTTGGTATCACTTCAAAACTCTATTAATTTTCCCAACAATTTCCCCCTTTTTGATGATGCCAAAACCCCAAGTTGGAAAAACAAAAATTGCTTTCCCCCTTAACAGGAAACGGGGTTTCAAAGGATTAAACAATCACAGCAGGTAAACATATTCAGAGCCTGGACAAAGAGAGATTGTCTTCAGGTTGATTTTGATAAAACGAACTTTTCATTAATAGGAAGAATTATTATAACTCTCTAATTACAAAAGTTCAAAAAGAACATTCCCAGTTGGCTGGGTCTTCAGCTTTGTTGCTTCCTTTGTTCATCAATTTGATGGTCAGTCTTGAGACCATATCTATTGAAGATGAACTCTTCCAGCTCCTTCCATTCAGCTTGATTTTTTGATTTTGAAATTCCTCTTTCTCCAGCCCAGTGATTAATTTCTTTGATGATTTGGGCCTTGTCAGGAAGGTTCGTTCCAGCTAGAGATGGAGGCTTTAACTGTTTGATTTTTGGAGCCTTCAGCTGAATGTTGTTACTCTTGGCATATAGGGCAATTGATCTTGCCATCATTGGATCTGTCTCGTGAAGTTTGAGGAAATAATCCTGGAAAGCAGTTTCTGGATCCATGCCTTTGAATTGATTCAAGTAGTAGAATTCTTTGATGAATTCTGATTTGCAACTTTCCCAGTTTTCATTGAAATCGTCTGGGTTCTTCTTGTCGGCTGAGGCTGTTTGGATTTGTTTCTTTTTAGCTTGCCTGTAGCTCTGCCTTTTCTTCTTCTGCTTTTTCTCAGCAGGCTTCAGCGATTCAGCTTTCTTCTTAATAATCTTATCCAGCTCTTGCATTTCTTTTCTTTGCTCGTTGTGGAAGTTACACAGCCAGTGATAGTCTTTGTATTCTTCAGACTTGTGTCCACATGCTTTGGCAAGAGCAACCATCTTTTCTCTCCATGTCTCTTTGACTGTTTTGGCTGGTGCAGTTGACTCTGTCTCTTCTTCATCCAGCTCTTTGGCAAAATCGTCGATTTCCCTCTGAATTTGCTGCACAGGTTCCCCCTTAGCCGGCCTTCCCTCTCACTTGTTTTTCCAGCTTCATTCTGATCTTTCCCCTTTTTGGCATTATCAACAAGGGAGGCAGAGAGGTTGGCAACTGTTGCGCTGAGCTTGGAAAGAATACCTTCAACATCAGCGATCTTGACTGAGTTGTCAGCTGTGACGAGATTCAGCTGGGCATTGCTGCTGCTTCCAGCTCTGAACTGAGCATCCAGATCTTTATATAGGTTGAAGAGTTGGCGGATGTCAGCGCTGTTGGAGAGAGTGGTCTTTTTGAGAGCTTTCAGCTGGCTTGAAATATTTGCAATGTCGTCAACCAGTGGAGCTTGAAGGTTTGAGATGATCTCAGGGACTCTCTTCTCTAGATGAATTGACTGATCAATTTGTTGAGAAACGAGAGATTGCCTGAGATCTTGACTGGTGCTTTCTTGAAGATTTTGAGCAAAATTATGGACTTCATCGATTGTCCGCTGTTGTTTTCGAACTTGACAGTCGAGAGCTGAGAATCATATGACGACGTCGACTTGAGACTTCAGTCTGTCTTGAAAGAGAATTTCTTCAACCTCTTTGGATATTGCTTCTTTCATTACAGTTGAGAGCTTGACAGCTGAGTCAGTTTGAGTTCCAGATTCAACATGACTGGGTTTGTCTGCCTCGATCTCGACCAGTGAGCGAGTGTCATCGGCAATTGGACTTTGTGGGGCAGCTTCGGTAGGCTCAACTATTGCATTAATTGGCTCTTCTTCAATTATTATTGCCTCAGCTGTGTCGGCAGGGACAGCTTCCTTGGCAAGTTCAGCTGCGACTTCTTTGGATTTGACAGCTCCAGAAGATGTCTCCCATCCTGCTGCTGTAAGGAGCTTGTTGGCATATTCCCAGACTTCAGCTGGGTGCGGCTAGGGATACAGCTGAGATACTTCAATAATTCCTCTGATGAGATCATTCTGGTGTAAGTATGCATCCTCCAGGCTTCCAAAGCCAAATGTATGCTGGAGGCGTGCTTCATCCGTCTTCAGTTTCTCATAAGAGAAGGTCTCTATCAGCTGCTCATTCTGGTACCAAGTTGCCATCTTGGTAGCCAGATAAAACTTGAGTTCTCCAACTTTGACGAGGGCGATGGGCAGGTGCGCCAGAATCAGATACTGAGTTAGAACACTCTTGATCCCTGCAATGCGCAAGTCCTCGTACATGGCTTCCATAAAGGCAGAGCCAGTGGAGTTGAGAGAAGGAGAGGCAGTAGAATCACTCTCTTATGATTCTGTGGTGTTTTGAGGAATAGGTTCAAATGGGTTCACAGTAGGCTGTGAAAAAGTATCAGCCAACAGCGAGGGCGAAAGAATTTCGGGTGAAAGTTGTTTTGGGGGTGAGCTGGGATTAGAGGAAGATGGTTCAGCTTGGGTGTCAGCTGGCTGTGAAGGAGCTTCAGCCAGTTGAATATCTTCCTGCTCTCTTACAGGAGATAGCTCTTTGGTTGGAGAGCTGGGTGGAGGGGAAGGCTGTTTCGGCGGAGAGCTGTGAGGTGGTGAAGGCTGGGGATAGCTCCTTGGATTATCCAGCTCGTCCTCTGAGCTGGATGACAATCCATAATTCAATCCCATCTCGGCCAGGATGTTTGATCCATATTGATCGAAGGCCGACACTGGCTGTGGGGAGAGAATCACCATTGCTTGACTTGGAATGACAGCTGTTTTCTTTTTCTTCTCAGCTGGATCTCCAGCTGGTTTGGGGTCAGCTGCCTTCTTCTTTCTTTGTTTCTTCTCAGCTGGAACTTCTGCCTCTGTTCCTTCCAGCTGCTTCTTGCCTTTGCTCACAGCAGGCTGCTTCTTCAGAAGATCATTGACTTGACTTATTCTTTGGAAAAGAATCTTCGTTTCTGGAAACGGTTCTGAATCAGTCCACTTTACTGTGTGCCCTTTCACAGCTTGCTCTATCAAGAAAGAAATTTTGGAGCAGAGATACAGTGGCTCTGATGTTGAAAACGTCGTCCTGGTGGAGTTGAACTTGATCTTCTCAGACTCCTTGACCAGACGGTTGAGTAAGAAGTCAAACCAGTTGACGTTTGCGCCTTTGATCATGGCAATCATCGGCTTGAGCTTTGGAATGCTGATCTCTGCGTGATATCCAGCTATCCCTAAGATGCATTTCTGCGTGATATCCAGCAGCAGCCTGTACTTTGGCTTGAGCAGGAGCTTTGACATGCTCGCTCTGTAAGGCTCTGGGGAGATAAGCATCTCTCTGCTGAGAAATTCATCCACTTCTTCACGACTGTAATCATCTGGGATGAATCCTCCTTCTCTGGGTAGGTTGAACACCTTTCGTAGCATCTTGTTGAGTTTGATGGTGACGGTTGCTGTATCAAACTTTTCGTCTTCGCCTTTGACGATCATGTCAAATGAAGATGAGTAGAAGCCGTCTTCATCAATGATGTTGAGGTAGAAAAGTGCGGCATCTCTCTTTAGCAACAGCTTGGGCATGGAGGTTGCCCACAGCAAGAGACCTGAGTCTGCAACTAGATCCACCATCTCTTTTAACTCTGAAACATGGAGGTTGGAGGTGGACAGAATACTCTCAAATGATAGCTTTGTCATTAGAGCTTCAAACTGGTTCATCCCTGCGGTTGATTTCTTGGGCGCCATTTCTGCAACTTGTTGAATTTGATCGTGCGAAGAACTTGCAGAGAATAGATGAAGATTTTGAATCTTTGAGATTTGCAGAGATAAAGTTGGAGGAGGAAAGAATCCGCGTATCTTTTCCATATATATCAACTGCCATATAGGATCAACGGTTGAAATTGAATCAGTTGATATTCTGATCAACGGCTGGGAGAGATTCACTCATCCCATTTTGCTGACGTGCTTTCGGTGAGTGTATTACAACCGCGCGTGAGGCAGTTCAAACGTTTGACGCTCTGCCTCGATTCTGCCGTGCTGCAGTACTATGCAGACTTTATAATTAATGCGATGGGAAAGGAAACTTATCAAACAATTTAACTAAGGAATGTCTATCCGCTTAACATAAGAATTCAAAATAATTGGACTTTATATAGCATATTCCTCAGAGCATTTATTGCATGAGACGCAGACCGGTCAGCTTGGACACAGTATCCAGCTGATATCACAGCGGTCTTCTCCTTTGTTTGATTGACAGTTCTCCTCAGCTGAGTATTTTGAGATTAGCTTGAATTTCCTTCAGCTGAGTTCCCTTTATCTCTTCGACTGATATCCAGCTGAGTTTGTTCCCCCTCATCTGGATGAGCTTTTCTTTGTCCGGTTTGATCAGTCCAAATAATCCACACATCATTTTGATTGCTCCGCTGGATCAGGTTTCCCTTTAGCTGGTGATACCAGCTGAGTTTTATCTCGGTGAGTGCATCCTGTTGGGTATTCTACTTGATTTTTCTGAATCTTTCCAGCTATGTAGAATTCCCCTTTTATATGATAGTAGGTGGCTTTTTCTTCAGCTGCATCCTACTTCCTTGAGCGGATTTTCTCATTATTGACTCATTCATTTGATAAGGTCAGCTGTCACAAATCCAGCTGATTCATCTGCTGCTTCTGAATTCTTCTCTTGAGACCAATGTACTCACCGTATGATCGGTGAATCTTCGCTTATGTATCCAAATTGTCTTTATTTCATAGTCGGTCCGCCGCCTAGCTGGGTTTCTTTATTTTCTTCGTCGGTTGATTCAATAAGATGTTTCAGACATCTTAATCAGAGCAATCATCCTCATCTGAGTCGGAGAAGGAGATTTGATCATCATCCGTTTCACTCGATTCGAACCTTTTATCATTTCTCCTGGAGGATGACTCAGCTAGGTTTCTCTTTTGATAGAGTTGCTTGTCGTGATGAACCTTCACGATATTCTTGTACCTTTCCTTGCTTTGTTCCAGCTGATTAATGCTCCGTACAAGCATGGCAACTTCTTCATTCAAATCTTCTTTGCTCATAATTCTGAGCTCCTTGTTGGTCCTTCCAAGCTGAGCTGATTGAGCTTCTTTTCTTGGCTTGATCCTCAGCTCTGCTTCATTCATTCTGCTGGATGAATCTCTGCTTGTAATCCCCAGATCAAATTCGTTGGCCTTCAAGATGGAGAACAATTTTTCCGTCTCGATGCTGCCAAGATTAGTTCTGCTTTGGTGAACCACTTTGTGTGTACACCATTCTGAGGAGAGAGCTGCAAGAACTTTCAAGTTCTTATCTCGAACTGTATATTTCCCAGTTCGGATCGTCTCGATCTCGATGACGAGGTTGGAGAATCTGAGCTCCATTTGATCAATGGACTCATAGGGGAGTTGCTTGAAGTTGTCGAATTTCTGGCATGCAACTGAGAATTTGTTCTCTTGAATTTCCTCTGAGCCTTCACACAGCTTGGCTAGAGTGTCCCACATCCCCTTAGCTGTCTCACAGTTGATGATCTTCCTGAGATAAGCGTTCGTCACTGTTGAGGAGATGACGTTGCGAGCATAGCTATCCAAACCAGCTTGTCTTCTTTCTTCTGGAGAGTACTCCCTTTTGGGCTTTACAACTTGCCGGAGTACTGGTTCAGCTCCAGGTAAGGTTTCTGCTTGCCTTTCTAATTTCATGATGATGATGGGTCCGTCAGTGATAACATCCCACATCATGTCGTGATGCGCACTCAGAAAGCTTTTGAGTCGGAACTTCCAGATCTGATAATTATCGACAGAGAATGTCGGAAGATTCCTGCACAGGGAGGATTCCATGACAGTATGCAATATAATGATTTAAAAAAAATGAAACTTTGAAGGATCTGTTCAGGTGACCACTATCAGCAAATAGGCTGACATGACACAGAAAAAGTGATCTTTTGAACCACTGCTCTGATACCAATTGATGGTCTCAAGACGGATACCTTGGTGTAGAGGGAGGGTGAATACACCAAGGTTTAAAAAACTTTTCCAATTAACAACTCTTTTGAGAGAGCTGGCTGTGTTCGATCCAGCTGGAAGACAGCTTGATCGACACAGCTGGCTGTGTACGGAATGTGGTGGGATTTTGGAAAGTCCGTCTGTTGCTTCAAATATATTGCAAAGCTTTGTTTCTCTTTTCAGTTAATCAGTTTATGCAGCTTGAAATAATGCTTATAAAGGGTTAGCTGGATGCATAAATAAATATGAAATAACAAAGCAACTTAACGTGGTTCGGAGAAACTACTCCTACGTCCACGACCAGAAATCTCTGGTAATCCACTAAGGATACCACTGACTTTTCGCGCGGCCAAGAAGCGTGCCTTAGTTCCTCAAGCTGGATACAAGTTTACGCGTACTGTATCGAAACATAACCTGTCTGTTTACGGGCACAGCTGAAGCCTACATTCAGTTTACGGGTACTGAAGAACCTAACCTGTAGTTTACGGGCACTACAGAACCTCAACCTTAACTTAACCTTTTTCTGGGTTTGAGTTTGGGGTTTCCAACTATGAACGAGTTCTTACAATGAAGAACTTTGAGTATGATGAACTCGTTCAAACTAGGCTTAAGATGGGAAGGATTATATGCCTAGATACTAGAGGGAGAGAGCTTCAGCAGCCTGAGAATGAATAATATCTCTTAAGAATGAGGGCTGCTGGATCTTGAAGCTTTTCTGAGAGATCTTGGTCTTTTGTTAGACTTCTTTCTCTGTTGATCTTTCTTGTGTATATTCTCTCTCTTACTTCTCATGTCTGATGATGAAGAAGACTTCTATTTATAGGGAGAGCTTTAGAACTAGCCGTTGGAAGGAGCCGTTCTGAATCTCTACCTAACTTCTAACAGGATTGACTTGTCTTCTTCCTTGATTTCCTCGTAAAGCAATCCTAGGTCTGACTTCTAGGTGCTGAGGTGTCGAGTTCCTGATGATCCAGATCAGATCTGACTTTATCTCAAGTTCACTTCAACTCTGCTGTGCTGGTGACTCTGAGTTGTCTTGAACTCTACTGGATCTTTGACGCTGAGCTGAGTCTTGAACTCTGCTGGGTCTTGACGTAGAGCTGAGTTGTCACACGAGCTGGGTCTTTCCTACAGCTGTGTCTGGAAGAACTTGATTGTCTTGAATCTGGATAACGTTGCTGATCACTCGACTTGGCTTACCCTACTGTGTACACAGCTGGGTCTTCTGCTGTCTTCAGCGACCACCTACAAACTTAGAAACTCTATAAGCTCAAACAGGCGAGCTGGAAAAACACTTGGGTTTGTGCAAACATTTACTTGGTTGGGGTCAGCTGGGTTTTGGTATCACTTCAAAACTCTATTAATTTTCCCAACATATTGCATATTGTCGTGGAATCTTCTTTGTGCAGGAATTTTCCGACACTCTCTGTCGATGACTATCAGATCTGGAAGATCCAACTCAAAAGCTTTCTGAGCGCGTCACGTCATGATGTGGGATGTTATCTCTGACGGACCCATCATCTTCATAATATCATAAAGAGAGCTTGAAGAATGAATGATCAAGAAGCTGAAGATGGCCAAAGCTGAATCAGATCAAAGAATGGCTCCAGCCAATGTAAACCCAGCTGGAACCAAGCCAAGGATGTACCAAAGAGGTCATACATAATCAAGCCAGCTCTCCAAGCTCTGTCCTATCAAAGAAGAAAACGGCTCGGCAACTCCAAGCCCAAGAAAAGCAGCAACTCCTAGCTGATCACAGAGCTCAAAGGTAGCAGATAAATCCAGCTGACTGGAATCAAAATCAAAGACAGAATGTCATCCAGCACAGACATCAAGGTCAACTAAAAAGACAGCTGAGAAGGATCTCAGCTGGTTATAAAGCTGAAAATCAATCGAGCTTTCACATCAAGATTCCAGCAGACGGGATATCAAGCTAGATGTCAAAGCTGACAGACTCCCGCTATGAAAGAGACCTCATCAAAAAGGAGTCAACAAGGTCCAAAGAAGAAAGGACCCTTTCAAGGACCAACCAGAAGTATCACTCACAAAAGATAAGGACAAATTTGGGTTATCAATGGAACCCTCAACAACAAAAGCCGGACCCAATCACAACTAGGTGCCGAAGAAGTGATAACAGGTCGAGGGACAGACGCAATTGAGGATGTCATCAAGCTTGCTATGAAAAAAAAATAGCTGGTGATCAAAGCTCATGACAAACCTCAAAGCACTTCAAAGAATATGTCACGCGTACTGGTCCCAGTAAATTATTGTGATAACGATTTTTCTAGTGAGTTCAATGCATAAGAATGAAATGCAAAGAACAGGAAATCGAAGATTCAACCCCGCAAAGCAGAAGGGAACTCAGCTGACATCATCAAAGAAATGAGCCAGTGATTAGAATCCGATCAACTCAAGTAGGAAGCAACTGAGAAAAGACAGCCACCTACTATCAAATTCAGGGAGAACTCTACCAAGCTGGAAATCGACACAGCTGTGATATCAGCTGATGGCAAAGTCAATCCAGCAGAATATTCAAATGAAGAATCAAGAGAGAAATCCAGCTGGATCTATCAAAGATCATCCTCTGGATACCACGCAAAGCAGAATTCAGAAGAGAAGTCTAGATGAAGAAAACTCTGTCCAGCAGTTTCACCAACAATTGGTATCAGCTCAAACCGGATGAAGAAAGTTCATCCAGCTGAGGGGGAACAAACTCAGCTGGATGTCAAAGCTTAGATTCAGAAGGATTACCCAGCTGAAGGAAATCAAGCTCAGCTGGACGCAGAACTCAAGGGAACTCAGCTGAAGGAAAATCAAGCTAATCACCAGATACTCAGCTGAAGAGAAAACTCAGTCAAGCAAAGGAAAAGACCGCCGTAGTACCAGCTGACTTCTCTGTCCAAGCTGACCGGTCTGTGTCTCATGAATTTATTTCTCTAAGGAATATACTATTTAAGTTCAATTATTTTGAATTCCTAATTTAAGCGGACATATGTTCCTTAGTTATATTGCTTGATAAGTTTCCTTTCCCATCGCATTAATTAAAGTCAGAGTTCTGTAGCACGGCAGTTTCGAGGCAGAACATCAAACGTTTAAACTGCCTCACGCGCAATTGTAATACACTTGCCGTAAACACGTCAGAACGTGATGAGTGATTCTCTCCCAGCCGTTGATCAGAATATCAGTTGTCTCAATCTCAACCGTTGATCCATTATGGCAGTTGATATACATAGAAAAGATACGCAGAATTCTTCCATCTTTAACTCTGCGAATTTCAAATCTTCAAATCATCTATCTATTTTCTGCAAGTTCTTCGCTCGATCAAAATCAACAGACTGCAGAAATGGCACCCAAGAAATCAACCGCAGGGATGAACCAGTTCGAAGTTCTTATGACAAAGTTGTCATTTGAAAGTTGTCTTTCCACCGCCAACCTTCAAGTCTCAGAACTCAAAGAGATGGTGGATCTCGTCGTAGACTCCGGTTTCTTGTTGTGGGCAACCTCCAGAGAGATGTTGCTCTCTTATATCTCAACATCATTGACGAAGAAGGCTTCTACTCATCTTCATTCGATGTAATTGTCAAGGGCGATGACGGAAAATTTGACTCAGCAACCGTCAACATCAAACTCAACAAGATGCTTCGAAAGGTGTTCAATCTACCTAGTGAAGGAGGATTCATTCCAGACGATTACAGCCGTGAGGAAGTGGATGAATTCCTCAGTCAAGAGATGCTTATCTCTCCAGAGACGTACAGAGCGAGCATGTCAAAGCTCCTACTCAAGCCAAAGTACAGGTTGCTGCTGGATATCACGCAGAAGTGCAATCTGGGGATAGCTGGATCTCAAGGAGAGATCAGTATTCCAAAGCTCAAGCCGATGATTGCCATGATCAAAGGCACAAACGTCAACTGGTTTGATTTCTTACTCAACCGACTGGTCAAGGAGTCAGAGAAGATCAAGTTCGACTCCACCAGGACGACGTATTCAACCTCAGAGCCCCTATATTTATGCTCTAAGATTTCGTTCTTAATAGAACAAGCTGTGAAAGAATACACAGTAAAGTGGGCTGATTCAGAACCGTTTCCAGAAACTAAGATTCTCTTTCAGAGAATTAGTCAAATCAATGATTTACTGAGGAAACAGCCTGCTGTGAGCAAAGGCAAGAAGCAGCTGGAAGAAACAGAGGCAGATGTTCCAGCTGAGAAGAAACAGAGAAAAAGGAAGACAGCTGACCCCAAACCAGCTGGAGGTCCAGCTGAAAAGAAAAAGAAAACAGTTGTCATTCCACCAACTGAGGCGAGTTCTTCCTCAGAAGAAACTCCAAGTCAAGCAATGGTGATTCTCTCCCCACAGCCAGTATCAGCCTTCAATCAGTTCGGATCAAACATCCTGGCTGATATGGGATTGAATGATGAATCATTCAGTTCAGAGGACGAGCTGGATAATCCAAAGAGTCAGACAACTCTTCCCAACTCACCCCAGCCCTCACCACCTCACAGCTCTCTACCCAAACAGCCTTCTCCTCCACCCACCTCTCCAACCAAAGAACCATCTCCTGTAAACACACATGAAGATATTCAACTGGCTGAAGCTCCTTCACAGCCAGCTGACAACAAAGCTGAATCCTCTTCCACCAATCAAAGCTCACCCCCAAAACAACCATCACCCAAAGCTCAAATCTCCACAGAATCAGAGGAGAGTGACTCTACTGCTTCTCCATCACTCAACTCCTCTGGCTCAGCCTTCATGGAAGTTATGTACAAGGAGCTATGCATTGTAGGGATCAAGAGTGTTCTATCTCAGTATCCTATCTTGGCGCACCTACCAATCGCCCTCGTCAAAGTTGGAGATCTCAAATTCTATCTGGCCACCAAGATGGCAACTTGGTACCAGAATGAGCAGCTGATCGAGACCTTCTCCTACGAGAAATTGAAGACGGATGAAGCATGCCTCCAGCACACTTTTGGCTTTGGAAGTCTAGAGGATGCTTACTTGCATCAAGATGATCTCATCAGAGGTATTATCAAAGTATCTCAGCAGTACCCCAAGCCGCACCCAGCAGACATCTGGGAGTCAGCCAATAAGCTTCTAACAGCAGCGGGATTGGAGACACCTTCTGGAGATGTCATATCCAAAGAAGTTTCAGCTGAGATTACCAAGGAAGCTGTACCAGATAACACAGTTGAGGTAACAATCATTGAAGAACCTAATGATGCAACAGCTGAACCAGAGACAGCAGCTCCACCAAGTCCAATTGCCAATGACACTCACTCGCAGGTCGAGTTCGAGGCAAACAAACCCTGTCATGTTGATTCTGCAACTCAAACGGACTCAGCTGTCGAGCTCTCAACCGCCATGAAAGAAGCAATATCTAAAGAAGTTGAAGAAATTCTTTTTCAGAACAGACTGAAGTCTCAAGTGGATGTCGTCATGCGATTCATAGCTCTAGACTGTCAAGTTAGAAAACAACAGCGGACAATTGATGAAGTTCATAAATTTGCTCAAGATTTACAAGAAAGTACAAGTCTAGATCTCAATCAATCTCTTGTGTCTCAAAGCATTGATCAGTCGCACCTTATAGAGAAGAGAGTTCCTGAGATTGTAACAAGACATCAAGCTCCACTGGTCGACGACATAGCAAATCTGTCAAGCCAGCTGGAAGCCCTCAAAAAGTCCACTCTCTCCAACAGCTCTGACATCCGCCAACTCTTCAACTTGTACAAAGATCTGGATGCTCAATTCAAAGCTGGAAGCAGCAGCAATGCCCAGCTGAACATCACACAGCTGACAACTCAGCCAAGATTGCTGATGTTGAAGCCGCTCTCACCAAGCTCAACGCAACAGTCATTAACCTCTCCGCCTCCCTTGTTGATAATGCCAAAAAGGGGGAAGATAAGAATAAAGCTAGAAAAACAATGGAGAGGGAAGCTGCAGCTCAGGGGGAACCTGTGCAACCAATTCAATCGGAAATCGACGACTTCGCCAAAGAGCTGGATGAGGAAGAGCCAGAGCCAACTGCAGCAGCCAAAGCAGTCAAAGAGACATGGAGAGAGAAGATGATTGCTCTTGCCAAAGCTTGTGGACATAAGCCAGAAGAATACAAGGACTATCACTGGCTGTGTAACTTCCACAACGAGCAAAGAAGAGAAATACAAGAGCTGGACAAAATCATCAAGAAGAAAGCAGAATCGCTCCAAATTTCGCCGAGAAAAGCAGAGGAAGAAAAGGCTAAGCTACAGGTAAGATAGGAAGAAACAAGCATCTTCAAGCATTCCAAGATCCGACAAGAGGAACCCAGATGAAATCAATGAAAACTGGGAACAATGAAAAACAGAATTCATCAAAGAATTCTACCACCTGAATCAATACAAAGGTATGGATCATGAAACTGCATTCAAAGAATACTTGCTCGAACTTCATGAAGAAGATTCAATGATGGCAAGATCATTAGCCCTAGCTGCCAAGAGAAACGACATCCAGCTCAAAGCTCCAAAAGTCAAGTAGTTGAAGCCTCCCACTATAGCTGGAACGAACCTTCCCGACAAGGCCCAGATTATCAAAGAAGTTCATCACTGGGCTGGCGAAAGAGGAATTTCCAAAACAAAGAATAAAGCAGAATGGAATGAATTGGAAGAGTTCATCTTCAACAGATATGATCTCAAGACTGACCATCAGATTGATGAACAGAGGAAGCAGAATTGAAGACCTAGCCATCTGGGAATTTTGTCTTTTGAATTTCTGTAATTGTAAAGTTGTAAAATTTCCTTTTATTAATGAAAAGTTCGATTTTGCTCTTTGTCCAGGCACTGAACTCTGAATTTGTTTACCTGCTGTGAATATTTAAACTTTTAAAACCCCGTTTCTTGTAAAGGGGGAAGTAAATTGTTTTTCTCAGTTAGGTTTTGACATCATCAAAATGGGGGAAATTGTTGGGAAAATTAATAGAGTTTTGATTTGATACCAAAACCCAGCTGACCCCAACCGAGTAGATGATTGCACAAAGCCTAAAGCGTTTTTCAGCTCACCTGTTTGAGCTTATAGAGTTTCTTAGTTTACAGGTAGAGCAGCTGAAGACAGCAGAAGACACAGCTAAGCTAGACCCAGCCTAGGTATTCAGCAGAACAGACTCAGCAAAGCAAGACCAAGCAGAGTCAAAGACCCAGCAGTATCAAAACCCAGCTCAGTGACGGAAACCCAGCTCAATATCAAAAACCCAGCTCTGTGTAAAGGACCCAGCTTAGTGTCAATGACACAGCTCAGGTCTAAGACAGCTCAGGTTAATGACACAGCTCAGGTTGAAGCCACAGCTCAGGATAAAGATACAGCTCAGGTCTAAGACACAGCTCAGAGTCAAATCACAGCAGAGTCCAAGACGCTGAAGACACAGCAAAGACGCTTAGCAGCTCGAAGATGAAGACCTTCTTAAGACAAGATCCCGATGTCAGAAGATCTTGTCTGACGCGGTCAAATCAGAGAAGAAATAGCTTATGCAGATGCAGACCTACTTCGTAGGTTAAAGGCCAGAAGTCAATAAGAATAGGTAAGATTCAAACGGCTCTCTTCCAACGGCTAGTTTGAATCTCCACCTATATATATCTCCTCACCATTGAAGAAAAGTGGGGGAACCGACGAGACGACTGAAGAAATAAAAGAGCAAACAGAAAAATGAACAACAATCTTCATAGCCAAATCTTTCAAGAACACACAGCCAGTCAGCTGTGTTCTTAGTTGTTCACATGTTCAGTCATAGGCATAATAGATCAGAAAAGAAACATCTTAAGCCTAGTTTGAACGAGTTCATCATATCATTTGTTCTTCATTGTAAGAACTCGTTCATAGTTGGAAAACCCATACCCAAACCCAGAAAGGTTAGGTAAAGGTACGCTTGCTCGAAGCATGTAATTCGAGTGGTTAGGTTCTTCAGTACCCGGAAACTGAAAGTGTAGGCTTGACAGTGCCCGCAAACTGTTGGAACACAGCTCGGGTTAGAGTTGTGAAGTTGCTTGGTACTTGGAAACCAAGTGGTAGTGAATTACCAGTGAACCTGGTCGTGGACGTAGGAGGTGTTACTCCGAACCACGTTAAAATTGCTCTGCTCTTTATCGCTTTATTTTATACATTTAGCTAACCTCTCATGCATACATTTCAAGCTGCATAAACTGACTAACTGAAAAGTAAAACAGAGCTTTGCAATATGATTTGAAGCAACAGACGGACTTTCCAAACCCACCAACTTCCGCACACACTCACACAGCCAGTTGTGTCAATCAAGCTGTCATCCAGCTGGATCGGACACAGCAGGCTCTCTCAAAAGAGTTTTAACTGGAAAAAGTTTTTAAACCTTGGTGTATTCACCCCCCTCCCCTCTACACCAAGGTATCCGTCTTGGGACCAACACTTGTGTTTTGATATATTTATAAGTTGATTATGTTTCTGTTTGTATGTTTCGATAAATAATCAAGAAGGGTTAAACTGATTTCATGTATTAATCGATTATTATTTTGAATAGTTTGTAATCGAATGTCTTGACTTAATGGATTGCTCAACCAATAGTGATGCATCATAGAGAATTACGAGATGCATCACATAGCAATGGGTGATGCATCACAGATGCATTACTAAATGTATCACAGATATATTAGGAAATGCACCACAGATCATTACAAGATGCATCACAGATACAATACGAGATGCATCATAGATCAATACGAGATGCATCACATATGATTACAAGATTCATCACAAAATGCTTAAAAAAATTTCAATAATTATGTGTTTTGCATTATTATTTGCATTATGAGATAAATTATATAGCATTACCAGATGCATATCATAGTATTACAAGATGCACCGAATCCATTACTTATAAATTATTTGTGTAACTGAATAGTCTTTGCTTGTAGAAAAATATAGACGAGTAATGTAATCACAATCATATAAATGTTCAATTCTTTCATATGATAACTGGTTCAAAACATACATTCAAGTATTCATTGCTCACGTATTTTTCAGTTTTTCTCATATCTAATTTGTTAAAAATGTATCATATTGATTTTGTTCTAACTAATCGACGCCTACAAAATTAACCAATCAACAATTTCACTGTGTTACATTTTGGATCTTGACATCTATTACTATATTAAAGCAGAATAATTGCAATGCCTTTTCCCGCCCATTTATCTACTTTTCCCTCCCAATCTGCATGCCCCATGCATACTTCTCACTTAGCCAGATAGTTTCAATGTCTACCTCCTCAAAATGATCATTCATCTGCTAAAAAAAATGACCATTGCCGCCCAAAAATTAATTTTGTGATTTAGATGACAACATTTTGCAGTAAAGTTGCTTATTATTTTGACATTATATATATATATTTGTAATTCTCTCAAAAAAAGTTATTTAGTACTATGTTACAAATTTTTGGTAAAATATATTATTTGGTGATACTTTATTTTTAAAATTTGTATGGATGAGTTTCTTAACTTGAAATCTTAAATCTTAATATTCAACATAAGTATTATATTATATATATATATATATATAATATAATTGATTAATAATCAAGTAAAAAATAATTGTATTAATAATACTAATGAACATTATTATATAATTTTGGAGAATCATTTAGAATATAAATATATATTGAAATATGTATTAATTTTTTGATACTACGAATTAAAACACTCACTATCACACAGTGCAGCGCAACGCGCGCGGGTAAATCTAGTTATTCTATATAGTAGTACTATGCTTTTCCGTTAACATTCTTCTACAATTTGTTGTTCTTTCAAGCAATAATTGATGCACGATACTTGACTCTAAATGTATCTTCATTTGTCCTGTTAATTTCTTCACGAGACTTGTCTTCCAGCTAGTGACTGGATCACTCATGAAAGTCTTCATTTATCTCATTGGTATTATGCCTTCTTTTACTTCTCTCTGCTTGGTATTAAAACATGCAACACAAACAGATAAATATATATATATATGGTTAGATGCATCACAATGATTACATAGATGCACCACAATGACTAGTCAGATGCACCACATGAGACAAACACATGAACACATATGTCAGAGACATCACAATCGACTACATAGATGCATCAGAATTACTACCTATATGCACCACAATAACTAGTCAGATGCACCACACTGCATTTCCAGAAATAATCGATTAAAAAACCCACAGAACCAATAAATATCTAAATTGTGAATTTATCATCCAAAAAATACTTAAGATGTGAAATATCATATTCACCGAGCACTATATGATCAAAAGGTCAACCACATAAACAACAAAAGCCAATAAATCATCATAAACATGTCTAATAAATTAACAATGATCACGGACAGATTGTTGAAAACCAAATCAAATCAAATTAAACAAAAAAATAGTTAAAGTGACTCCATGTTTCTTTGAATGTTGTGTGCCAAAATTTGTTAAATTCTAAGACATGAATGAAATGTATCTAATATCCCCATTCACAAGCACACATTAGTAGGCAATACCTTAATTTCATTTTGTAGCAGAGTTGGAAAACGGACTTTAAAATTCTTTCAAATTACCTAATATATCCCAAAAAAATTCGATGATAATAATGATTTAAAAATTTCCAAATTTTCATAAACTTACACAAAGAGGTCTACAAATAGGTAATACGATAAATCCAGTATTTTATCGAAAAAATCACTAACCTTTGTTCGATTGTAATGTTGACATTATTCTTCCGCTAGATTTGTACTTTCTCCAACGTGTTCTTCAGTTGCACAGAAAAATTCACACCCTAGCTCAAATTGATGCTAGAAAATCACACCATAGCTCAATTTGATTCTCGATTTCCTTTCGATTTCATTTTTTTGTATTTTCTATCGGATTAATCTCGTTATTTTGGAAGAAGAGATTCAGTTTTTTGGCTGTTCAATTGGAGGAAAAATGAGAGCTGTGGGTTGAGAAGACTCCGTACTCTGTAGAATGTAATTTGTTTCTGACCTTTTTACCCCCGTGTCATGAGGATGCAATTTTTCTATTTTTCTGGATTAAAATTATGGATTAAATCTAACCCTTGTTTTAGTTGAGATCTATGGTGTAGGATCATTCTTATTTCTTATTTTAAGGGTTTTTTTCACTAGAATCACTCCATATATATATATATAGGGATCAGCTCTTGTGAAAACTAATTCTAGTGTAGAATCTAGAAACTTTTTAATCCGTAGATTAAGAACATATATACGGTCAAGATCTGTTAGATATATTAAACATTTTCATTTTAATACATTATTTTTGTCCACTTTTAATATATATAAGGATAAAAACGTCCAATATATTAATCAATTTATTCTCATCCCTAATTCAAAGCCATCAATTTAGGAATTCCATATCCCATCTCGTCTAAATCTACCCACGTCAAACCTTTCCAAACTGATGTTTTGCATGTACTTGAATTGCATAAGAAAATATGGGAAATAATTATACATAATGTATGCATAAATTTTTGTGTATTTATGATGGCGTATCACACATAATCACTGATAATGCATTATAAATATTTATTATATGCATTATTATTTTAGTTATGCATTACAAATATTTATTATATGCATCTATCACTGATAATGCATTACAAATGTTTATTATATGCATCGATATATCACTGGTTATGCAGTACAAATTATTATATGCACCGTTATTTCAATTATGCATTACAAATATATATGCGATGAAAAAATATTTATATTAAGTATATCTTGCATAGAATTCTGTATTTTATTCTGTATCTTGGAATTTAACTTTTTTATTTTCCGAATAGAATTCTGTGTTTTATTCATTATATATATCAAGTCTATATACTATACAAATATAGAATAAATAAAAATTTATAACTCCGCAACAATTTGTTAGTGTAAACTAGAAATGATAATGCATTTCCTATACAGTTATAATGCATTTTGCCGTGTGCGTATGTTAGCCTAGTGGTAGAGTGGTTAATGCCATGGCCAAAGGTCACGGGTTCAAGTTCACCGTCACGCGGCCTTTAAAATTACTTGCAATGTTTGTTCAAAAAAAAATATTTATTTATAATGCATTTTGCCTACAATAATAATGCATTTCGAATCAACGAAAATAATTAAAAACTACAAACTAAGTATCGAAAATTTAAATAAAAAACAAAGTATTAATAAAAAAAATTAGACAATAATCAATAATAATAGTAATTGTTTTCAAAACAAGCTACACATTTTTAGGGATAACAAAATTGCTTTCAAAAACTTAAATAAACAGATAATCACTATATGTTGATGCAAAAAATACAACACAGATTTTTTAAACAAAAGAAGACAAATAATAAAAGAAAAAATTTACGTAAGCTAAATGACAGTTATTAATTTGCAATAAATGCAAAGATTTAAAATTCCTTAATTTAAGGTATTAAACGGTTATATATCAAATACTTGAGACATAACTACCCTTATTAAACAAATAACATGCAATTAAATAAACAAAAAATTATGTAAATTTACAACCATTGATCAATCAAAATCAATGGTAGAAAAAGGTTTCTAGGTTCTATGGGGGAATTAGTTTCTATATGATCTTCCCCCTCTATATATATATATATTAGAATAAATATTGTATTATTTTGCCAAATTAACCCATTTCGCTACGTCTTTTGCTTTTTTGTTCTTCTTGCTTGTGTGCCTAACTAACGGAGTATAATTTTTTAGAAGATTTTTTATTATATAATAATTTCCCATGCTAAAATTTCACACCGCTTATAAGCTCTTTATAATATATATAATAAGCTAAAAAAATTTACGCTCCGAAAGCAAAAATATTGGAAAATTTTTTACGCTCTGATTAGTAAAATTTTATTTAAAATATTGTTTACATTTTTTCTAGCCAAAATAAGAGCTGATTCTCGAAAGGTAGGGAACCCTACATTTCGTTTATAAATTATACAATAGTATATAATTTTAAGCTCTGTTAAAAAAATTAATTTGTTTTTATACATTTTTTTAGAAGATTTTTTTATTATATAATAATTTCCCATGCATCATATTTCTCGATAAAGTCCTACCATAAAATTGTTAATTCATGTTTTTTTTAGGGAAGTTAATTTAATTATGTTAGCCTTCAATGAGCATGATTATATGTGAAGTCTTAACATAATAATTTGAGATTTTTTTAAACTAGGCACCACACGCGTGATCGAAGTACAATCGACTTATATAGAACACAATAATATTCACTTGAAAAAATTCTTAACCAACGTATTAAACGAAAATGTCATGTAACTTTTGTTTTTTTTGAGTGAGTAGTGAGAGAGATTGAGAGAGATAGAGAGAGAAATATCGTGTATGTTTTTAATTCTAAAATTTAAACCAATCCGGTTGTACACTTCACATCAATTTTCTTCTTCTTTGTATTTCTTTCATTTTTAGAAGACACGTAAAGTTTTTTTTTATATGTAATTTACTTATCCATTTGCAGATGGTATCTATCAAACATTACATTTACAGGTAATTGCAACATTAAACTACACGCAGTGACGCACGGTCCCCCCCCCCCTCCCAATCTGTAATGATCACTTCTTAATAATTTATATTATCAGTCCTTTAGGATTAATTATTACCTTTTTACACTTTTCTTAGTCCAAGTTGGCAAAAGTAGTAATTATTTAAGTTAAACTTTTCAAAGCACCATCACCATGAGATTAATTAATATACATTTCCTTTTCCACTTTAATCATTCATATCCATCCATCTATCTTTTTGTGCGCTTCTTATGTTAGGTTTGAACTTTTGTAGTGATTTTTCAATGAGTGATGCTATTCGGACATAAATATCCGGACATAATCTAGTTCGTTTAGGTAAATAAATCGGTTCGATCCGTTTAACTTATTTATTTAATTTTGTAATTTCTCCACATTCATTCAATTTATTATTTTTTGAGTAATCTAATTCAAGTGAATGCATAAATATATAGTATTTCCAAAAGATTAGTGAAAATCACAAAATAAATTTATTAGTTTAATTTCGTATTTTTTGTATTCATATTTCTCTCTCTAAAAATGGCGGTTTAGATTAATTAAGTAAATACATTAGAGTACTAACCAACACCATTATTTTATTTGATAAATTATAAGTTAAGATTATTAATATATTCATTTTATGTCAGGACATATATGTCCAAAAAGTATTAGTGTTTTTCAATTATCCTCCTATGAACAATTTTTGTATTGGCGCTATCAAGCAATGTAAATATTATAAATTTATAATCACTCATTTTTCTTAATATGTGATATATATATAGGGAAGAGATCATATGTAAAACCATTTTCCCGTAAGAAATAAAAAGCGATATGGACCATTGATCTTTGTAGATCTACGGTTGTCATTGATCGGTGCATTACAATTGAACATGAAATGCAGTATCGTAACAATGCATTGTAATAATAAAAAATACATTATTATGACAGTGCAGTGTAAAAAGACATAAAATACATTATTTTAGTACATAAAATGTATTATTATTATTTTTTACGGGAAAAATATTTGTACGTGACCCTATATATATATATATAATATATTTAAATATATATTCATCGCTTTCTATGATCTTGTCGTGAATAATTATGTAGGGGTACGTATCTAAAGCAATTGTTTGATCCACTTATCTTACTATGAGCAAATAGGATAGTGGCACGTGTATTAAATACATGGATTTTCAAATATTAAGGGGTAGGAAGTAATTTTACAACATTTACTATATGACAAGAATTAATATCTCTTAGATAACGTTTTTCGGCAAAACTGGTAATTAGATGAGTGACGACGTAATACTGATCATCAAGCAACCTTGATAGCAAAATGCATTAATTCTTTAAACTTGAATTTGAACTGGAATTGGAATTTGATGAGTTTTTTTTAGATGATAAATCTTGCAGATATATACTCCCTGTGTCCCTGATAAGTATAGTCCATTTTTCTTTTTCGTCCGTTCCCCATAATTGTGGTCCTTCCTTAAATGGATATGACCACACTTAAAATTTGACCTTTTTACCCTTTAAAATTACAATAATACTTTTTGGACATATATGTCCGGACATAAAATGAATATATTAATAATCTTAACTTATAATTTATCAAATAAAATAATGGTGTTGGTTAGTACTATAATGTATTTACTTAATTAATCTAAACCGTCATTTTTAAAGAGAGAAATATGAATACAAAAAATACGAAATTAAACTAATAAAGTTATTTTGTGATTTTTACTAATCTTTCGGAAATACTATTACTTAATAGATATTTATGCATTCACTTGAATTAGATTACTCACAAAATAATAAATTGAATGAATGTAGAGAAATTACAAAATTAAATAAATAAGTTAAACGGATCGAACCGATTCATTTACCTAAACTAGCTAGATTATGTCCGGACATTTATGTCCGAATAGCATCACTCTTAAAATTAACTAACACTACAATAAAGTGGGTCTAATTCTCCACTCACTATACATCTACCTAACATCCTTCTTAAAATTCGTGCCCCTCCCTCCGGACCAAACACTTTTCCCGTAAAAATAATAATAATGCATTTTATGTACTAAAATAATGTATTTTGTGTCTTATTACAATTTACTGTCATAATAATGTATTTTTGATTTATTACAATGCATTGTTACGACAATACATTTCATGTTCAATTATAATGCACCGGTTAACGACAACAGTAGATCTACAAAAATTAATGATCCAGATCGCTTCTTATTTCTTACGGGAAAATGGTATTACATATGATCTCTTCCATATATATTAAAATTAGGAACACAGCCTGGATTATTGAATGGTTATAAGTGACTTTTAGTTTTCTCATTATTCCTAAATTCAATATTTATTATTTGATGAGAAAAAAAAAAGTACTAGTCGGAGTTCACTAACAATTTCATCACTATTTAAAGTACTTTATTTTTTCCTCTCAAGGAAACCACCCGAATTTAATTTAAAAAGTAATACAATTCTATACGGATGATGATGATCCATGTTGAGGATACACCATTCATGAATTTCAATTTCTTGATATAACCAAATTAATTTCAAATATGGTAGAATATTAAAGGAATCGTCAACCTCGATCAATATTATACTAGGCACCGAATCCACTAAATTAACAAGTTGATAGCATACTACCCTGAACTAGCATTTTTTTTTCTTTTTCTTGTGGAATTTGTAATGATCAGGGAATATGTTGCGGGTAAAAAGGTAATCAGAACCCAGCCCTCATTATCTTTCTCTGTCAAGACCAGCAAATATGTTTTATTAAACATCAATTCCTTTATAAATCGAGTCTGCCGTACATAATTTTTTAAGTGTAGTTTGCATCTCTTATGTAGTTTGCAGACTATTATATTAACTGGAGGTTTAACTAGTGTACACTGAATATAGTAATTGCGAGTTTCCACGAAATATATACATACTTTATTTTAAGGTAAAAGGTGTAAATACCCCCCTCATGTTGGCAGCGTCGGGCAAATACCCCCTGAACTTTGTTTAGTGCAAATTCACCCTTCCCTAAAGTTTTTGGGTGTAATTACCCCCTCGCCGTGACGGAAAGTACACTTTCGTTGGCAAAAAAAAATATTTTTGATTCATTTTTATTCTTGTGGACCCTTACAATTTCCAAGAATTAATTGGTGCTAAAAACTCAAATTAGGATAAAATTTGTTTCGAGCCCTAGCTCACAACTATCAAAACTCAGGCGAAGCTCTCTAATAATTTGCAATCCAAGCCAACTATTTGTTGTTGACATTGATGATCTCATATTCTTCAAGTGGTCCGTCATCCTTTTTCGTGCAAATTATTGGAGAACCTCACCTGAATTTTGATAGTTGTGAGCTAGGGTTCGAAATAATTTTTTTCCTAATTTGAGCTTTTAGCACCAATTATGTAGTATATAACCGTTGGAAATTGTAATGGTCCACAAGAATAAAAATGAATCAAAAATATATTTTTTTTGTCAACGAATGTGTAGTTTCCGTCACGACGAGGGGGTAATTGCACCCGAAAACTTTAGGGAATGGTGAATTTGCACCTAAACAAAGTTCAGGGATATTTGCCCGGCGCTGCCAACATGAGGGGGTATTTGCACATTTTCCCTTATTTTAAATTCATTTAAGTGCAATATTCCACTAACTTCATATATACAAGAAATATTGTGCACTCGGCACAAGTCTTATGGAGTACAATGAATGTGATTTTTAAAATTTGATAAAATTTAAATTCATATTAATATTTAAGCATTGAGTCAACCAACCAAGCCATCCAAGACCTCAGAAATTAAATTGGTACATGTTAATTTTGAATTAGCAATGAATGATGTGTGTGAGGATAAGGCATATAGCGCCAAACAGTTGGCCAGCATACCACCATCATAATCACGTGTTCAGTTATTATTTTATTTTGGACAGCCTGTCCATTTTGCAATTAATTAATAGAGTTATTAAAACCAGATTCAAATCATGATAGCTCAGATTTCTATCTCTCTCTTCTATATTATTATGCATACATCCGATTTCGCGTTTCATCTTTTTACTGGTTTTTAATTCTATATGTCACGTTATGCAGTATAATTGACAACCAAGCAGATTTACAGAAAAGAAAAGAAAAAAAAAAAGATAATAGACCAGTCAAACTCGTTAGACTTTACAGTATTATTTTTATTTTCAAAATATTTGTTTTAATTACGACATAAATAATTAATAACTAAATATTTTCAATTTCTTTCCGTACAACAAATAAATGACACATGCAAGTAAAATAAATAGAGCCGCACTCTTGTTCGACGTGACGTAGGCTGCAGTAGTTGATGACCTTTTCTTTTAATTAATTAAAATTATTATTAATTATTGATTAATTTATTTTAATTATGAGTTATAGAACTCTAATTATGAATTAATCCACTAAACTTTAATTTTGATCATTAAACAATAATAAACTCTAATCGTCTAACCTAATTAATGTATTAAATTTCATATATATTTGTTTATTGAAGGAGAATATATTGAAAAAATCATGAACAAATGCATGGAGCATAAAGAAGACCCTCCACAGGAATCGGGGGTTCATCCCAAACAAATCATTAGAAATTCTAGTTAATTTATGTGCCGACATATTGGCATCACGATTAACATGTTTAATTCTGAAATCACAATTAGCACCTAAAATCTGACGACAAAGAGATACTACAACCCCTAACTCAGATTCATCCATCACATTATTAGAAACGACGGGCTTAAGTTGTTACTAGGTCTGAGAAATATTAAACAAACTTGATTAATCACCTTGAAATCCATCCAATCAAAATGATTTGGAGTTTGGACCATTCTGATGCCAATTAAATGGAAGCCATTAGAAAAATAATATGCTGAAATTAATATTCCATTGTGGAAGGATTTATTTTTCTTTTTTCTCTATGTTGATGATGTGCTTCACAAAATATTGTGCTCCCTCCGTCCCACTGAACATGTTTTGTTATTGTTCGGCACGAGTATTGAGGAGAAGAGTAAAAAGTTAGAAAGTACATAAGTTTCATCACTTTTGAAGAGTTAACTGTTTTCTTATATGGAAACAAGACAAGTTCAGTGGAACAACCCAAAAAAAAAAAAAAAAGGCAAGTTGAATGGGACGGGCGAGTATCTAACTTTAAAGAAATTTTTCATTGTCGTCATTGCTAGTCACTTTGTCCGTAATTAATGAAATGTGTGATGCATAATGTCTGTATAAGGCGTGAAATAGTTTATTTTAAAACCAAGAGGGCAAGATGCTTTTTGCATGTACAAATCACTATCATGGTAGAGTTAAAACATTCTCAATCCATTCCAAATTGACGATTTCTAAAAAGATTTCCAGGAAATAAATAAATAACACACTTGTACATTTTTTACATTTTGATATTCTCTCTTCCAAAAAAATATATTATTTATAAATGATAACATTTTATTTTGGATGAATATAATAAGTGTGTAGGAGGTAGAAAATTCAAACACATTAATTAAAATACATTGATCTTAATAGGCGTGGAAAACTGAGGGGCACGGTGAGTAATATATTATCATGTTATCGATCGTGCTAATTATAAATAAATTATTGTTGGTAATTATTGCTTTCACAATTATATCTTATATACATATGAATGTAGCGATAAGCCAATAAACTAATTATATTTATGCATTTAATAATATTATTATACTCAGTATAATTATAATTACAATAAACTTTTATAAATGTACGTTGCATATCGATAAACTACGAGGTACACGTACATTATATATCATATCATTTTGAAAAATCATATCATGCTTAAATACCTAAAAGTTTTTTCAAATATGTCTATATCCCGTCCAAAAATATTAATTAAAAACACACAAAATCAATTAAAAATATATGTTAATAGGAAATTTTAATTTTGATTCCTACGGTCCTACCCTAACCTGCCCCATCTAACCCCTTCTTTGTGGTAGGTGCATCGAAAAATAAAATTTCATTTAAACCTGCTCCAATGTCATTCATAGTAGATTGAGTTTGTCACCCTATAATTTTGAACTTCAGTGAGTAGAAATACACACACACACGCACAAACATATCTACTATGTATATGTAATAAAGACACATAATTTGTTCTGTTTTTATTGGCCATGGCTCTTAGGAAGTAGGATTATATTGATCCTACAAAAAATAATCTGTTTTTGTATGGTGTTACGATTACTGCACTTAGTTTAATTTTTTCAGATATGCTATTCGTATGAATTATGATCATAATGTTGATCAACTATATATATATATATATTACATTTATAAAAGTGAAATTAATGCGCTGTTAAAATATAAGATCCAACACGACAAAAAATAGGGAATAATTAATTAGTTGGCTCATTTAGATCGTCTATGTGTTTTCCTAATCTTCTCCTAATTAAACACAATCAAGCACTTCATATTATATGAAAAAAGAGGAAAAAATAAAGTTTTTTGAAGATAAGTTGAAATGAAGAAGAGTTTGGTGAAGATATTTCCAGTTTAAGTTGATCCATACTTGGGCATAATCACGTAATATTACTCGTAACTCCCCTTGACGTGTGTTTGGATATAATACTAAAAATAATACTGAATTATACCTGCATAACAAGCCTATCATATCACTATAAATTATTAGAGGTGGACTTAGATAAGGTTGGTTCTACTGTGGGGTTGAATCCGAATCATCACTTTTCTTTAGAATAATTGTCACTTGATTAATATTTAATTAATTAGAGACAAAATGTGTTAATTGTCACTTATCATCACAATAATTCTAGATAATTTTCCTTTTTATCAGACCGCACCGAGCTGTCAACCGCACCCAAGTCTTTGTGCAATTATTATTATTATTATTATTAGAACAACTACATGTCATTGATAAAACCTTAAACCTAATTTAATTAATTTATTGATCCGATCAGCGACCTCAATTAATAATTAATTTCTTTTAGTTCAGCTCTAGTCATTGGACCATCATAACATTTCCACATTTAATAGCTAAGCTTTCGTTAACCAAATAAATTAAATTATCGTCAGGTAGAACAACATGCAAATTGCTCGATCTTCTTTAATATTGTCGATATATACTAGGTTTCTCATTAGATGGATGAACGCGGTTTTTTTTTTTTTGGACATGCAATCGGATATTCTCTTATTACGCGACTTTTTGGATAATTAAGTTCACGCTATATGCACATCATCATCAATATCATTACGCGAGTCAATTGACTTGATTAGGGGTGCATCTCCGGAGACGGGTTTTCGGATAATCTGTACCCTACCCATATCTGATCGGGTAACGAGTATCCTATATCCGTAATTTTTGGGTACGGGTAAGATATGAGTACGAGTTTTTTAAAAATTTTGGGTATCGGGTATCCTGTCTATACCCGATCAAAGAATTATTTTAATATTTATATAATATTTAGTACGTTTAATTATATTTAATTATTTTTGCTGTTGAAGTTGAAGTGATTGAACTACATATTTGGTATTGATTTGTTGTTATTGTCTAGTTGTTGATGGTTATTTTATTTACATCATTGAAAATCGTTGAAAAATTGAGGTGAAAATAGGTGGAAAACTGAAAAAATAGAGTTGTTCTTTTTATTTTATTTTTTAAATGGGTAAACCGAGTACCCGTTACCCGATCCGGATATACCCAGTTGGGTATTGAATCTGGCTAAAACAATTAGGGTACGGATATGCTATTTCTGGGTAAAGGGGAATAGATATCTAGAAAATACGGGTAGAGTATCCATGAGTACCAGATTATATAGCCCTAGACTTGATTGTCACGGGTTAATTGCTGCATAATTCGTTGAATTTAATTAATTAAGATGTTATATTAAAATAATCAAGCTCTCCTAAAAGTGCGTTCCAATGATTTGCATAAATCTACCCACAGAATATAAGAGTTTTTCATTTTTTAGTTTCGTAACAATTATTATTTTAGGAAGAGTTCAAAAACAAATAATCTCTTCAACCAAATGATAATGCAATTCCTAATACAACATTCATTTATAAAAATGATAACTTAAAATATACAAGTTAAGTTAATGCCAATTATAGAGTCACAGTAATTAGAGTATTAGACTATTAGGCATTTAGGCTATGAAACTTTTATAATATATTTATAATTTCGCTAGCATAACTGAAAATGGAAAATAAATAATTTCCAAGCACCGTATACTTTTCCCCAGACAAACATTCAATCGTAGCAACTCAATCCGAAGAAATGATTAATGTTGAAAAAGACTATAATACCCCTTGTCGCATATCCGGATATGCGGCCTCCCGTGGGGTAATCCAGGAACCAAGATGTTAGATGCAAATAAACATGAACCTGGCGCCGCGTAAGTATTGACACTGATTTTAGGTGCTGGCCCCAGCTCATCGGATAAACCTGAGAAATCTACGTCTCGGATTGTGCCACATAACGCCCATCCAACATATGGTGGGCCACGGCCCACGGGATTAGGATAGAAATAGCAACAGATGATTACATAAAAAATTAATATTTACTTATTTAGAATATTCGAGTATATCCAAAGCCTTCCGAACCGATCACATTATTGCCCCCTGACTGACGTGGATCCTGTCTGTCCGGTATACCTACTTGGACCATTCGACTAGGGCAACACTAACTTGTGGAGGGATCCATGATAACCATGTGCACCTCCGTTTCTTTGTCCACGTCAGATGGTTGGGCCCACATCTCGGCTATATAAAAACCATTTCCAAGTATCGCTGAAAATCACAAATCTTAATTAACCAAACATAAAATAGTTTGTAGGGTTTGGCAGGGGGAAAAAACAATGGTTAGAGTTCCTATAAACCACCGAATTCTGACATGCGACGGCGGAGAATCTGAATTATCCGGCGAAACGACGATCAATTTATCCGACGACACCGTCTTCCAATTCCTAAGCGAAGAATACGAGGGGTTGAGTACCATTTTTTACGATGATGCAGACGACGATGAGAAAGAAAATCAAAACCGAAATGAAATTCGAGGCGCAGAAGACGATGATTTTTGGGAAGCTCAGCATCAACTATTGCAAGTAAGTTTGATGTAGCTAGTTATCTTTTTCCTTAAATTGTTTAAAACAAAAATAAAAAATACTACAAATTTGTCCGTTATTTGGAAAGTACAGGAATTTAATCTGTGAATTGGGCAAATTTTTACAAAACTGTTAGTTTGTCTTTGAATGTAATGGTTAATGAATTAGAGCGGGCATTGATGATATCTTCTTCCTAGCTAGCTGTAGAAATTCAAATGCAATATAATACTAGTATTTAAATTTAAAGCGAATATATGATCGAATCAAGCCATTTATATTATATTGTTGCCTAATTTAGCTTATCATTTGGATCCTGAACGGCTGAAGCTAATAAATGCTTTGTATCTTGTGCAGTCTACAATTTGTAGAACGAGTTCTTTGGAATCTAGAATCCGAAATATGAGCAAGGAAACAATAAAGGAAGCAGAACAGTCCGGCGGCGTTTGCGTATGCGGCAGACCTGCCGATAGTTGCCGGAAATGTCTAATGGCGGAGGTCTGCCGCCGCCTCCAGAATGCGGGGTTTAATAGTGCAATTTGCAAGTCCAAGTGGAAGAGCTCGCCTGATATTCCTTCAGGTGTATATTTTAATACTATTAAAATTGCTCAATTTTAATATATGAATTGAATATGTATGTACAGTATGTTTTAATCTACTGGAAGTTGGAAGCTTCTTGTTTCCTTCCGACTCTTGATGTATGATACTTTTTTTAGCCCAAATTGCATTGCGAAAAAAGCAGCCGAGAAAAAAATTAGTATTTGATTTAAGTCGATATATAAATTGGGATGTGTACAGAAACTTCCCGTTCCAATTAATTTAACAAATTAAACACGTGCAGCTTAAATCATTGGTTGGGGTTTATGGAATCCCCTGTTTCTTATCAAATCTTGATCAAGATACATTATTTATATGGGAATTAATAGTATTTAACAAGTAATGATCATATATATATATATATATATATATATATATATATATATATTATGAGAAAATAACGTTTGGGCCATCCTTGATGCAGGGGAACACACGTTCTTGGATGTAATCGACAGCTCAAATGCGAAGAAAGAAGTGAGGGTGATCATGGAGTTGAATTTTCGGGCCCAATTCGAGATGGCCCGAGCAAACGAAGAGTACAACAAGCTGGTGAAGAAGCTGCCGGAGATATTCGTGGGCAAAATGGAGAGGCTAATGGCGGTGTTAAAGATTGTGTGCGGAGCCGCCAAAAGGTGCATGAAAGAGAAGAAAATGCACATGGCGCCATGGAGAAAGCATCGTTACATGCAAGCTAAATGGCTCAGAACTTGCGAGCGCTTCTCATCTACTCAAACTTTCTCATCGGGCTACTCGGGACGTCCGGCCCGGCCCGGGAAATCGTTGCTCACCGTCGACTTGATGGAGAATTTATCTAATTCTAATCTGCATAGACCGGTTGTTGCAGTTGTCTGAATTGGGGTTAATGTTTTTCCTTTTTGCGTGTGCCATCCATCAATCATCATCCCTTGCTCGCGAGTTAATAGTTGTGAGGAACAGAGAAGATCCTACTTGTTTGAAGCTAATGTAATGTAGACTAGAGTTTTTTGTATTTGCATTTTGCAACACTACTGAAAGGAGAAAAAAGGGGGAAATAATGTACAGAAAAGCTTTGTACATAAATCTTCCAGATTATTATGAAATGTGAAGAGTGATGAAAGTTGGGTTCCATACCTGGCCTACTGAAAACGACATCATTAAAACTATCAAAATTAAGAAAATTATCCTTGCTTCAATTACTTTAGTTACAAATTTGCTGGTACAAACATCTTTCCGAGAATCAACGAGGGCTTATTCTCTAACTAGATCTAAAAACATGTAGTCAGATGCGTGCTATAATATATCTATATTCTTTTGAGTTTTGAGGCAGTCTCTGGTGCGGTTGGCTTCAACCCAGTTTTTTCTTTCTTTTTAATTATTTAATATTTAATTAATTATGGATTAATATATTTTAATTGGAATTAATAAATTAAATATAATCAATCAATGTTAATTGGAATTAGTAAATTCAAATTAAAATCAATAAATTCTAATTATATTTAATTAAATATTATTAAATTAGATTTATAAAAAATGGTGAACTGCAGTTACCGTACGGTACGGTCCACCGTACATGAATTTTAGTCTACAGTTTTACATGAGTCTAGTCAGTTAAATTAGGGTGGCTACAATGGTTGGGTTCCAAAAAATGGAACCCAACTCCACCATTGGATGAGCTTCCAAAAAATGGAAGCTAGGAGAATGGGTGCGAAGTTGGGCAACTAGGTTCAAAGGAGATGGTGGGCCCGGTGCGCGTCAGGCGTGGAGTGCGTGGAGGACACCACCCTCCCTGATAGGCACGTGTCTTCCACGCGCACGTGGGATGCTTGGAGGAGAAAAGTGGCAGTAGTCAATTCATTTTTGTTTCTTTTCATTTTGTGGTTTATTTAGTTTTTCGGCATTTTGATGTTTAAAATTTAATTGAAATATATCAAACATATGTCTTATATTAAAGAACATAACTAGAGCTTTCATTCGACATAAAAATCAGAGTTCAAACGAATAAGTTATGATATTTTAAAGAGAAAAATTCATAATTTATATATTATATAAATATTAAAAATTAAAACATATATTTGTAACATTGATCAAATTTTATAGATGGCTATATCCGACATCCACTCTACTGTTTTTCAATTTTTTTTTTAATTTTTACCGGTGCAATCAACGGTAAAATTTACCAAAAAGTAATCGAAGATACGGAAATAACGTATAAATAATTTATTGAGAAAACACGCATATATATATATATAAGTAGTATGTATTGCAGTGATATCTTCTTTTTATTAGGAATTGGGTTCAGTGTTGCAGTAGACTTATAAGCAAAAGCTACTGAATTTCAAAAATTAATGTGGCGGGTTGAAAGCTTGGAATATTAGGCGATCATTGTTGGGCACCTTTGGAGACGGCTAAAGAAGTACTGGTATGAGCCTCAATTAGTCATTTTACTGTAACTTGAAGGGTTCAAATGATAGAATAAATATTTATTTGGCCCCAAATATATAGATGTATTATTTATGATGATGATTACAGAGGACGCTTTTTACAACAAGATTAAGGTATTGTGTTACTAATGATGGACCTTGGCAATGTAAAGTCCAATGGACAGATAGCGAAACAGTCCTAACTCGAAACTTTTATTGAATAAAGCAATAAAGTCCGAAACTCAGCCCAAAAACGTTGGGAAAATGTCTACAATAGAAAACAAAATATACTACAGTACAAAAATATGGCATGGGCGGCCGTACATCTATATGTGCCAAGCTGCCAACAAACAAATTCTTTTAAAACTCAAAATGCGAAGCAGACGGGCAACCTTGATTATCAGTACTAATCAGCAATAATTAATTAGTCAACTGAGGGTTCTCAGGACATCACAAATAATAATTATCATTAGTATTATTTTTAGTAAGGGGTTAACTTAATGTTCAAGATTGATGATGATAACTTATCTTTTTAGCAAAACTAATACCGCATCCGTGCGATGCATGGGGTAAGTTGAATTTTGATATTTTTTGTAAAATTATATAAGCAAGGAAGTATAAGAAACGAAAGCATTGGTCAATAGATGCAAATTAAAATTTCGTTCAAAATTCATATATCTATAAATTTTAAAAGATTTATTTGTAAACAACGTTCATGGTACATGAACTACTCTTATTATCTTTGTCACATATCAAGATCTTCAAACCACTTTGGTTCCATACACTCTAGACAACGACGTATAGTCGACCATGAGAGAACACTGGTTTCTTAGGAAAAAGTCTCACATGTGAGAGGCTGTGATTTTTGTTGAATGTCGTGGCATACCAAACAATTAGAGAGAATTGTCTTCGTTGAAACTTAAATTTAAGATATGGATCTGATGTTGTTAATGACATTCTCATAATCAATACCTTATTACTTCCTGCCAATATTTTGGCCTCCAGAACATGATTTTCGAGTCTTAGCTCGTGACAACGAAATGCATGCCATTGCACAATCCAAGAGAACGATCATTGTTCCTTAACAACATAACTTTTATATGATTATTAGTTTGTATTTTCATAGGCTCACAATATTAAATTCCAAATAAAGTAAATTATATTTAACAATTTTAGTGATTATGAACTTAAAATAAAATTTGGGTTTTCATTGTATTTTGTATCATAAAATTTTTAACAGAAAAGATATACAGTAAAAAGGATTGATCTTAGCAAAGTGATTAATTATGGATATAACACAACAATAAAAATATACATTATTAATTATTTAAAAAAAAAGTATTATGTTATTTGTTTATTAGCATAGTAAAGTTGATCAATTTTTTATTGCATTAAAATAAAATATGAAATAAATAAGATTATTTATATAAATTAGACTATAAGATAATTTGATAAATTTGATAGACCAATAAAAATTGATCACATTGCTTGGATGTTTGTAACCCCCCAATTTTCGAAAATAAAAGGGAGACGTTATTCTTCTTCCATTAATGACAATAAAATGACTTTTACAGCGGAAGATTAAATAAATAACATTTAATATAAAATATAAATCATGTTTTGACTCTTTGACCATCATCACTCGCTCCGCCGCTCATCGCCCGAGTCCTCTCCTGAAAAGATATAGTTTTGGGGTGAGTACTATAAACTCAGTAAGGTGCATTTATCCAAATTATATAAGTTACAACAATAAAATACATGGAAAAACTGTCACTTTAATCACATCGCCCGAAAGCAATGTTTTACTGCCTGGTAGCCCGAAGGCTTAACTTTTCTGTCTCGTAGCCCGGAGGCTATAACTGTTTAGTCTCAAATAGCCCGAAGGCTAACTTCTTTTACTGAATTAGCCCGAAGGCTCTGCCTGCATATTACACGTATAAATTGTGCAAAATATATAATAAGGATAAATATTCAATGCAACTTTAACCCACCTTAACCTTTCTTGACTCGACTTGAAAATCAGCAATTAAATAGTTAAGTCCTGCGCGCCGATCCTCTAGACTTGAGTTTCGAAAACGTTTCTCTAAATCTTTTTTAGTGTGTGAGAAAAGAATGAAAATACCCTCTATTTATATTTGAAATTTACGTAGAGGATAACTATGAAATTCATTAGCTTTCTCTCCAAGAAAGTCTGAAAATCGAGAGATAAGGAAAATTGGATTATTTTAAAGAATTCTAATAGTATTGGAAGTCTTGAACAAAAAAAAAATCCCTTATCTTTTATTCTCTTTTGATTTTTTAAGAGTAACAAAATAAAAACCTTTGACGTAGGATTTATAATATCTAGTTTCTATCTCCACTACTACTAAAATATTAATTTAAAGATAAGTTTTCGTAACAGTCATCTAATTCTCGTATCACAATAAAACCTAGACATACTAGAAGTCTATATTGATTACTTCATTGTTCTAATAAATAAATTTCCTAAACAACTCTTGAAACCCTCGAAGAAATTTATAACTAATTTTATTAAGAATAATTTACAACTAGCAAAAATTATTCTTAATAAAATTTTATTAAATATTAAGCCCAAAGAAGTAACAACTCTTGGAAGCCCAAAGAAATTTTAAGCAAAAATTATTCTTAATAAAATTAGTTATAAATTTCTTCGAGGGTTTCAAGAGTTGTTTAGGAAATTTATTTATTTATTTATTAGAACAAAGAAGTAATCAATATAGACTTCTAGTATGTCTAGGTTTTATTGTGATACGAGAATTAGATGATTGTTACAAAAACTTATCTTTAAATTAATATTTTAGTAGTAGTGGAGATAGAAACTAGATATTATAAATCCTACGTCAAAGGTTTTTATATTGTTACTCTTAAAAAATCAAAAGAGAATAAAAGATAAGGGATTTTTTTTTTTGTTCAAGACTTCCAATACTATTAGAATTCTTTAAAATAATCCAATTTTCCTTATCTCTCGAATTTTCAGACTTTCTTAGAGAGAAAGCTAATGAATTTCATAGTTATCCTCTACGTAAATTTCAAATATAAATAAAGGGTATTTTCATTCTTTTCTCACACACTCAAAAAGGTTTAGAGAAACGTTTTCGGAACTCAAGTCTAGATGATCGGCGCGCAGGACTTAACTATTTAATTGCTGATTTTCAAGTCGAGTCAAGAAAGGTTAAGGTGGGTTAAAATTGCATTGAATATTTATCCTTATTATATATTTTGCACAATTTATACGTGTAATATGCAGGCAGAGCCTTCGGGCTAATTCAGTAAAAGAAGTTAGCCTTCGGGCTATTTGAGACTAAACAGTTATAGCCTCCGGGATACAAGACAGTAAAGTTAAGCCTTCGGGCTACCAGGCAGTAAAACATTGCTTTCGGGCGATGTGATTAAAGTGACAGTTTTTCCATGTATTTTATTGTTGTAACTTATATAATTTGGATAAATGCACCCTACTGAGTTTATAGTACTCACCCCAAAACTATATCTTTTTCAGGAGAGGACTCGGGCGATGAGCGGCGGAGCGAGTGATGATGGTCAAAGAGTCAAAACATGATTTATATTTTATATTAAATGTTATTTATTTAATCTTCCGCTGTAAAAGTCATTGTTATTGTCATTAATGGAAGAAGAATAATGTCTCCCTTTTATTTTCGAAAATTGGGGCGTTACAGTGTGGTATCAGAGCAGGTTTACAATCCTGTAGACTTGTTTTTGAGTAATTAAAGATAAAATCGATTTTTGAGTAGTAAAAGTTAAGACCATCATCGCATCGCTGCATCGCTCCGAGAAAAAGGTACAAAGTTTTCATTTGATTATTATATTTTATGAAGTTACCTCAACAAAAGTTTTACTCTTTCATGTCCTCGAAATATTTAGATGGTTAGACTACTAAAAACAGCAAGAATGAGATGAGGTGGTTTTGGAAGTTAGGGATGACCTTGTTGTGGATTTGGACGGGGAAAACATCATAGATTTTGAGAAATTCATTCTAGACGTTATAGAAGAATGGAAACATGACGTTTATGCGAGAGATTGCAAGAAAACGACCCTCTAACAAGAAGTGCAAGAGAGAGTAGAGTCTAGATAGTTTATTCATTTTTTTGAGAGACTAGATAGTTTATTCGTTTATTGCCAAAAGATTTTATGATAAAGTTGTTATGAGATGCACTGAAGAGGCTCAATCTCTAAGGGTGAGCATTCCATCTCGAAAAAATGTAGAAATAGATCATTTGGTCAATGATGTGAATATAACAATCGGGGGGAGATCAATAGAAGTCAAACTTTTCGTTTTGGAGATGAAGGATTTCGATGTCATCCTTGGTATGGACTGGCTAAGTAAAAACCATGCGGTCATCAAATGTCGGAAGCAAGAAGTGATTTTCCAGCGCCCTGAGGAAAAACAATTCACTTTTTGAGGCAACAAGACAAGAAGAGGCCCTCACATCATTTTTGCCTTGAAAGCTGTCAAGATGTTGAGGAAAAAGGAATGTCAAGCTTTCCTAGTGAACGCGGTGAGCACCACACCCCCCTGATTTGAAGATGGAGGACATTCCCATAATCAGAGATTATCCAGAGGTTTTTTCCAAAGGACGTGACTGAAGTCCCACCGGACCGACAAGTCGAATTCACCATTGACTTGCTTCCGGGAGCGACGCCTATTTCCAAGGAACCGTACATAATGGCGCCGTTGGAACTAGAAGAGCTGAAGGTTCAGATCCAAGACCTTTTGAATAAGGGTTTCATTCTTCCGAACGTATCACCTTGGGGTGCACCGGCCCTTTTTATCAAAAAGAAGGACAGGATGATGAGGATGTGCATTGATTACCAAGAGCTCAACAAGCTCACCATCAAGAACAAGTATCATTTGTCAATGATCGAGGATCTTTTCGATCAACTGAGAGGAGTAGGAGTATTTTCAAAGATCGACTTATGATCCGGTTATCATTAGCTGAAGGTCAAGGAGGCGGATATTTCTAAAACAGCTTTTTGAACGAGATACGAACATTACGAATTCATTGTGATGCCATTTGGATTAACCAATGTACCAGCTGTGTTTATGGATCTGATGAACAGGGTATTCCACCTGTATCTAGACAAGTTTGTCATCGTTTTCATAGATGAAATTCTTGTGTACTCGAGGAACAAGACCCAGCATGAGGAGCATCTACGCTTGGTGTTGGAGACGCTTCAGATAGAGAAGTTGTATGCCAAGTTCAAGAAGTACGAGTTTTGGTTGGACCGAGTTGTGTTTCTCGGACACGTGGTTTTGGCCCAAGGAATTGAGGTTGACCCATCAAAGGTTGAAGCTGTCAGCAACTGGAAGCCGCCCAAGAATGCAACCGAAGTTCGGAGTTTCTTAGGCCTTACTGGCTACTACCGGCGTTTTATCGAGGGTTTCTCAAATATAGCAGGCCCAATGACTCGACTTACAAGGAAGGGAGTCTCGTTCGTCTGGGACGAGAAATGTGACAAGAGCCTTCAAGAGTTACAGAGATTGACAACAGCTCCAGTTCTAACAATTCCAAAAGGCACAGAGGGTTTTGTCATCTACTGCGATGCTTCGATACAAGGACTTGGTTGTGTTTTGATGCAGCATGGCAAGGTGGTGGCCTATGCATCAAGACAATTGAAGGAGCACGAGAAAAATTATCCTACTCATGATTTGGAGTTAGCAGCGGTCGTGCACGCTCTGAAGATCTAACGTCATTACCTTTATGTAGGGCTGGCAAAATTTCGGACTGGGCCGGCCCGAGCCCGCCGGGCTTTTTGGAAAAATTGGGCCGGGCCGGGCTGAAAATCCTCCGGGCCAAAAAAAGTGAAGCCCAACCCGGTCCGAAAAACCATTTTATAGTGAAATTTACCGTGCCGGGCAAGGCCGGCCCGAGCCCACCGGGCTTTTACCCATTCTAGGCCAGGCCGGCCCGAAATTTCAGCCGGCCTGGATTTGTGGAGCCCAGCCCGGCCCAAAATAGGGCCGGGCCGGTTTTGGCAGCTCTACCTTTATGGAGGAAAATGTGAGATCTACTCGAACCACAAGAGTCTAAAGTACTTGTTCACTCAAAAGGAGCTCATATATGAGGCAAATAAGGTGGCTCGAGTTGGTGAAAGACTACGACTATACGATTCACTACCATCCAGGAAAGGCGAACGTGGTAGTTGATGCACTTAGCAGGAAGGGAGGTTTGTCAGCTATTCATACTTCCTTAATGATTCAAGAATTTTCTAACTTAAGAATCGATGTAGTGCCTGATGGTCCCGGAACGAGGTCTTCGGTGTAGAGGGGGGGTGAATACACCGAAGAGGGATTTTTGAAAACTTTTATCAAGTTAAAACGGAGTTGAGTGAGAGCTCAGTTATGAGTTCAACTGACTTCTAGAGAAGATAGTCAGCTGGACTGATAACTTAGCTGGCTGTGCGAAATGTGGTGGAAAGAAAAACTTAGCTCGTTCCTTTTACAAAAGCTCAGAAAAACTTAGTTTCAGTTTTTAGTTTAAGCAGGTTTGAGAAATATGCAGCTGGCTGGGTCACACAGCCAGAAAGATGAAGTTTTGAAAACTTGTGCTGTGTAAATGCAGTTAGTTCTTTAAATAAGAATAATGCAAAGACTTAATTAACGCAATAAAGAACACAGAATTTTAACGTGGTTCGGAGAGAAAACTCCTACGTCCACGACCAGGTTTTAGCTGGTAAATCCACTAAGGATGACCACTTGGTTTACGAGTACCAAGCAACTTCGCAGCTCTTCCTCGAGCTGTGTTCTAACAGTTTACGGGCACTGTAGAAGCCTGCACCTTTTCAGTTTTCGGGTACTGAATAACCTTACACTCGAATTTCGCGCTTCGAGACGGCGTAACGTTGACCTAACCTTTTCTGGGTAAAGGAGGGTTTGGGTTTCCAACTTTGAACGAGTTCTTACAATGAAGAACTTTGAAAGATGAACTCGTTCAGATCTAGGCTTTGGATTTACAAATATTACAGCCTATTGATCAGACGAAAAACTAAAGCAGTTTCTGAAATTGAACACTTAAGAAGTTAAGTGCTCTTTTAAAGAGTTAGATAACTGCTGGAGAGCTTTTAAATACTTGAGAGATTCAAAAAAGTTGTAAGCTTGTGGGGAGTTTTTCGTGTATGATTCTGAGGTTGAAGACTGGTATTTATAGGTAGAGATTCAAACTAGCCGTTGGAGGACCCGTTTGAATCTTACCTACTCTCTGATCTGTCGATCTTCCGTTGAGTGTATCTTCACCTGTCTTCATCACTGTGTCAGATCCTAGGTTCGCCTTTCTAGGATGCTGAGTTGTCAATCCCTCATTGGTCGAGGTAAATTGACTTCCTCTGAAACTGGGATTTCTGTCTTTTGAGCTTGACTTTGAATTTAAAGCTGGATGGGTAAACTGACTTGAAGTGACGTCTTCAGAGTTAGTTCCCTTTTTGGTCAGCTCAGCTGTCTTTCTTAGACTTTGATGCAGCTCAACTAATTCTGCTCAGTTGAATCTCCTTGGCTGGATCCATTCTTCTTTTCTTGAGTCAGTCTGACTCAGCTCAGTTCTGGAGCTCTGTTCAGCTAAGAGATCTTTCAGCTGACTTTGGGTCCAGCTGATTACTCAGCTGGGTCTTCTTCTGTCTTCAGCTTCCAAACCTGTGAACTTAGAAAATCTAAGGCTCAAACAAGTGAGCTGGAAAACTTAACTTAGGTTTGTACAAACATCTACTAGGTTGGAGAACAGTTGGGTTTTTGAATCAAATTAAAACTTTAGAATTTTCCCAACAATTTCCCCCTTTTTGATGATGCCAAAACCTAACTGAGAAAAACAACCTGCTTCCCCCTAAATGAGAAAGTGGGTTTTTAAAAGATTTCAGCAGAAGATTAAATTCAAAGTTCAGTGCCTGGACAAAGAGTTATTGTCATCAGGGTGAGCTTGAGAGCAAAATATTTCAGTTTTATTAATCCACAAAAGATGATTACAAGAGATACAGGATTAACGAACTGAAAACAAACAAAATTAAATCCCAGTAAGCTGGGTCTTCATCTCTGCTGATTCTTCAGTCGATCTTCTTCCAGCTGCTCATCTGTTCTCAATCTATACCGGTTAAAAATCATCTGCTCCAGCTTCCTGTATTCTTCTTCGTTGTTTGCCTTGGAAATTTTCCTCCTGATCGCCCATCTGTTTACTTCAGCGATAATCTTTGATTTGTCAGGAAAATGAGTTCCAGGTATCAACGGAGGCTGGATATGATACAGCTGGGGAGCAGTGAGCTGGATCTTCGCGGTATTTGCAGTGTTGAAGAATGCTTTTGCCGTCATCCTGTCTTGATGAAAAAGCTCATTTAGATGCATCATGAAAGCAATATCTGGGGGCGTATTTGGGTAAGCTCCCAGATAATAGAAATCTTCGATGAACTCAAACTTTGTATGTTCCCAGTCGTCGTTTAGCTCTTCTGGGATCCATTCATCAACTCTTCTCCAGTTCATCGGCATCTGAGACTTTTTCTTTGCAGCTCTTATGTTTGCTCTTTTCTTCTGCTGCTTCTTCTCTTCGGCATTTAGCAGACTTTCTTTCTTCTTCTGCTCATCTTGGAGGCTTTTCATCTCTTGCTTTTGCTGAGTTACAAAGTTGCAGAGCCAATGAATATCATTGAGCTGATCTGGCGTGGCTCCGCTAGCTTTGGCAAGAAGGATGATCATCCTGCTCCATTTCCCTTTCCGTCCAGCTGGTTCCTCTGCATCCAGCTCAGCAACAACTTCGTCAATCTCTGACTGCATCACTTGGACTTCAGCTACAACTTTTCCTTTGCCCGTCTTTGATGTTTTTCTCTTGTCATTACCTTCCCCCTTTTTGGCATTATCAATAAGAGTGGAGGTGAGGTTGACTACTGTCTCATTCAGCTGGGCCAAGGCTTTGTCAATGTCAGCAATCTTTGCTGAGTTGTCTGCTGTAACGAGATTGAGCTGTGCTGTGCTGCTGCTTCCAGCTTTGAACTGATTGTCCAGCTCTTTGTAAAGATTGAACAGCTGGTGGATGTCAGTTCTGTGGGAGAGAGTCTGCTGTTGGAGAGCGTCCAGCTGGCTGGATAAATCGATGACGCGGCTTTCCAGCGGAGCTTGGAGGTTTGAGATGATCTCAGGGACTCTCTTCTCTAGATGATTTGAATTATCAATACGTTGAGAAACGAGAGACTGTTTGAGATCTCTGCTGGTGCTTTCCTGCAGATCCAGAGCGAATCTGTGAATGTCGTCAATGGACTGTCCATTGCTATGGACTTGCGACTCTATAGCTGTGATGCGCAGAAGGGTATCAACATTTGATTTGAGTCTATCCTGAAAAAGGATTTCCTCGACTTGTTTGGCAATCTCGTCCTTCATTGCATCAGAAAGCTCAACAGGATCCGTCTGGGTCCCGGATTCGGCTTGGCTGGGTTTTACTGCCTAGATCTCGACCAGTGAGCGAGTGTCATCGGCAATTGGACTCTGTGGGGCAGCTTCGGTTGGCTCAACTGTTGCAGCAGTTGGCTCGTCTTCAATCATCATTGCCTCAGCTGTGTCGGCAGCTTCATTGGCAGTTTCAACTGGAACGATCCAGCTGAGATTGTGTAGGTAGGAGTTGGCTTGAGAAATGATTTCCTCAGAAGGTGGTACTTCATCTTGTTTAACCTTCTGAATGAATGTCTGGATCAGCTCGTCTTGATGCTCAAAAGCATCCTGAAGACTTCCAAAGCCAAATGTCTCCTGCAGAGCTGCTTCTTCAGCTTTAAGCTTATCGAAAGTGAAGAACTCCACCATTTCTTCATTTGCGTACCAAGTGGCCATCTTGGTAGCCAAATAAAATTTGAAGTCGCTTACAGCGACTAGAGCAGCAGGGAGGGAGGCAAGAGAGGGATAATGTTGCAGTGCGCTCTTTATTCCTTGGAGTCTGAGGTCCTCGACCCTCATGTTGTGGCGGCACGTGCAACGGCTGCAGGGGCCCGAGGATTTCGATTTCCTCGGAAGAAGTAGTAGGGCTTGATGGTTCGGCTTGGTATTCATCATCCAGTACAAAGGAGCGTCAGTGGATGGGGCTCTTTGGGTGAAAGGGTCTTGAAAGATGGGTGGTTTCAGGTACTGAAGAGGTAGGGGGGATTCTTGGAGAGGTACCTGAGGAGGAGGAGGAAGGAGAAGAGAGTGTTGTTGAGGATAAGATCCAGATGATGTGAGATCAACTGGAGCGGGTTGTGAGGATGCTTGTAGGATTTGGCGAAGTGGAATAGCATCCTCTGGGTCAGGGTGGGGGACCACTATCTGTGGTTCCTCGGTTCTCGTGAAGCAATCACGAACTCCCTTCCTTGATCCGTCTTGGAGGAGGAATCCCCGAGCTGTCTCCTCAAGAATCGATCTCCATTCGATTCAGTGGCTTGTCGGTAGCTTCTCTTGTCTGCTCGGTGGCTTCTTGTTGCCTTAAATTTTAGCTTCTTTTTGGCAGGTGGAGATCCAGCTGGCTGAGTTTCCTCCGGCTGTTTCCTTTTCCCAGTTTGAGAGGGAGAGGCAGTCTGCTGTTTTGCCTCCTGCATCTTCTTCTTCCCTTCAGGGGCTGCTTTCTTCATCAAGTCAGAGAGCTGACTCTGCTTTTCAAAGAGAACTCTGGACACAGGGAACTCTTCTGTGTCTTTCCACTTGATTTGCCGTCCAGTTGTGTAGTGTTCTATTATGCACGCCACCTTGGTGCATAAATAGATGGTCTCCCTACAGCTGAACTTGGTGAAGCTGTCATCTTCGAAGTGAATCTTCTTCGACTCCTTCTCCAGCTTTCCCATAAAGTAGGAGAACCAATCCACAGGATCATTCCTGAGGATGGCTATCATGGGCTTCAACTTGGGTATGCTGATCTCTCCTTGAGATCCAGCAATACCTAGGATGCACTTCTGGGTCACATCCAGAAGTAGTCTGAATTTGGGCTTGAGCAGTAGCTTGGACATACTCGCCCTGTAGGGTTCCGGCTTGAACAAAGATCTTGTCCGGTTCGGCTCGGATCTCTTCTCTGGTGTAGTTGTCTGGGGAGCGGTCCCCAAGAGTTTTCAATTCGAATAGCTTGTTCAATATCCGGTTGATGTTGATGTCGACGTCCCAGGGAGTTGTATGCCCTGTCTTTTCTTTGAGTTGGAGGGTGATGTTGGAGCGGAGGCGTTCATCTCTGTTCGTCATCTCCATGAAGAACTCTGCTACTTCCCGGCGGAAGATGTTCTTCGGACGCGCCGTTGCCCATTGAAGTAGGCCTGCCTTCTCGATGAGATCCAGCACCTCCTGGAACTCTGAGTTCTTGTAGTTCTTGAGAGTTAAGCAACTCTCAAAGTGCAATTTTGACATGAGGTTCTCCGATTGGTTCGCTCCCGGGGTTATCTTCTTTGGTGCCATTGTATATTTCTGTATTGAAGAGTTAGAAGAATACAAGAGAAAAGAGTTTTGCAGAGAGAGCTTGAAAAGCAAGAACTTGATTTGCAGAAAGATTTCAGAGAAAATAAGTAAAATATGGCGACGATTTGCATATCTTTGATATATATATATATCAACCGTCTATCTTGATGAACGGTTGAGATCTTTAGATTTGAATTCAAGATCTGCGGCTGGGAGAGATTTGCGCAACACGTTAAGTGACGTGTGTATGTAGAGTGTAGGTCACGCGCGCGTGAGGTAGTCAAAACGTTCTGACTTCTGCCTCGACTTTCTCGAGCTACAGTACCCTGCATGCTTTTCATTAAATGCGATGGGATACGATTTGATGGATGGCTTATTGACGAATCCTTCTAAGGAATGTCTGTGAATTTGAATTTAAATTCAAATAAATTTATCCTTAAATAGCATATTCCTCAGGGAAATAAATGATAGACCGCAAACCTGTCAGCTGAACTTTGTAGTCAGCTGATACCTCGGCTGTGTTTCTTTGTGTTGAGTTACTCCTTCAGTTTAACTGTCCAGCTGAGTTTGATTCTCCTCAGCTGGATGAAGTTTCTTCATCAGGATTAAGCAATCCAAGCAATCCACACAACATTTTGAATCTTGCTTCCATCAGCGGCTTTGTTAATATGTCAGCTCGTTGAATATCAGTGTGAATTTTCTCAACAATGAGGTCTTTCTTTTCCACGTGATCTCTGATGAAGTGATGTCGAATGTCAACGTGTTTACACCTTGTGTGAAGAACTGGATTTTCAGAAATTGCAATAGCACTTGAGCTATCACAGAAGATTGGAACTTGACCAGTTTTCACTTCATAGTCATCCAGCTGATGCTTCAGCCAGAGAATTTGAGAGCAGCCTTCCACCGCCATATACTCCGCTTCAGTTGTAGAGGTAGCGACACACGTCTGCTTCTTTGAAAACCATGATATCAACTTGCTTCCTAGGAACTGACATGTTCCTAAAGTTGATTTTCTGTCTAATCGATCTCCAGCATAGTCTGAGTCTGAGTATCCAAATACCGCAAATTATCTTCAGCTGGATACCACAGCCCAACGCTCTGAGTGCCTTTTAGATATTTGAGAATATTCTTGACTGCTTGCATATGTGCTTCCTTAGGATCAACTTGAAATCTGGCACATACTCCAACTGCAAATGATATATCTGGGCGGCTAGCTGTGAGATATAGCAGGGAACCAATTATCCATCTGTATTTGCTGGGATCCACTGAATTTCCTTCAGTTCCAGGTTCAATCTTCCAATTTGTATTCATAGGGATCTTCACCGTTTTGCTGGATTGAATTCCATATTTGGTGATCAAGTCTTTCACGTACTTGTATTGATTTATGAATATCCCTTCTGCTGATTGCTTGACTTGGAGTCCTAGGAAGAAACTCATTTCTCCCATCATTGACATTTGGAATTGTTTTGACATCATCTCTCCAAATCTTTCACATAAGAAAGTTGATCTTGAGCCGAAGATGATGTCGTCCACATAAATTTGAACAACTAAAATATCTTCACCTAGCTTGATGGTGAAGAGAGTTCTGTCAACTGAACCTTTCTTGAAACCTTTGGATACTAGAAATTCTGACAGAGTGTCATACCAAGCTCGAGGTGCTTGCTTCAGACCATAAAGCGCCTTCTTTAGCTTGTAAACTTTGTTTCCTTCTACTTCAAATCCTGGGGGTTGTTCTACATAGACATCTTCTCTGATTTCCCCATTCAAGAATGCACACTTCACGTCCATTTGATATACTTTGAATTTGTGATGTGCTGCGTATGCAAGGAATAATCTGATGGCTTTCAATCTTGCTACTGGAGCAAATGACTCTTCAAAGTCTATTCCTTCTTGCTGTGTATATCCCTTGGCGACTAAGCGAGCCTTATTTCTGATTATTACTCCAAGAGTATCCAGCTTGTTTTTGAATATCCATTTCAGACCTATTATTTTGACTCCTTCTGGTTTATCGACCAGTTCCCAGACGTAATTTCTGAGAAATACATTCAGTTCTTCTTGCATAGCATTTGTCCAGGGCACACTCTTTAAGGCTTCGACAATTGTTTGAGGCTCTGGAACTTGAGCTACATAACATGCCATAAGAGCTGTGTCTTCGTTGTCGACGGTCAGAACTAGCTCTACTGCGACTTGAGCTTCATTATTTGCTTCTTGCGGATTTGATGTCAGGTTTTGAGCAATTGAATTTCTTGTTCTAACTCTGTCTGATGGTTCTCTAATGATTGCTGAAGCTGGATGATCTTCGATCCATCTTCGTCTTCTTCTAATTTCTTCTTCTAGCTCATTGATGCTTGAAGTTGCTAGGTCACGTCTTGTTTGGAGATGATCTGGAGTAGTATCCTGAGACTCGTTCTGATTTGGATTAGAGTTAGATTGATCTTGAGGCGTAGACTGAGTGAATCCAGCTGGAGAGAGAGCTGGGGAATCAGCTGGGTCTTGATTTCCAGCTGGCGGTATTCCCCCTTGATCTGATATTGGGGATTCCTCTGGATCATCAGCTGGTTGATTTGCCTCTGCTGAATTGATTTGAGGTTCTTCTGGTTCATCATCCCAAATCAATGGTTCAGCTAGATTCCAGATTCGAATTACTTGTGATCTTGTTTGAGCTGGATCGGAGCTTGATGTTCCAGCTGTGTTTCTTTGTTTGATCGACTCTCTGAATTCGAAGGATGTTTCATCAAAGGTGACATGAGGGGTCACTTCGACTGTTTGTGTTCTCCTGTTGAAGACTCTGTAGGCTTTACTTACAGCTGAGTAACCAAGGAATACTCCTCGGTCAGTTTTGGCGTCGAACGTCTTTAGCTGGGTTTTCCCATTATTTAGGATATGGCATTTAGATCCGAAAACCTTGAAATACCCGATGAAAGGTTTTCTGTTATTCCATAGCTCGTACGGAGTCTTTCCTTGTCTTGATGTGAGTAGCGATCTATTTTGAGTGAAGCAAGCTGTGTTGATAGCTTCAGCCCAGAATTTCTTTGGAATGGCTGAGCTTGCTAACATTGAGGTAGCTGCTTCTTTGATAGTTCTGTTCCTCCTCTCAGCTACACCATTCTGCTGAGGTGTGCGTGCAGCTGAGGTTTGATGTTGTACTCCGTTCTTCTCACAATAATCATATATGGTTTCATTCAGAAACTCAGTTCCTCGGTCTGATCTGATTGAGATAATTTTGCACTCTTTTTGAGTCGTCAACCTTTCCAGCAGGGCCGGCAGCTTGGATCTTGTTTCACTTTTCTGGTACAGGAATGAAACCCAAGTGAATCTAGAGAAGTCATCTACTACGACCAGAGTGTATTTCCTGCCGTTGAAACTTGCTGGTGTTACTGGACCAAAAAGATCCATGTGAAGGAGTTGAAGAACTCGATCAGTTGAGGGCGTTGGCTTGAGAGAGAATGAAATCCTTGTCTGTTTTCCTTGTTGACAAGCACTGCAAATATGACTCTTGTCATAAACTTGATCTGGAATTCCATTAGCGAGCTGATTTCTAGCCAGCTTGTTGATTGTCTTGAAGTTGAGATGATTCAGCCGTACGTACCACGGCGGTGACTTCATTCTCGCTTTTTGATACAAGACATGTGTACGGAAATTCTTTGTTCCAGTCAGCAAAGTATATATTTGCTTCTATTTTCCCTCTCAGTAATACCTGCTTGGTTTCTCTGTTTTTCACTGTACATCCCTGTGCATCGAACTTGACAGAAAAACCATTATCGCAGAATTGACTAATGGAAAGCAAGTTATGTTTTAATCCTTGTACATATGACACGTTAGATATTTTAACATTGTAGGTTTCAAATGTACCGTAACCTTTGGTTAAACCTTTGGAGTTGTCACCAAACGTTACTTGAGGACCTGGACGCTCTTCGTATTCTTGGAGTAGATGCTTTAGATGAGTCATGTGTTTTGAGCATCCACTGTCCAAGTACCAAAGTGTTCTCATCGATTCCTCTATGATGCATCTTTTTCTTGCAGCCTGTCACAGAAATCAAAATTTAGGTCCCCAGTTGTGATTGGGTCCTTATGGGTTAGTTAGAGATCCCTTTACGATCCATATTTGTTTGATGACTACGATTGGATCGTTAGATCGATAATTCTCCCATTGTGTCTATGAACACGTTCCTGGTGTTCTTAGTTTGACTCTTTTGGCTGGGTCTTGATCTCTGTCTTCTCCCAGTTTGATTTCTTGATAGTTCAGTTCTTCGTTGATTTCCAGCTGAGTGTACCGCTAAGACATTTCTTTGCTTCTGTCTCTACTGTCTAACTTGGAATCTCGGCTGGACTTGATAATCCAACTGGTAATCATAAGACTGATATCCAGCTGGGTATCTTTTCTGATATCTCGGTTGATATCTTGCCGCTTCTTGATGATCTTGGTGTCGATGTTGTCCATCGTCATTCCTTCGTTGTTGCTGAACCCAATGTGGTCTGATTTGAGCTTGGGGTTGCCTTACAGCTTGTCTTCTTGGACCTTGCAGTGTTTTCTGTTTCTCAGTCTTTTGTCCGGCTGGAATTGGATTCTCTTTTGCTTTCACAAAAGTTACATTCGTTCCGCTTGTAGTTGCAACATTTGTTAGATCCTTAGATCCATCATAACCCAATCCCGTTTTTAATGCTGCGGGTCGTTGTACGCTGATTATTTCATCCATCGTTGATGTAGCTTTGATGAGTGCTACCAGCTTTGTGGATAGTGTTTCTTCTGACCTTTTTAACTCCAAGATCTCAGCTGTCTTTTTGTCTGACTCAGCTGTGGATTTTTCCAAATTGTCCATCAGCTGTTTTCTCTCATAGTAGAACTCCTTCATCAGCTGATCCTGTTTGACTAACTTTTCCTTGAGCAACACTATTTCCTCGTTGAGCTGTGTAGCATCAGCTGCTTCTGATGCTTCTTTCTTTTTCAGTTCTACCTTCAGCTCAGCATTTTCACACATTATGACATCAAGAATTTCTTGTAAATCCTTGAAGTCATTCATGACTTTCTCTCTGATTCCAATCAGGTTGTCCTTCTGATTCAGAGACCTGCGTAGAGTGTTTGTGTGATGGTGATGGGTTAGCTATGTTCTGAATTTTAGAAGTTATCTCATCATCGTCGAGTCCTTCTGTCTGTCCCATGAAGCAAGCATCCCAGTCTTGATCATCACGGGCCATGAGTGCATCTTCCTCTGAATCTGAGAAGGGCATATCATCATCTATTTTGTTGCACTCGGACTCTTCATCAGCTATATATGCTCTTCTTCTGTCAGCTGCCTTAGCTTTCAGAAGATCTTTTTCTTTCTTAGACAGTTTGGGACAGTCCTGCTTGTAGTGTCCCGGCTCCTTGCAATTGAAGCAGCCTTCCTCTGTCCGTTTTGAGGTGTCAGCTGATTTTTCATCAGCTGCTGTGTATTTGTCTCTGTACGACTTGGCGAATTTCTTGTACTTGCCTTTCTTTGGTGTTGAGTCTGTTATAATTTTTCACCAACATGGCAATCTCTTCGAGTAGCTCCTCTTTGCTCATATCCTTTTTGTCCTTCTTCTTGGAGGACTCAGCTGACTTGACATGAGCTGACTTTTCAGAGTTGGCTCTGAAAGCTATTTTTTTTGGAGCTGGAGTGAGTTCTCCGTCATTAAATGGCTTGAAGATTCTTCTTGAGTGATCTTCAAGTTGTATTCATTGGCTTTTAAGAGTGAGAACAACCTTTCTGTAGATAGATCACCCAAGTCACTTCGACTTTGGTGAACTACCTTGTAAGTGTTCCATTCGGTGAAGAAATTTGAAAGAACCTTTATATTCTTTTCCCGCTGGGTATACTTCCCAGTTCTGATTGTCTCTATCTCGACAACTATGTTTGAGAACCTTAGCTCCATCGCTTCAATGGACTCTTTGGCTAGCTGCTTGAAGTTGTCGAATTTTTGGCACGCTATTGTGAATTTGTTTTCTTTGATCTCTTCTGATCCTTCACATAGCTTGGCGAGTGTTTCCCACATCTCTTTGGCTGTCTCGCACTTGATGATTTTACTTAGGTAGGCGTTTGAGACTGTTGATGAGATGGTGTTCCTTGCGAAGCTGTGTCTAGTCCAGCTTGTTTTCGCTCTTCTGAAGAGTATTCTTTCTTTGGCTTGAGAGTTGGCCGGTATTCTAGTTGTCCTCCATCATGAGCAGGTACGAGTTCATTTCCTTGTTTATAAATAAGGATGGGTCCGTCTGAAATGACGTCCCACATCATGTCGTGATGCGCACACAGGAAGCTTTTCAATCTGAATTTCCAGATTGCATAGTCATCAACTGAGAAGGTGGGAAGATTCCTGTTAAGATAGGAATCCATGAAGAGATGTACAGAATGCACTAGAGTGAGTTTTTCTGAAAAACGGATCTGTTCAGTTGACCACTGACGCAGAGTTTCAAGACAAATCTCTTGATTCAGAAACCGCAGTCGATTGAACCACTGCTCTGATACCAATTAATGGTCCCGGAACGAGGTCTTCGGTGTAGAGGGGGGGTGAATACACCGAAGAGGGATTTTTGAAAACTTTTATCAAGTTAAAACGGAGTTGAGTGAGAGCTCAGTTATGAGTTCAACTGACTTCTAGAGAAGATAGTCAGCTGGACTGATAACTTAGCTGGCTGTGCGGAATGTGGTGGAAAGAAAAACTTAGCTCGTTCCTTTTACAAAAGCTCAGAAAAACTTAGTTTCAGTTTTCAGTTTAAGCAGGTTTGAGAAATATGCGGTGGCCGGTCACACGACGGAAAGATGAAGTTTTGAAAACTTGTGCTGTGTAAATGCAGTTAGTTCTTTAAATAAGAATAATGCAAAGACTTAATTAACGCAATAAAGAACACAGAATTTTAACGTGGTTCGGAGAGAAAACTCCTACGTCCACGACCAGGTTTTAGCTGGTAAATCCACTAAGGATGACCACTTGGTTTACGAGTACCAAGCAACTTCGCAGCTCTTCCTCGAGCTGTGTTCTAACAATTTACGGAGCCTTTGTAGAAGCACTGCACCTTTTCAGTTTTCAGGTATTGAATAACCTTACACTCGAATTTCGTGCTTCGAGACGGCGTAACCTTGACCTAACCTTTTCTGGGTAAAGGAGGGTTTGGGTTTCCAACTTTGAACGAGTTCTTACAATGAAGAACTTTGAAAGATGAACTCGTTCAGATCTAGGCTTTGGATTTACAAATATTACAGCCTATTGATCAGACGAAAAACTAAAGCAGTTTCTGAAATTGAACACTTAAGAAGTTAAGTGCTCTTTTAAAGAGTTAGATAACTGCTGGAGAGCTTTTAAATACTTGAGAGATTCAGAAAAGTTGTAAGCTTGTGGGGAGTTTTTCGTGTATGATTCTGAGGTTGAAGACTGGTATTTATAGGTAGAGATTCAAACTAGCCGTTGGAGGACCCGTTTGAATCTTACCTACTCTCTGATCTGTCGATCTGTCGTTGAGTGTATCTTCACCTGTCTTCATCACTGTGTCAGATCCTAGGTTCGCCTTTCTAGGATGCTGAGTTGTCAATCCCTCATTGGTCGAGGTAAATTGACTTCCTCTGAAACCGGGATTTCTGTCTTTTGAGCTTGACTTTGAATTTAAAGCTGGATGGGTAAACTGACTTGAAGTGACGTCTTCAGAGTTAGTTCCCTTTTTGGTCAGCTCAGCTGTCTTTCTTAGACTTTGATGCAGCTCAACTAATTCTGCTCAGTTGAATCTCCTTGGCTGGATCCATTCTTCTTTTCTTGAGTCAGTCTGACTCAGCTCAGTTCTGGAGCTCTGTTCAGCTAAGAGATCTTTCAGCTGACTTTGGGTCCAGCTGGGTCTTCTTCTGTCTTCAGCTTCCAAACCTGTGAACTTAGAAAATCTAAGGCTCAAACAAGTGAGCTGGAAAACTTAACTTAGGTTTGTACAAACATCTACTAGGTTGGAGAACAGTTGGGTTTTGGAATCAAATCAAAACTTTAGAATTTTCCCAACAGTGCCAGTTTCGGAGAATACAACATCAGTAATTGCAGCCTTAAATGTTCGACCAACACTCCAGAAGCAAATTGGGCAAGCCCAAGGAAGTGATGAGTTTTTGTACAAATTAAGAAAGCGGACTCTGAAAGACGACAACAAAGGTTTCTCCATTGATCCGGAAGGAGCTCTGGTATATAAATGAAGGATTTGTGTGCCGAAAAATGAAGAGCTGAGAAGAAAGATTTTGGAGGAAGCTCACAACACGCCTTACTCTATTCATCCTGCAGAAACCAAGACTTGAAAAAGTTTTTCTGGTGGAAGAATATGAAGAAGTCGATTGGTGACTACGTTGAAAGATGCATGACTTGCCAACTAGTGAAGGCCGAGCACCAAAGACCCATGGGTTTGCTAAAACCACTTTAGATTCCAGAATGGAAGAGGAAGAAGATTACAATGGACTTTGTGGTTGGATTGCCAAGAACAATCAAAGGAAATCACGCAATTTGGGTTATCGTTGACCGTCTCACCAAATCTGCTCACTTCATTCCTGTGAAGATGACGTACAACATGGAACGACTAGCACAAATTTATATTCAGGAGATAGTGCGACTATACGGAGTGCCAGCTTGCATTGTGTCGGATTGTGACACAATATTTACCTCGAACTTTTGGAAAAGTCTACAAGAAGCCATGGGTACTAAGCAAAATTTCAGCACGGCGTATCACCCATAATCGGACGGGCAATCAGAGAGGACCATTCAGACCCTTGAAGACATGTAGAGAGCTTCTACTGTAGATTTTCGAGAAAATTGGGAGAAACAATTGCCATTGGTGGAATTTGCTTACAACAATAGTTACCATGCATCTCTTGGCATGGCACCGTATGAAGCTTTGTATGGAAAGAACTGTCGGTCGCCACTGCACTGGGACGAAGTTGGTGAAAAACGAGTTCAAGGACCGGAGATAGTGGAGGAGACGGTAGCAGTGATTAGTAAAATTCGTGATCACCTCAAAGTAGCTCAAGATCGACAGAAGTCATATGCCGACTTAAAGAGGAGAGATTTCCATTTTGAAGTCGGTGACAATGTATTTCTAAGGTTGTTGCCGATGAAGGGAGTGTTTCGTATAGGCAAAGGCAGTAAGTTAAGACCTCGTTATATCGGGCCTTTCGAGATACTTGATAGAGTTGGAGAGTTAGCTTATCGTCTAGCACTGCCACCCAGCCTAACATCGATACATAATGTGTTCCATATTTCGTCTTTGAGGAAGTATGTTCACGATCCTAGCAACATCGTGAACCACATCGAGCTAGAGTTGGATAAGGATTTATCCTACGAGGAGCATCCTATATCGATTTTGGATAGAAGGTCCATGTGCTTAGAAATAAGGAAACTCCTCTAGTCAAAGTCTAGTGGAGTAGACATGATAAGAATGAGACCACGTGGGAGAAAGAAGAGGACATTAGAGCTAAGTACCCAACCTTCATAGACTAAGGTAAGTAATTTCGAGGACGAAATTTTTTTTTATAGTAGGGGAGGATGTAGCAACCCGAAATTTTATTTTGCTAATTTCCTCATAAGAAGTTTATATTTTATTTGTGTAATTAATTATTTAAGTCTTATAAGTCGCGTCTAGAGTTATTGCATAAACATAAGCATGAGCATGATTCTCTCTCTATATATATAATGATTATGGAATGTCAAAATGCATGCTTTAAGTAAAATGAATCAAATTTTAAGATTAATATGAATTAACAAACTTAGAAAAATATTATTCTTCATATATATATATTTATATATGCACACAAAAGTATCAACTTAATTACGTATAATTTATACTTTTATAATAATTAATAAACATATATATACACGTATTAAAAGAACTTATCATCTATCAAAAGAGAGAAATCATTTTAACAACTTTTGACGTATGAGTCTCAAGACTATATAATAAAATGCATAGAACACATTAACAACCAATTAATCTTATCTGCAAACATATTATATATACATATATATATCATATGCATAAGAGCTTTTGAATAAAACATACTAATAAAATTAAATCTAAAACCACTCGAGATTCCAGAATGAAAGTAGGAGAAAATTACAAAGGACTTTGTATATATATATATATATATATATATATAGAGAGAGAGAGAGAATCATGTTCATGCTTATGCTTATGCAATAACTTTAGGCGCGACTTATAAGACTTAAATAATTAATTGCACAAATAAAATATAAACTTCTTATGAGGAAATTAGCAAAATAAAATTTCGGGTTTCTACAATGTTATATAGATTTATACGTGGAATTATCTAAATGTCACGTAGAAAACTTAACTAATAGCAAAAAAAACTTAAACATAGAAAATAAAAATATAGTAGAAAAAATCATCAATTGTATATCATCTTATACACTCCTATGTTCTCCATCATCATAAGTTACTCCTCACAATTGTTGTCGTATTCATCGTCAGCAGCTACTCCAACATCAACTAATCTAGTATCCAACTATCCATTAAGTTATGCCCATTAAATTATTAACATTCATCTTTCACATTATCTATCAAGGGTATAAGCATGGTTCGATTAACCAACCACTTGCCACATTGAAAATTGACCACATAATTTTTAATTGATCTGGTTAATTGTCAAAATCACTCTGCTACGACAAATGCCATATGGTTGGAAAATTTGACTGCAACTTAAGTAACTTTTTGGTTGTTAATGACTGCTAAATACTCAAACTTTGTCAGTTTTCTGGTTTTGTATCCCAATTAGAAAATCTGTGTGCATAATTACTTAACCTTTATTACAAAATTTTCCCCCAAAATCAAGTTACCCCAAATTGGCACTGACTTGACAGTCGAAATTGCCGATATGGCAAAATCAACCAACAAATGAAACAACGTTGTTTCTTTGATTATAAAATTAGAAAACATATGAATTATAAATAAGAAATGAATAAAACTAAAAGGAAATAAAAATGGTAATGAATAAAAAATTAAAGAAATAAAAATAAAATGATTTGAGAAATAGACTCAATCTCACTTAAAAAAAATCAAAACTCAATCTTGGAAAAGAAAACAAACCACATTTTAGGATTTGACAGTTGAATTTCCATCTGAATTTGCGAATTTAAAATATCAAACATGATCTAAAGATGTCATACTGACAACAATTTGTGAAAATTACGCAACAATTCAACTAAAAAGACTAAATTTCTTTTGAGAAACGTGTAGTGCACATATACTAAATGATAGCAATTATTCAAAAACTTAAAATATTAAAAAAAATTGTATCATATAAGTATATGTAGAATTATGTATGTGACAATATAAGTACATGCTTGACTTTAACGTGTAGATATATGATCGTTGTAGCATAATTAGTTATAGATTTATTATTTTAAAGTAAATGTGAAAAATTGTGCCAAATTATAATTTGTTATTTTCTATAATAAAAAATAATACAATCAATGATATTTGTGAGAATTATAGCCAAAAAGTTGTTTCATATAGAGAAATACACATTGTATTTTCAAAAAATGATACGAATATTGTTAAGTGCAAAGGAAAAGAACAACTCTTAAAACAATATCAACTATTCAATTGAAGGTCACTACAACAAAATTTCAATTTTGAGCCATCAATTATAAAAAATCTTCCAAAAAATGATTGCCAATAAAGAGAAAACGAAGCTTACGTACGGAACATCCTAGCTACTTATACAACGGCAAACCGGATTCAAGAGCTCTAAGCCACATTATGCTATCGTACTTTCCTGATTCTTAATCCAATATCGTACTTCACTGTCGAAATTATTTCTCTCCCAAATTTTTGATTTCTCGTTGATCCTTATCTTTAATTCTTTATCTATTAAATTGTTGATTGAACTGGTAATATAAAATTGAGACATACCATTTATTCATATGGTTTACAAAAATGGCATGTCGATAAAACAAAAAATAAAAGTTAATTTGCCACATAATAAAAATCTATGTAAATGCCATGTTAAAAAAAATATGTGTAAACAATAAATCTACGTCAGATTTCCGATCACCAAAAAATTTGGGGCGAAAATAGATTGAGAAGTTTTGATGCAACATCAAGAATTGTGCAAATTATATCGATCATTAAATCATCTTCTCTGATCCTTACTCCAATGTTTTTCTTTGTTGCGAGAATTATTTCTCAATGTTCTTCACTACAAGAATTATTTCTCTTTCACATACTATATGTGTGTATATATATATATATATATATATATATCAACAATATACAAATGAGAGAAAAATTGGCAATATGCAAAAATTTGCTATCAAAATTGATGTGCCACATTAATTTGTGATTTGAATTTATATAGATTAATATATACGTGTCTCTTATTAATTAATTGACGTAGTATATAAACGTAATAATTTCAAAAAATAAATAAATATGTAAACGTAATTTATATTTACTATATTTAGATTACTCTTTTTTTAGCGGTATAGATTGGGAATTTTACTCAAACATATTCATATTTTACTATAAATACATCACTAACTACCTTCCCAATATAATTGTCATCTTTATAGTTTCGATAATTAAGGCTTAACTAAATCCAAAATCTGCCCTTTTTGGCTCCAATTTATCCTTTCATTAACAATAGACTGAATATGCTAAATTTCCCTAACAATAACAGGTAATAACCAATAAACATATTAATACTGAATTTATTGAATACATAGATAATAAAATTTATTTCTAGAAACTGAAAGATGCCTTCTCAAAAAAAAAAAAAAACTGAAAGACGCAACTAAGCGGGGCAACTAATATTACTAAATATAGCAATATGTAGTTGCTAGAGAGAAGATTTTTTATGATTCATCTAGATTTTGGTGTATTATGTATATATAATATCATTCGATGTATATAATCTAATCATATATAATATGTACTCACTCCGTTTCATGTTAGTGTGGTTCAACTAATATTTTATACCTCACATATAATCAAATACGCACCACACTTATGGGGGACGGAGGGAGTAATATTGTTGACGCATCTAAATAGATAGATATGGAAAGGAAAATAGTCAATTATGAGACGAAATATAACAGACACTTGAACCAATAACCTCAAATATAATTAAAACAACATAGTAACGATACATAAAAAATAAATAAAAAATGACATTAACCTGAATAAAAATAAAATTATAACTACTGCAACCTAATAAAAAAATTACTGCCTAATATGATTTACATATAATTTGTATTAAAGCATATTTATAGTACTTTAATTTTTATAATTAATTATTAATCATAGTACTGTACAGATGTTTGATTTTTTTTAATATAATATGATATAACAGTTATAGTTAGGATATTATGAGTTAAAAAGTTATTGCATAGTAGTTCTGGATAAAGTATATTATTAACCACATAATATACTAATAATTATTAGTAAACAATAAATATAATAATACTTCCTACTTACATTTTAATTTAATAATACACAAAAACATCATAAAAAAATAAGAACCGTCTAGTTTTCTCGACTATTGCTCATGCATCGAATGATTCCTTGACTATATTTGATGATGAGCTAAACCAAAAAGTGTAAATGAATCAAGGATTTCATTGGTGTTTTCGGTTTGACGGTAGAAACAATTTATAAATTCATTAAATAATTTCAATAAACATTACTTTTGTTTCTCTACATTTGTGTCTTACCATACATCATCAGATCATACATGATGATGAAGTACATATAATATGAGCACTTGTTCTATACATGATCCATATATAGCAAAAAATAAGGCAGATGTGGCCATGCTTGAGAGCAGTGGCAATGTGTAGGCGGTCATGCATGCACATCCACCGGATTCTTGAGATCTTCAACGGAGCTGATGGTGATTGAGGAATCCAGGTCGTAAATATAAGTGTATACACTATTTTTGACCTCGTTCATAATATCAAAATGCAAGATGAGTATTTGTGTTTCGTTTAGATATCCGGCACATAATTTATAAGCACAACAGAATTTCAAATAGGAATAATAATTATTATTAATTATTGCCAAGAATTTTGCAGTTGTAACGTCCGAAATTAATTGATTGATTGAAAAATATTAATGAATAATTATGACATAACATCAATAAAAATTATTTCTAAAAACGGAATACTAAAAAAAAAACTTTCTATTTCGGGCCATCCGGTCTTGCTATTATAGTTTATAAAATTCCGCATATACTATAGTTTATAGTTTCGTGCGAAATGATTTAGCCTAATCATGATAAACATATGGGATACATAAATTTTAATAAATTAAATAGTTGGGAGGTAGGAAGAAACAGAATTAGAACAGTCCATCCATACATATCCGTAGATGTTGTGTTTAATTAAGTTTGTACATTGCTTCTTCATCTTTGTAGTGTTACCCAAACTCAAAACTAGAAAAAAGAAAATAGACAAATGTTTACAAGAATAAAGATATATCAACATCCCCAAAAAGACTCAAGAAACCCCTGTTGCTCCATTTCCAAATCCAAGTCCTGAAAATTTGGTGAACCATTCAATTCCATCAAGATTCCTGATCATCAAATTTTGTTGATTCACGGTTTACCTGCCCTCCTCAATAATACTGGACCAAGAGAATGACAAGGAAGTTTCAGACAGTCCCTTTCTCATCTCCTCAAACGTGGGATGCGAACTAGAAGAAGCACTGTTAAAAATCTGAGGATACATTGTCCAAAACTCATTGGTCTTCATCTTTGTCAACAGATGTATATCCATATCCTCGCCTTCCGACTCACACACATCACTCTTCCCTTCAAAAAACTTCACCACTTGCCTCATCGTCGGCCTCACCTTGGGGTCCGGATGCACACATAGCAACCCTACATGCAGCACTCTCTCCACCTCCTCCTCATCCACCCCTCCCCCTTTCTCTCTCATCCCTCCATCAACCGCCTTAACCAACTTTCCCCTCCTCAGCAGCTGCCACACCCACTCCACCAATGCCGGCTTCCCTTGCTCCACCGGCCTTCGACCGCTCATCACCTCCAATACCAACACTCCGTAGCTGAACACATCGGTCTGAGTGGATGCTCTGCCGCTGGTCACAACCTCCGGCGCCAAGTACCCGACCGTCCCCACCACGCGCGTCGTCCCAGCCACCTTGTCGTGGTCGTGCATTCGGGCCAGCCCGAAATCGCCTAATCTCGCGTTCATCTCCCTGTCAAGCAACACATTGCTGGCCTTGATGTCCCTGTGCAGCACCTTTGCCTCCCATCCCTGATGCAAATACAGCAGCCCTGAAGCCACTTGCTTCAAGATTCTTATCCTTTCTCCGCAGCTCAACTTGTCATTCTCATCACCGAACACCTTGTTATCAAGACTGCCGTTTTCCATGTACTCGTACACCACGATCAGGCTGCCCTTCTCCTTCTTGCACCAGCCCCTCAATCCCACCAGATTCCTGTGTTTGAGGCGTCCCAGGCTCGATATCTCCGCCAGGAATGCTCGGATTCCTTCGCTGCTTTCATGACAGATGCGCTTCACTGCGATCTCCGACCCTCCGGGCAATGTACCTTTATAGACTTTACCATTTCCACCAACACCGATCACGTTTGCTTCTGAGAAGTTCTTGGTTGCTGATTCGATTTCTTGATACCTAATTCTATGGGGCCAGTACTCCAATTCCCAATCCTCCATTTCCGCCCTCCTCCTCTTTATTTCTCTCTCCCTTCTGATCAACAAGAAAGCAACAACACAGCCAACAATGAAAGCAAGCAAAACCCCTGCTGTTAAACCTGCTATAAAACCTTTGCTTTCATGAAATGGAGTTCTGGGAAGCTCAAAATTTGGCAGACCCATCGTGATCAGACTTTCGCTAAGTGAAGAATTGGTGTTGCTAAAGCTCCAAGATAGAATCTTGTGACTTTCGACGAGAGCTCCGGTTGATGCAGTGAAGCCCACATACATTTCATCTTCAAAAACAGTGGAAAGATTGAGAGCAACACTCAGCAACGGTTTATTAGGCCTTTTTATTCCGACCGGCGCCATTGTTACATTAAGAGTTCCGTCGATGTATTCGATCCAAACTTGATAATTCCGGCCGTTATTAAGAGGCAAACTCTGGAATGAATCCTCACCTTCGGGCCAATAGCCCGCTTCGTGGGCCTGTAGGGAGGTGAGCGAGTCCACATCGACACCGACGTGGTTCTCATTAATATCTCCGAACTCTTCATTCTTGAACACATCGAACTCGATGCCCAGCACGTGATTGTCGGGGTTACCGTTATTGGTGAAGTTGAAGAGGCCCAAATTCTGAGCGGAGCTGGCGCCGTCGATTCCGGCATGCGGCACGAAGAGGAAGACTATGCCGTGGCCGGGAAGCTTGCCGGCGTACGGCGCCATGGCGAAGATGAAGGAAGTGTAGAAGGGGAGAGGGAGAGCGGAATTGGGGTGCTTGGTGGGGATTTTAGAGGGGTAAAGAGCGCGTCCGATGTCGAAATTGGTGTCGTTGGTGAGTGTGAGAATGCGGGATTCGATTGAGGCGTTGCCGTAGAGGGAGACATGGGAGGAATCGAAGCCGTTGAAGAGGAAATCGACGGCGGAAGCGAGGTGGAGGGCGGTGCAGGTTAGTGCTGACAGTAGCAGTGGGAGATGGTTGTTGCTGCGGTGTCTCTTCATTGAGGATGGCGGCGGTGGAGATGAGAAGAGATGAATTTCATGGAAATTGGATTGAAAATTTAATTTAAGGAAGTGGAAAATTTAAATGGGAAAGGAAATGGTCGTCGTAGGCTCTTAGCTGCCGTGAGCTGTTGTTGCTTCTTTTTATATTGTTTTTTTTTTCTTTTCATATATATAATTAAAGTGGTCTACTTTGACTTTGGGAATTGTTATAAAACATTTGTTTATTTCATAAAAATGAGGTCATTATCAGTGGATGATGTCAAATACTCTTTAAAAGAAGAGTGATGCTATTTAGCTATAATATGGCTAGCGATAATTTGGTCGATTAAGTTAAAATAGATTAATTTGTTAGATATTTGATTCATATAAAAAGTACGATTATATATTTTATGTTAATGTTTATATTTTTTTATTTGAATTGTATCATGATTAGTGTAAATATATTTTTTTCTTATTTTTTCGACAAAAATCTTTGTATTACCTTTATTATATCTATCGAGATTTATGTTACATCTAAATCCAAATATATCAAGATAAATTTGTATAAATTAAATATTTTAAATATTAGAAGTCATTTAGAATCCAAAAATTTAAATAAACTAATTTTTTTTGTTATTAAATGAAATTGTGGGTAGCCATAATGTGGATGTATAGATTTATTCTTAAAAGAATGGAGATAATATGGAGTACATAAGTTGGATTTATTGTTGATGATGTACGTATAACGTATAAAAGATCTAAAAAAAGTCGTGAACTCATTGGAGTTTCTCTGCAAATTTCACACTTATTAGTTATGTATAAAATCAAAGATTTGCAAAATTAAACAAACATTATCTTATTGCTGTGAGATATTGAGACAAAATATGAATATGTAGTATGAATTTGAGGAGTTGGAAGTCGAACAAATGTTTACATGGAGGGGGGCAATCTGGGCAATCGACATAAATAGTATGCTGGTTTGAATATGATGAGTCAAAGAAGAGGAAGCTTCTAATTTTGACCGGAAGGTTCAAAATTATTCCCTCAAAAAAATAAATAAATAAACAAACAAATAAATAAAAAGATCACCAAGACTAGTAGAGTAAGGCGGCGGCTGTAGGCTGGGCCCACGGGTCACCTTTTCTTATCGTGAAATTATTTTGTAAAATGGATTTCCATGTAGATTGTAGGACATAATTAACGTTTAACACACTCATCACATAAAACATGGTAAAATTATAGGAGTACATTTGATAGAGTTTTCTGGATTGATTAACTAATTCTTAGGCATTGCGACTTTCTATAAATAATTTTCTGGCTCATTTAAATTTGAGAGATCATATGTATTTTTGTCTGTTTGCAGCGGTGAAGCAGAAATTTTATTCAAATTTGCCTTTGTACGGAAGTTGGTCGTGTACGGAGAAATCTCAGACTTTACCAAAGAGATAAGTCAAGACTTTTATTTGGCCCAATGGGCCTATATTTTTCGTTAGTCCACCGTTTGAAGCCAGAAAATTTCAATTCTTAAGCTAATAACTTCTTAGCTTCAGCGAGTTGTTTTACTAATTCGTTGTTCATTTAATGATGGTAATAGGTGGGGATGCTAAAATTTATTTTTTGACTTTTGATAGTTTTACAATTATTTGATTGCATTGTATTTGGTGGCCTATTTTATTTCATTGTGACGTTGAAATTGGATATGTTATTTTATTAGACTTGGTAATTAATGTGATAATTAAATACATAATGTTATAAAATGATACCCCATCTGTTCCGGCATGTCTTATATACTTTTTTGGCACGGAAATTAAAAATAGGAGTAAAAATATGGAAAGTGAATAGGTCTCACTATTTTTGAAGACTTAAATGTTTCTTTTTCGTGTACATTACTAATGGGACTCCCAGAAAAAGAAAATGGACATACTTAGTATGAAATGGAGGGAGTACTGGTTTTATATTATACTGCAAACTGTATTTTTGCCGCCGGACTTGTCAGTTTTTTTTTATTGATCATACTAATAGAACTGAAAATGTCAAAATTAAATTCCTTTTTTTTTTGTTCTCTTTTTCTAGTTTTTGCGTTCAGTTGTTACAATTGATTGACTTCAGTATGATTAATAATATTTTTATTTTATTTTCTCAAAAAAAAAATTGATTGACTGTAGGGAAAAAAAAACAATTTCAACGATCATAAGATACGGTGCATAAAATTTATTGAAGTCCAAGACTCTGTCTCTCTCTCTATATGTCCCTCTCTCTTGTTCAATTGACCATTTTAACGCACAATTTTTCAAACTAATAAAACAAATTAAAGTCTCAGTCATATATATCCCTTGTTTCTTCGTTACATGTCAATGACAAGGAATGAGTTCATTACATCTTAGCCCTCTGTTTTTGGGTCATGCTCATTATTTTTTACTTAGGACTTTGCAAAATTCGAAAACACATAAATTCCACGCGAACAAATCGACCATAAGAGTCGACGAACAGATATTTCAAAATTTCACCACAACAGAATACGTGAAACATATTTAATCAACCCAGGAATTAAGCAACTTCACCACATAGAACAAGAAATCAAGCAAAAAGACAACAAAAAGAAGCATCAAAATACAAATTTGTAAGCGTGGGAAGAATAGGACTTGAGTTGAAGTAAATCGATGGCCACACTCGAAAAGATAGATGAGATAATAAGAAATGGGTTCAAGCTTTCCCTAAAGATCTCACTTCTTCTTGCTCGGTAACAATGAAAACGAGGAAAACAGTAACAAACGATCGAATTTGGCTAAGTACGAATCGATTGAAATTTTAGCATGATTTCAGTTAGTTTTTTAATTATGCATATTATTTTTGAATTACACAAAGCTTATTTATAGCTAAGGAACAAGCGGGGGCAAAGTCATCTTTCAACTTTGTACATAGAGGACATTTTTGTCTTTCCAGATCTGCCTTGCTGAGAAAGTCAAGGGTAGATCCGTCTTTTCCTAGATCACACGCCTCGTACTTCAGTCCACTTCAGTAAAAAGTGAATATTCGTAGCTTCCTTTTAACTGTCAATTGGTTACGATTTTTATTCTGTGGGGACCAATTAAAAGATCCAAAAGGTATTGAGAACGTGACACGTGCCCGTGCGCGAATGTTCATCTCTTCCGCATAGTTGATGGGTATGTTGGCCTTCGTTTAGAGTCAGAAAGTTTGCTCAAAGGTATCAGAGTTGAGAAGTTAGATTGTCTTGTTAGTCCATTTTTTTTCCTTAGTATTCGCTAAGATCTGCCGAGTTCATTTCCTCTTTCTTGCAACTCTTTTGCTTTCCACTGTATGATTAGATTTATCCTTGCAGATAGTGGTAAATTGATTATCTGAATAGTTAAGGAGAGATAAGATCACGTCAGAAGCGTCTTCGGTGATTATAACCGATTTGTTTGCATGAATTGTAGTCATTTCTATAACAATGATCGAATTAGTAGAGCTAAGGTGGAATTAATCGGAAATCGGAATGCTTTTACATTTCTGTTAAAACCTATTTTATGTATACTTGTTATTTAATTTTATTTATGATTCATAAACATTTGTTGGTAAATTTGGGGTTACTTGCATATTGAAGTATTGAAAAAATTCTCGTCGGTCCTTTGGGAGATGATCTTGCTTACCGCTGTTCTGTGCAGTGTGGACATACCGACTGCGTGTCGAATTATTTTTGGTGAAAAACGACGCATCAAATTTTGGAATGTACAGAAAAATTATTTAAAGGCAATATTTAAAGGTATTATGGGCCTTCTTTTTAGATATAATCCTTTTTGTTCTTCTTAAGGAAATTTCAAGCCCAAAGACTTTTATATATTCGCCCAATAGAAGATATAATAAAAGAGACCTCACCAAAATGGTTGCGATTTTCGATTTGGGTTCGGAATTGGTTGGTAAAATTTTACCGGAACGAGTAAATAACGTAAATACTCAATTCGGTAAACAATACTGTATATTATCCAATTAAAGATCTGAAAATTATTAAGAACCATACAACTGAATAATCTTTGCAATTCGTTATATAAATGAACAAGCGCTACAGTATGATAAAAAAAATTTCTCTAACTAATTGATTTATTTTAAACAGAAGTGGTAAAACAATACTCTTAGGGCTCGTTTGGTACAAAGTATGGGATAAAGCCTGATATGTTTGACTGAGATGTCTTATAAATATAAAGAATTAATATTTCGTTTGGTATGAAGTATTAAATTCTCTGCAACACATAGTAATTATTGTAATTTATTGCTATAATTAGTTGCAGTATTATTTATACCACCTCATAGGTAGTATACATAACAACAAAAATAAGTATTATTCATACGGCCCGAACTTTATAAAGGACCGTATACTTCATACCAAACAAGATATTAGGGTGTCATAGACATATTATACACCCTAATTACCCCTACCAAACGAGCCCTTATTAGTATTATTTATTATTTATTAGTGGTCAATAATTTAATTCAAAAAAAAAATTAGTGGTTAATTATGCATTTTGTCCAAAATTAATTTGGTACCCCGTAAAACCCTAGATTTAAAATTACCTTCCAAAACCCTGGAGAAAGAAAGAAGGTGAAGAAGTTGGGAGCACGCATCAATGGCGAATCGGCGTTGCTTTCAAACCCTAACCCGTTGTCTCCAATCCATCAAAGCACTAACCCCTCTCTCGGAAACCCTAGTGCCTTACTCAGCCCATGCCCTCAACCAAACGCTCGCCGCCACACCCCCAAACTACACGTTCGTCAATAATTTCAACGTTTACCAACGCGCCGCTGCGTCCACGCGGAACTTTTCCTCGAAGCATACCGACAGTGACGAAGACGATGATGACGAGGAAGATTACGAAAGCGAAGAAGAAGGAGAAAATGAAAGTGAAAATGAAAATGAAAATGGAGAAGAGAGCGTTGTTTTGTCTGCTGAGGATAAACTAAAAGAGGCATCAGAGATAGGCTACACGGTAATTGGCCCGCTCCAGAAATCGGACAGGGTTTTCAAACAGTATGAGCCCGTGTTCGCAGTTGTTCAGGTAAAAATGTCGACTTGTTTGTGGATTGGCTCTGATCTTTTGATAGCGCACTGTGGTTAATTGAAATATTGACTGAATTTTTATGTTTCTCCTCCCTGTTTAAGAATTGTTTCCATTTTCATGTGAAATATTTAGATTGGATCGCATCAATTCAAGGTGAGCAATGGGGATAGCATTTTCACAGAGAGGTTGAAGCACTGTGATGTCAACGATAAGGTCAGTTTTTGCTTGTGACCAGCTCAGTACTAGTAGATTGCCTAGTAAATAAAAAGGTTGAGCCGAAATTTGGATCTCAAAATCTATGGAAAAAGATGATTGTAGCCATTTGTCTTGTTTTGTATTGCTAAGAATTTAGATTTCCGTTGTTCTCTTAATTGCACTTCTTGTGATCAAAAGCAAATTTTTACCTTGACCAGAAGCACATTTTCTAATAAATTCTATTAGGCTTTCAATTTGCCATAGCATAAGCTGTGAATCTTTTAAATTGGATTGCTTATAAGTCAGTTGTAGTTTAGTCTTACAGTTAGGTGCTTAATTGTGCCTTAAATCTTGATTTTTGCTTTACATTTTAACATGATTCGTGTGCGTAAACTAAATGTCATGTTGCAATGACTATGATTTTGTCAAAACTCAAGATATTATCTGCTACTCAATGTCAAGATATCACTTTGTCCAGCCTTTATCTTATTACCACCTCTCATTTGACTCCACTCAGTTGTCTTGAAACTACTGTCAAAATGGCTTATGTAGTTCCATAGTTAAATTGCGACTTATCCTCTTATAGAACTTCATTACTCGTTAGGAATCCACAGTCATTTGTATCAGTTGCACTGATTTTATGAATAGGATTCAATGCAGCGGCTCTGATTGACGTTGATTAACAATTTGTTTGTTTAGTCATATGTTGAATGGTGCTAGAGTTATGCAAATGAAGTTAAACTACTTCCATTTGGACTAACCTTTATATTCTCATTCCATGCAGTTGGTCCTCAATAAGGTTCTTCTGCTAGGTTCAGCAACACAGTCGATCATTGGTAGGCCAATTTTGCCTGATGCAGCTGTTCATGCTGTTGTTGAGGAGCACGTAAGTTATTTCAAGATTATATCATATTTGGTTACAACTTGTACAAGGACTGTGCATGTGTGACTTTCTTTCTGTTGGCATGTTAGGAAGTTATGGCTATACTGGCTGTTATATATCTGGAATCATGCATAGAATTATGAGAAACCAAAGTTCATCCCCTTAAGATCATCAAACCGTCGAATATTCTTCTTTTCCAAGAAAAGGAACTTGTAATTCTGAGTGGCAGGGAATTAAGTTAGAAACTAGGTGAGTTGGCAAAGAATTGTAGTGCTTGCATAAATCTTGGCACTATTTCCATTCCTAATAATTTAAAACAGTAAGCACATTTTTGTTATACTTAATCTTCTTACTAATGCATGAAGTGTGGTTGTTATGCTATTATTCTAGATATTTGTTCATTGTGACAACTTCTGATTGAAGTTATTGGTTAGCATAATCTGACCTTATAACAGTGATGAGATGTTCTTTCAAATTGTTGCTCAGTTTTAGTTGAGGAATTTTTCTGGTCGAGTAAAAGTTTATAATACTGTTTTTATTTGATTTTCCTTTGCAGGCGCTAGATGCAAAGGTGATCATATTCAAGAAAAAGAGACGAAAGAACTACAGAAGAACAAAAGGTCATCGGCAGGTAATTGAGATGATCCATTAATTTAAAGCAGAGATTTTCCACTTGTTGGTGGCTCAATATCTTCCCCGCCTATTTTCCACTTGTTGGTGGTGACGATATCTTTATCCGCCTTTGCTTTAGGAATTGACTAAGCTAAGGATAACGGATATACAAGGGATCGAGAAGCCAGCACCTCCAAAGAAAGACAAGAAAAAAGCAGAGAAGGTGGATGTACAAGGGATCGAGAAGCCAGAAAATACTACCCCTCTAAAGAAAGACAAGAAAAAGGCCGAGAAGGTGGCTGTGGAAGCTTAATAGGCATAGATGCCTGCGTTCCTACTGCTTAGATGATCCCTCGCCATTGTTCTTCCTCTCGTCTTCTGCACATTTTGCTCCAGTTTGCCCCACACCTCAGCGCTGCTGATACACTATTTGTTTTCACAATCCCATTCAGCCATTGTATGGGGTGGGGAGTCGATGTCAGCGTCCAACTCACTTTGTTGTAGGATTCACAAATTCAATTCAAGCTTTTTATTTCTTGGTAGAAATAAAAAATTTGTCGAATAAATCTATCTGACTCACTATTGAGTTAGATTCATGGTGTTCAAGCCTACCTCTCAAAGAAAAGAATTGTTGCTTATATTTAAACTATCCAATCATTCATAAAATTTAAGGATTACGTCCTGTTTGCAAAAGCGATTCCATAGAAGAATGTTGAAACTATAGAATAATGTGAAAACTAGTACTAATATTTAATCTAATAGAGGGGGGTGGAATTGGATTTAGGGATTAGCCAATTGTAAACATGTATTAATTCAAGGGAAAAGGTGCAAATACCACCCTCATGTTGGCAGCGCCGGGCAAATATCCCCTGAACTTTGTTTAGGTGCAAATTCACCATTTCCTAAAGTTTTCTAGTGCAATTACCCCCTCGCCGTGACGGAAACTACACTTTCGTTGGCAAAAAAAATATTTTTGATTCATTTTTATTCTTGTAGACCCTTACAATTTCCAATAATTAATTGGTGCTAAAAACTCAAATTAAGATAAAATTTGTTTCGAACCCTAGCTCACAACTATCAAAACTCAGGCGAAGCTCTCTAATAATTTGCAATCCAAGCCAACTATTTGTTGTTGACATTGATGATCTCATATTCTTCAAGTGGTCCGTCATCCTTTTTCGTGCAAATTATTGGAGAACCTTACCTGAATTTTGATAGTTGTGAGCTAGGGTTCGAAATAATTTTTTTCCTAATTTGAGTTTTTAGCACCAATTATGTAGTATATAACCGTTGGAAATTGTAAGGGTCCACAAGAATAAAAATGAATCAAAAATATTTTTTTGTCAACGAAAGTGTAGTTTCCGTCACGACGAGGGGGTAATTGCACCCGAAAACTTTAGGGAAGGGTGAATTTGCACCTAAACAAAGTTCAGGGGGGTATTTGCCCGATGCTGCCAACATGAGGGGGGTATTTGCACTTTTTCCCTTAATTCAATTACACGACATTGGTGTATAGAAATGGGATTTGGTATTAATTAATAACTAGTACCCTAACCCATGCGATGCACGGGAATCATCTAAGTAGAACTATAGTTAAGCAAAAAATATATAAAATATTAAAAGTAGAGTACGCAAATTCCAAAAAGTTACATACAATTATATACTCTGAAATACTTCCTTATATACAACATTTGTGGTAGTAGTATCATCATTTCTACCTTCATTGGAAATCAAGTCCACCACGACTCCGAACTCTTGATACAACAACGTACAATTGTGTATGCGTAAAAACTGGTCTTGGCAAGAATAAACCAACATGAGATAGTGATTGTCCTTGACTCTTGTTGATCGTCATTGCATAAGAGACAATTAGAGGAAACTGACGTCACTCTTACTGCTTGTTCAATTAAAGGTTATTTATACTTATGTGTGAATGTTGAGGGATTCAATTGTCGGTTAATGTGATGGTGGGTGGAAGTAGTGGGTTTTTTATTATTTACAATTTTTTGATAGAATAGTTATCATGAATGAATATTGGTAATTTGTTGATATAGATAACATTGTATCTTTCTTTAATTATTTGTATTTTTTTAATTATAATACTGTATGATTCTTTATTCTTAATAATAATTACTAATTACTTGTCGATTTATTTTGCAGGTTTCGTGATGATGGTTTTCATGTTTTTTCAACTTTTTTGAATTTGTAATATTATTATACTTGATTTTAGTAGTGTGTTGTTTGTTGAGTATTTATTTATTTACAACTCTTCAATTAAATTTATTTAGCAACATTATAATGCAAAAAGTAGTAGATAAAATGTAAATAAATACTGAACGTGTGGTGTGGGCTGAAGATGTATAACGGTGAACGTGGGGTGAATCTTATTTCCAAATTATAAACTCTGTAAATAAAATAAATAAAAAAATTGCCAAAAATTTTGGTCAAAATTGAACGAGAGTTTCTCTCAGTTTCATTTTTACATAGATATAGATTACTATTCTAATTTCTAACATGTCAGTATAGACTATAGTAAGTAATTTTGTAGGAGTAAAATTAGGTAGATGATAGTCGTGCGGTCTCGTCGGTGGGGTAATAAAATCCTCAAAATTCAGAATCGAGCCCCTTCCCTTCATCTATGGAGATTCGTCTCTCCACTGCAAAATTCCACTTTTCGATATTTTCCCTGGGCCTACCGCGATTCATCGCATTGCACTTCATTGCCGCCGCCCTCCTTTTCTTCCTCACCTCCGTCGCTGCCGGGATTTCCTACTCCGACCGTTGCGGTAACGTCATACGGGATCAACCCTTGCTTCCGGGCGCCAATCCCCCGCTCCTCAATCCTAGGTTTCTCGCTCTTCGCCACGCTCACGTCGATTGCAAAACCAAAACAAACGCCTGCCACAACGATGGAATCCCTGGCTCCCTCACATTCTCCTCCCACAAGGCATCCCGAACCGCCAACGACGCCGTCTTCAAAATTGAAGCGGTATTGAGCCTCAACGATGTGGGGCCCTCTCGTAATTTCACGCGCCGGGGACTGCGCCTTGTGCATTTCCGGCCGCCGCGTATTCCGTTGGCTCCAGGTAACTCCTGGAATTCCATCAGTTTCTCTATGGGTGGGTATTGGGATTCGTTTACAGGGAAGCTCTGCATGGTCGGGTCTGGTTTTGGTAAACTCAGCTCCACTCATGTTGTTTTGAAGCTTGATTACTTGAACTCATCCAATATTTTCAGTAGTTTAGTTAACGGTACTTTGGAGAAGTTCAATGTGAGCGATAAAAGTGGTTTTATATCAATACTGGGTGTGAACTTGAGGAGTTATAAGTACGAGTTGATCGATAAAGAGAGCCAAAGAAATGTGTTCTCGTCGTTGGATGATATGGCAAATGTCTCTTTAAGAGAAGAGGATTTGGGGCAGAAGTTGTGTGCCTATGTTGTGTCTGCTGGATTTGTTGAGCTGGAGTATGAAAAGGACTGCAAAAGTGGGAATTGCAATTTTCTTGGAAGAGCAAATGGAGATCTCATGCCAAGTGTGATGTACTTCAACGAAATTGAGTGTTTGGAGGATGGGAGAGTGAGGTTCTTGTTAGGGTTTGGAGATTTGGGGCACAATGGATATCGGTTGCCATTTGAACCAAACATGACTTTGGTTACTGAGGGGAGATGGGATCAGAAGAAGAAAAGGCTTAACATGGTTGGTTGCCGTATCTTCAGTGATGGAGACGAGGGTTTTGTTGGGGAGTGTTTGATCAGAGTAAGCTTGAGATTTCCAGCTCGATGGACTTTGAGAGAGCGTAGCCCTGTTGTTGGTGAGTTGTGGAGTACTAGGAGTGCCAATGAGTCGGGTTATTTTGGCAGAGTTACATTCTCAAGTATAAAGAATAGGCATATCAGGGCGCGTCTGAGATATGAGTATACGGAGATTGAGAAGACCAGGAGATCTTGTGCAAATAAGACAGTGCAAAAAGGATTGGGAAGGAAATACCCTAATGCATTATCATCTGATATGAGATTTGACATGGTTGCCAGGAATCGGAAAGTGAATGATCTGTGGGGTTACTCTTCTCCACTTTATGTAGATAATACACCTTATCAGTTATCCTCTGTGGTTGGAAGGGAGTCGGAATCTACCCGGCTAGAGAAGAAAAACATTAGTAATCCAATTAACGTCAGCTATGTACTGAGTGTTACATCTTCTCATTATTTCAAGCTCAGCAATGAACATATGCATATCAAATCATTTGACATTTCTGCTGAAGGGAGTTATGATTCCGAAAGAGGGCACCTTTGCATGACTGGCTGCATGCATGTTGGTCCACCTAAAGCAAGAGTAGGGAGAAATTCATCATTGGATTGTGAGATTCTGGTTGACATACAGTATACTACACTTAATGCAAGAGATGCAGATGTTGTGAAGGGAACCATCGAAAGCATGCGAGAAAAGTCCGATCATCTTTATTTTGAACCTTTTGAGATATTTTCACATTCGGTTTATGCAGGCCAAGCCAAGGAATCCATATGGAGAATGGATCTGGAGATCACAATGGTTCTGGTTTCCAACACGCTTTCGTGCATCTTCATTGGTCTGCAGCTATTGCATGTTAAAAGGCATGCAGATGTACTGCCCTTGATCTCTGTGGTAATGCTTGTTGTGCTCACATTAGGACATCTAATACCATTACTCTTGAATTTTGAAGCTCTCTTCACAACAAGCCGCAACAATATGAACGTTTATTTTGGTAGTGATGGATGGCTGGAAGTTAACGAGGTAGTGGTGAGGGTTATAACGATGATAGCTTTCCTACTGGAATTCCGTCTCCTCCAAATGGCCTGGTCTTCGAGATCTGGTGATGGAAGCCAGCAAAACCTCTGGATATCTGAAAAGAAGGTTATATATCTGTCTTTGCCTTTGTATATAGCTGGTGCTTTAGTTGCTTGGTTTGTCCACATATCAAGAAAGTCGTACCAGAGACCGGTTTTGAGGATCCATGGTCTTGGACGTAAACAACAATCTTTGTGGGGTGACCTCAAATCCTATGCTGGGTTAATGTTGGATGGTTTTCTGCTCCCTCAAATTCTGTTCAATTTATTCTCGGACTCCAAGGAGAAGGCTCTTGCCCCGTCGTTCTACGTAGGAACTACATTTGTTCGGCTACTGCCACATGCATATGACCTCTACAGGTCGTCCCATAGTTCAAATTGGTCGTTGAGTTACATATATGCAAATCCAAGAATGGACTACTATTCCACTGCCTGGGATATTGTCATATCGGTCGGAGGCCTTGTATTTGCTGTTCTACTCTACTTGCAGCAGCGATATGGCGGCCAATGTCTTCTACCAAAGAGATTCTGGCCGCGATCCACGTATGAGAAAGTACCCGTGGCTGCTCCATGATTATTCTTAAAACGGTACGAGGTTTTGGTAACTAAATGATTTTAAACACAAACGGTTTTGATATTTCTTCTTTTCTGTTGGTGCTTGCATTTTCAGTCAACGACCGTTTCTGTGTTCATCATAGGAAGAGATATTCTACTTTCTATACAATACAGTGCGAGATTTGTTATTATATGCAGTTTGGAAAAGTATCATATTGTACAGTCCTATTCTTTGTTGGCTGTCTTACTTTGTGTGTAGTTTTTTAGACTATAAATGTCAACATAGATAATTATTCTCACTTATGAATATTATTTTTTTATTGGATATTCTGGTATTGAACTCGAATTACATATACCATTGATGAGTTATTGTAGACCTGTAGTAGTAGTAGTATTCTTGAAAGAAGTTGAGATTTTAACTTTGCAATTTCTGCATCTAAATCTAATTGTACTTTAGAAACTAGAAAGGGATCACGGTAAAATCATGGTTTTAAACTGAGAGAAAAGTAACAGCAATTGAAATGGAAATGGCAAAACTAGCACCAGTACATTAAGGCAAATGATGAACGAATTCCATGCCTAGAGGCATTCAAAGCTACTAATACAAAATGCTAACTATTAACAAATGAAAAGTTAATGCATCTACAATCCCAAAAATAAAAATAATTCCTACTTGTATGGGACTATGTAGCTGGAAAGCCCATTTTCATAATAGATTCCTTCAACCCAGTTATTGATCTACAACTGTCAATATACTGCAATATGTCAATAGGAACCATCAACCGCATCACCAGACCTGAGTTCAAAATGTCTCGAAACACTGCCCACAACATCTGCAACATTGGTCTTGGCACATTATCCAGTATCCACACAAACACAAGGAAACAAGTGTAGTTGCAGAGCGCTCTCCAAGTCCGTGGCGTGTGTGGACAGATGGAGTTTCGAGAATTTATGCATGAGATTCCTACTGTCCTACATTAATTAAGAAGGGATGAAAAGCTGTATAAGATACTCAAACAAATTACAGAAAGAAATGGGCTTTCTTTCTTCGAAGATGAGGAAATTATACACCATTACATATTCGACTATTCTTTCATTTGGTTGTAATTGGCCTCTAAGCTATATGAGATGAAACCTCTGATGATGTTTTAAAAAGGTACATATCTGCCTGAAAGAATGCCAAAATTGCAGCTATAGAGGACAATCTGATACAACTGGTAAATATCAATCCTAATCACCATTTTTAATTGTTGCTACCAATGCATTTTGAGAGGGAGGAACGGACCACATTTAAATAGCTGATCAAATCTATATTCATAGTGAATTGAGTTGAAATCTATATAGTAATTGGTAATCACAATTTTACAGCAAATAATAACATGAAATGTCTTTACAGATTAACAAAATTCATTTTTCCTGATGTATAGACTATCAGTTGAATCAGAACATCATACAACATACAAAAAGCATATTAGCCACATTGAACCATAAAATTAGGAAAAACAAGTTACCACGATATTCGGGCAGGTTAGGAATTTTCTAGGGCCATAAATTTCAGGTCTCAGCCTTAAACTTAGTAAGGAAGAAGCACAAGTCACAAAAACATCAGAAATTCTTCATTCTTTAGATGACAGTGGAAGACTAACCTTACAGCAATGCAGACAGGCCTCGGATGCAATCATACTTTTCTCATCTAATCAGAGCCCTGAAAGACGTGGAGAACTAATTTATTTTCCATCAAACAGGAGAGCTTCTCTCTTTATTCTTACTTTTTTTGTCATTCCCCATCAAGTTTCTCTTTTAAAGCATTTAAATTAGTAAATGAGAAAAGAATACTGGCATTCAGGTTATTTTTCCTCAGCCGCAAATACTTTAAAGAAATCAAAGGGATCCATTTACCAAGCAGATTTATCTACCTTTAGAAAGTATGACTGCATGGAAATAACCAATACGCGGTAGAAAGAGAAAGAGTGAAGTATTACCTCAAAATCAAGTCTCAGTGAACTTCTTTCCCGTCAGAATACGAGAAATTTGAAGTCCCCGGCTAAAAGCTTCATTGAAGAGTATCCTTGTCTGCATCTGTTGAAATCCAGGCATCCACGAAAGAAGGGCCAATGGAGCCATGACTATTAACCCAAACATCATATCATATAGACGAGCCAAGGACACAACAGTCTCCCAAACTACACTGGACTGCAGAAAAGGTCTGAGCACTTGGGCAATAAGTATGATGCCCCATCCAGTTGGGACAAATGCCAGAAAACTTTTAACAAAATCCCTAACCGTGACGTTGCTGAAGTGTAGAAGTAGAACAACCACAAGTACTACAATGACAATAACAAGGAACTGAACCACTCTATAATACATGTGCTCCATTGCAGCATATTTGTCCCGGGCATATGCTACAATGATATATATACCCACAGCCACAATTAGATAGATCCATGACAACAGGTATACAACAATACTTGTCCTTCCGTTTGTAATATCCAAATGGTACACAATACCATACTGGAAGAAGAAGAATCGAAGATCCAAAATGATCTCCAGCAATTTCCCCCATAGACCAGTTGTTCTAAAGTGGTCCTGTTCCTCATACCACCACGTCTCCCAGCTCTGGTCAGCTTTAACTAAAATCCCTCTGTACCATATCCAGCTAACAAAATCTTCAAAGTCATACACAGTTTTCAGCCAGTCAAAACCAGAAGGATTAAAGATAAAGGGAGCCATGATCCATGATACTACAAGGAACCAACTAGATATTGTCATGGCGATGTAAACAAAGGTATCTATTGTAGACCGGCTAGTGGAGGCATAAACTATCAAAATAACTCCAAGTTCAATGCCCTTCACAAAGTGGCTGCGGGCATATAGCCTGTAATTTTCAGCGAAGCTCTTGTGCTGCACAACAAAACCACGCCCTGTTGCACGGTATTTGGCACCTCCATGCAGAATGGTCCGACCAAAGAAATGTGCACGTGTTCCCATTGAAAAAGTGTAAAAAAATGAAGCAAGCTCCAACTGCATCGTGATAAAATCCCAAATTGCTGAAAGGAACCCATGTTCAAGGGAGTTCTCTACAATCATTGGAAGGGCCGTGAAAATACCAATCTGGATAATGAATTGCTGATTTATAATTGCACCTAGGGCCTTGTTGTCCTCAGAATTTCTAGCAAACTTCTCAAGACCACTGAGAGTAAGGTACAAGCGTCCCCACAGAAATGTGTAGACCATGACGACCACCATCATGTTGTTGAAGAAAAAACCCACTGTTGTATAGAAGACAGAAAGCATACGGAAGAAGTCAAGTCTATGGCCCAATCTGTAAATATCTCTGCTCAAAACCTGCTCCCCGTTTCCACTTGCAACCTTTGCCTCAAACATGGAAATCTGATTCAATCCAACATCCCTTCCCTTACCCACTTGCATGTATTCATGATGAGTCACATTGCCACCCCTTAATGTGCAATTGAATCCAGCAAATATATCTTCACTAATATTAATCACTCTTGAAGCTTTGCTGATACCACCTCGAGTTAAAAACCAGAACCTGTCGAAGACATCCGGATGTCCATAGTGCATCCTGACTTTCAGAGGATTGGCAAGCACACGCTGCCCTAGTGTGACAAAACTCATCTCCTGAGCAGACATGAACCAAGCTAATGATGAAACAGAGCCTGTGAATATATTTTCACGAAGCCCCAGAATGGTAGGCTTCCTGATGCCGTAATTGACTTTAAATTCCTCCAACAGATTCCGCATCTTGAGTGCCTCCTCAAAGTAGCTGTCCTGATTCATGTCAATTGTCTGCACAGCATCACCACGTGTGAATATTATTGCATGATTCTGATTTTCAGGTTTACCCTCCCCAAGCTTCAGAGGGCCAGGTAACTTGACACGGTAGATTTCCACTTCTTTCTTTAGCTGTTGATCATACTTCACCAAGACCGAATAGTATTCCACCTCTTCTCTTCCCAAATGAACCTCATCAACATAGGCAACTCGAAGGGCCTCATTATTTTTCATCAAGTATAAGATCTCATCAGCACGAGAATCACCTTTCCCCTTATGCACTCCATACATTTGGCAGGCAATCACATATGTGTACTTCATAAGAGCAACACCAAACTCGTGGCCTTTGAAAAGCAGGCTGACACTACTTCCAGCCCTCCTGAGGTTTTGAGGGTTGGGTATATTCATGCTGCCGTTATTTCTCAGTGAACCAGCTGAAGAAATATCTTGTGATCCTTGTCTTATGTCCATCTCTGAAGCAGAGTCGAGAAAGGAAAGCATCTTAAGAGCCCTGTAGTAATACATCATTCCTCTGACAGTTCGAGACAATGTCTGACCCCTGCAGGATGCCCAGAGCCTGAGATCCCTTGTTTTGGTAGTCCATATCTCACCGTCATCTTGCAATCCTTCCCTGCGCATACGTTCCATAAAATTTGCCCACTCATCTTCATAAATTCTCTGCAGATAAAACAAGGTAGAGATACCATCTTCATTGGGACTTCTGAGATTTTCTTTTCCATACATGACTTCTTCGTCATAGTAAGGAGTCAAGACACTGAAGGCCATCATTTTCTCAACTTGGGGCGCACGAGGCATGTTCATAAATAGTGAATTACTAAAGAAAGCAATTCGTCGTCTTGCCTCCAGATTTTTAGGGACATTGTGCATTGAGTCCCGTGAACTAAGAATTGTGTGCAAACGACGCAACTGCCTGTAGAAGAACGGATCATCAACATCTGGCACCTCAACTGCATTCACAAAAAGTAAACCTTCAGTGTTTGGATCGAGAGGTGCCAAACCGTCCTGCCTCAGCTGACCAACAGTCTTCTTCAATCTTGGAAGTTCCCGTACTGCAAGCTCATACAATGCTTGGAGTACATCCACCAATTTACCAATATCCTTTTCACGCATGAGGAGAAGCTCAATAAGAGAGATTAATTTTTCATGAATTTTGGGCAGAATTGTTGTTCTATAAGACCCCGTGAATTTCTCGGAGCTAATGTAACCATCAACCTCCGTGAGAAATTTTGTAGCTATCTTGTATTCATCTGTTCCATATTTTATGATCTCAAGAAGCAAGTACTTGACACAATCATAAGCTTCAGTAACTGCACAGCGTCGATACTCATTCTGGCAAATGCGAGACCACAACCACCTGTCAGGTGCATCAGCCAGTTCTCTAGCTTGGCTCAGAGCAATCAACAGCTCATTGCACAATAGAGTACAAGGCCAGCGTATTACTTTGATATCCCAACAGTTAGGTGGCAATTCCATTAGCTCCAGTTCCTTATCGCTGATAAGGTCTTCTTCTCTTAAAGTGATGATAATTTCGTTCCATATCAGTGCAAACCTAGTAGCTTCAACCTGACTGGATTCCATCTTCTTGTATGGCTGACCGAGGCCATATCGGAGCTTAAGACGGTGAACTGCATCACGCATTTTGTGCACAACGTTTGCCTCCGAACTAAGACGCTGATCCTCTGGTATTAGATTAAATTGCAATGCACCTGCAAAGAACTGGAATCTAAGTCTGAGCTGGCCAATGTTTCGAATCTCACCTATATGTGAGAACAAACCTATTATCGACCCCCAGAGAGAGGCGAATACTGTATACCAAATCTGCATATCCACTAAATATATCAAGACAACAGGAGCCCACAACATTACCACCGCCACTCTGTTGGTACTAGAGAAAAATTCATGCCAAGTATAGTTCACTATTTTGAGATTTAGGAGCATTCTTGTCGGTTCTACAAGAGGTTTAATTTGCATGAAGTAACTGAAAGCGAACTTTGAAGCCAACACTCCCACCCAAAACACAGTGTATCTTATATTATCAACAAGCCCTTCTCTAACACCTCGCCCCACAAATGTTCGAGTATTAAACCACCATGTCAAAACATACAAAATTTGCCAATCTGCCTCTTCAATCACATTACGGACCCAAGGAACAATGAACAGGATCAAGGCAAGTAATTCAGGAATGACAAAAACTAGAGCAGCCTTAAGAAATGTAAAAATTCTTTGGTTTGCCTCATCTGACCACATACCATCCGAATTCTTCTGCCTCCAAATCAGTGCATAGAACACACCAAATACAGTTGCCCAAGTCATAGCAACCAAACTTTTCAAAACCATTCTGATACCAAGCAACTTAGTATCACGAGTAACCAAACTATACTGCGTACCAGCATCAAGAATCGATTGCACAAACCTTAGACCAGCCCACGTGATGAAAATGGTAAGCAACTCCACTTGCACGTCCCTGCTCTCCAATGCCTGCCATGGAGAGTCCCTCCCTGCCCAAGCAACAATAGCAGCAGCCTGAAAAAACAGTATTAACAACACCCACAACCTATCAAAGCTCCGAAACACATTCCAAAACGTCCGCTGCTCGACAAACCCCGTCTTCCCCACCCTCTTCTCACCTGCAGTCAAAAAGAAGTTGCTTGACAAATCAAGAGGCCATTTTACTTTCTTAAAGCATTTCCTGCTCCAAAAGTACTCGTTGATATCATCATAGTTTCTCCACGCAGAATGTGGAGCAGTCCCATTCCTACTCCTGGCGGCCTCGCCCTTTATCGTGGTATAAACAGGCTTAACAACATAATCCAAGAAACCATACTGTTTGCAAGTAGAGGGAACAAAAAGTTGGCCAGTGTTTTCATCAACATGATCATCAAGAATGTAATTAAGTTCCAACGCCATGTGATGATATATATAACACAAACACTCAGGGAGAAAACGCAAGTTTGCGGCTTCACCCCATATCAGTAGATAAAGGCAAATATACAAGAGCTCACGGCGTTCGAGATCGGGGTTGTGGCGGCTGGAGAGACGAACTTGAGACCTTTTCCCCAAATACGAGCACCACGAACTGTAATTCTTCAGGAGCTTCACGCGGAACCGCCGAAGGACGCCGACGTCGAGGCAGTCGGGGGCGGAGGGCGGCGGCTGTAGGCGCATTTGGGAGTTGGCCAAGTGGAGCACTAGATGTTCCCTCTGATTCCGAACGTTGTCGTTTTGGAAGCCAAAGAAGAGGCCGAGCCAGTCTAGGAGGTCCATGGAGTCGTGCCATGGGTTGAAAGGTGGTTTGCGGAGTTCCCCGGCGGAGCGCAGGGCGGCGGCCGCGGCGCGTACCTCCGGGAACCGGAGGGAGGGGTGGTCCAAAAGGAGGTTGTGTATTGGAATGATGTTGTAGGGCTCCGACAACAGCTGCGGCGGTGGAGGCTGAGGCGGCGCGTAAGGTCCACGGCCGCGCGTCGGCGGCGGTCGCTGCCTCAGATTCATGGCATCTGACTTTTTGAACACTCAATTAACTGAGATTCTTCCCAAAAATTTGCCAATATCTGCAATTTCTAGAGCTCCAAAACGCTGTAGCAGGCGCTAGGACTACAAAGTTTAGAACTTTATCCTCGCCAACAATTCGAAATTTCGAATGCACTCGTAGCTAAGTGTGACCGTCTGTGTGCTGCGTGTGTGTTGTGAGAGAGAGAATATGAAGAGATTACGAATAAATGCGTATCCTAGTATGAATTATTAATGAATAGTAGACAAGTAAATGCGGAATTGCGTTTTTTGATTGACTGCAATCGTGGTTTTGTCCAACGGCATGGCAGTTACAGTATAGTGAGGGGTTGAGTGTTTCTCACGCGCTGGAGAAGCGAATGACTAATGAGGAGAGAAAAGTGGGACTGTTATGTTTTTTGAGTGGGGATTCAGAGTCTTGGGATAAGGGCACGTAATTACAGATTTTACACGTGCGAACAATATTACTACTACTGTACTACACCAATTTGTCTTGTATATTCATTTCTTCTGCCACAATCTTTTTTGAATTGTTATTTGTGCCCTTAATAATTCTGGCATCAAAAAATATAGAATATACAGGGATGGGGTAATTTCAATAGTCAGCACTCAGCAGAATAATTTTATTTTTTATTGAAAAAGGATTTGCCTTAATATTTTATTTTGCGAATAAATTTCACTCTACAGAACACTACGAAAACACACATTGAATAACCCAATTATTTTTGTATACTTCCGTTTTTTCAAAAAATTTAGATTAATTAACGTTTTTTTATAAATTAATAATTAAATTTAAAAACCGTGTCACAGTGGACTTGAACCCGACCTTTAGTAAAAGATATTTTATCTTGCAGATTTCTAATCGAATATGTAATGAGACATAACAATTAAATAATCTACTTTTACGAATTAATATCGAATTAATTGTAAGTTATTATTATGTATAGCTTCTCCGTAGATATTTTGCCTTGATCTAATTTTTTAAAAAGGGATATTTTGTCTTGAATTGAAAATGATGTAATGATGTTTCAATGGAATGGAGTTAGTTGCTTTTAATATCTTTAGTGTTGCAATAGGTTGGGGCTGGAATTGGAATCCAAAACATTCAAAAAAAAATGTGGAAGGGTATTGTTATTAAATCAATTGAAATGGGACAACCAAAAGAGATGGCTCGTATCATAAATGTGAAGAGAGAATGTAATTTTTTGAAGGGTATTGTTATCAAATCAAGTAGGAGAGATAAAAGAGATAGTAGCTTTGTGTGTAATTAAAAGTAAAGTTCAGTGTGTTTATAATGTGTAGTGAATATAAAACTTTCTATTTATTATACAGACTAATTGAAATGGGACAACCAAATAAGACAAACATGGTAGTTGAAATAAGAGGTACGAATGAAGTACTTGCATTCATTTTTTAATGAAAATAATGTTTGGAAAAATTATAATAAGAGCATCTCCAACAACAATCACCCTAGGATGATCGCTCACCGTTAGAGATCGCAGAGATCATACGATGGTGTTTGCAATTGTGATCTTTTGAGAATGGTAATCGCTCTCTCTCATCTTTAATATTCAACTCAATTTCCAAATTTTTTACTTTTTAATATTAAAATAAAATGATTTAGAGATCATCAAAATTAGGGATCTCTATTAAGAGCAAAAAGGGAAAGATCACTTAAGCCCATTTATAATAATTAAATAAAAAGAGATCCCTAAGTTGGTGATCTCTATTGGAGATGCTCTAAGAGCACCTACAATTAGGGGTGAGCAAAACAAAGCGAAAAACCGAACTAACCGACAAACCGCACCGAAACCGTCCCGAAAAAATAGTTAACCGAACTGACGGTTCGGTTTATTTTTCTAATTTTAAAAAACCGAGGATAACGGTTAGGTTTTTATTTTTATATATAAAAATCAAAGGTTAACCGAACCAAACCGAAACTCATTTAAAATTATAATTTTACTAATTATATGTTATAAAATTATTATACCAACTAATTATATGTTATAAATTATAATATTAACTAACTTGATTTTACTACTTTGACTTGAAAACATGAGAGTGTTCAATTTATTATTTATACTTCTTCAAATGTATATTTCGTATTCACATTTTAAGATATGGATTTTTGTTTTTCATGCTATGAATTATAAAAAAATTAAAAGTTTTCTTTCTACATGGTTAACCATTGAATAACGGTTAACCGAACCGATTTTTAGTTAACCGTTATAGTGGTTTTTGGTTTTTATTTTCTACATTTTAGCGGTTAATCGAACCGATTAAAATCCGTATGGTCGGTTTTTTTTTTGTGGCAAACGGTCGGTTAACTGAACCGTGCTCACCCCTACCTACAATGGCTGTTGAAGGGCCCGGTCGATGGCCCAACGACCGCCCCTATCGACCGCCACCCCTCCGGTCTCTGCCGTTGTAGCGACCTGGTCGGTCGCACCCCAGGTCGGGCTTGCGCCCGAGGTTGCGACCTGGGGACGTGTTATTTTATTATTTTTTTTTCTGTTGCAATTAAAAAAAATAGACAGCAACGGCTAAAAACAGCTAGTTTTTTTATTTTATTTTTTCCACATTTTCTACCTATAAATACCACATCTTATTACACTTCAAATCACACATTTTCTACCTACAATCTCTATCTTCTTCAATTTTTATCTTCCTCCATTTTATTTCACAAATTATCATTTCTTAATCAAAAAATGAGTGACAAAGATGCTCAATTCAACAATTGGTTTGGGTATCAATAACCGAGCGGATTCCCGTATATGCAAAATTCTCCGCAATCCAACGAGTCATCCCCCAATTCTATCCCGCAACGTCAACTATTCTCCTCATCGCCCTCGCCCGGTGGCGGTTTTCAACATTTCTCCTCCTCGCCCGGTGGCGGTTTTCAACCTTTCTCCTCATCGCCCGGTGGCGGTTTTCAACCTTTTTCCTCCTCTCCCGGTGGCTGTTTTCAACCTTTCTCCACGCCGCCCGGTGGTGACTTTCAATCTTTCTCCACGCCGCCGGTGCATATCGTCAGTTTCAATCTTTCAACTTGAACGACGACGACGACAATGAGCAAGAAAAAGAGGAAGATGAGCAAAATTCTCCTCCACCGTCACCACCTCCAACAAAGGGGAAGGGGAAGGGGAAAAAGAAGGCGACAACAACCTCCGGTATAACGAGGAAGGGGAAATATGTCAATTATTCCAACGACGAATTGGAGTGCCTCGCCTGGTGCTACGTGGACATCAGTCTTGACCCCATCGTCGCCAATAATCAGAAGCTAGGTGAATTTTGGCGGCGAATTGGAAGGCGCTACAACGACAGACGGCCTGAAGGCACACCGGCGAGGCACCGAACATCTTCGGTAGGCGTGGAAATGCGCAAAGAAGGAAATTTTAATATTCAATGCTGAATACGTAAAAGCACAGAGGGTGCATGGAAGCGGGCAAAGCGACCTCGATCTCATCCACTTGGCTGAGGATGGTTTCTACAGGGAAACGAAGAAGAATTTCAATAAACATAAGCTGTGGGCGGTAGTCAAAGATCTGCCCAACTTCATCAATCCAGACGTCTCGACACAACTGGCGAAAAGAACGAAGAATCGAGAGGACGAGAGCTACACAAGCCATTCGAGCAATCCGAGCTGGCCGAGCAATCCGAGCAACGCTGAATCTGCAACCGAGGAGTCTTCGAGGATTTCCCGACCACTGGGACAGAAGTCGGCCAAAAAAGGAAAGGGAAAGGGCAAGGCCGTGGACGTCGAAGACGACAAACTCGAGCGCATCACTTAAGAAATTAGAGAGATCAAACGCTCATCTGAATTAGGGACCGCCTACGATATCTACACGATGCCAACGAAAGATATGGATCCGGAGGTATTGGAAAATCACAGCAAAGTTTGCATGATGCTCGAGAAGAAATGGGATTTTGGTTAGTAGGATATTTCGTAGTATTTAATTTTTTGTTTTTAAATTCCAAATTGTATTGTAATTTTCCAATAAAACATAAAAATAATATTAAAATATAATTAAAATAATGAGAGACCTAGGTCAAAGACCGGGGTCAGAGACCTACCCCATTGTGACCGATTTAGAGACCGGTCTCTCAATCAATGAGGTCCCACAAAAAGTACATAAAGTATTCTAAAATATTGGGAGACCTAGGTCTCCCATCGTGGGTGCTCTAAGGATAAATGCCAAATGTATCAAGTGGTCACATCAATTATTATTTTCCAAAAAAACGTCACATCAGTTATCTTTTATGCACTTGTGCTCAATAATTGATCAATATAGTTTCTTCAAAAAACTTGCTCTTTAATAATTAAGTCTTTTATAATTGGTTATGAATAATCTAATTAACGACGTGCCATAGTTTATCGGCTTTTTTAGTGATTACTATGTGATGCTTATTATTTTTATTACTACGTAGTTAAGGCCACAACTTACATTTTCAAGGTATATAGTTAAAATCACACTAAAAGGGTTGGATGTGTTCCTACTTTATATGAATTTATGTCTAGTTTATACTAGTGTGTTAACATGTGGTAGTATTGTGATTTATATAAAAATTATTTGTAATATTATAAATTTGTGATTGATAATATAACTTGTATCAAATAATAATAATAATTCACAAATAATTATCAATATTTTTCAAAATTGACTAATACGAGAATACAGAGTAAATTCTAAAAAGATAAAATAAATAAAAATATTCATATTATCTTTGATGGTCCCAAGACGGATACCTTCGTGTAGAGGGGGGGTGAATACACCAAGGTTTAAAAATTTTTCCAATTAAAACTCTTTTGAGTGAGTTGGCTGTGTTCGATCCAGCTGGAAGACAACTTGATCAACACAGCTGGCTGTGTGCGGAATGTGGTGGGATTTTGGAAAGTCCGTCTGTTGCTTCAAATATATTGCAAAGCTTTGTTTCTCTTTTCAGTTAGTCAGTTTATACAGCTTGAAATAATGCTTATGAGGGGTTAGCTGGATGCATAAATAAAACAGAAAATAACAAAGCTATTTAACGTGGTTCGGAGAAACTACTCCTACGTCCACGACCAGAAACCTCTGGTAATCCACTAAGGATACCACTGACTTTTCGCGCAGTCAGCAAGCGTTGCAACTTAGTTCCTCAAGCTGGATACAAGTTTACGCGTACTGTATCGAAACGTAACCAGACTGTTTACAGGCACAGCTGAAGCCTACATTCAGTTTACGGGTACTGAAGAACCTAACCTTTTTCTGGGTTTGAGTTTGGGGTTTCCAACTATGAACGAGTTCTTATAATGAAGAACAATGAGTATGATGAACTCGTTCAAACTAGGCTTAAGATGGAAAGGATTATATGCCTAGATACTAGTGGGAGAGAGCTTCAGCAGCCTGAGAATAAATAAGAACTCATGAGGATGTAGACTGCTGGATCTTGAAGCTTTTCTGAGAGATCTTGATCTTTGTTTAGACTTCTTTCTCTGTTGATCTCTCTTGTATATTTTCTCTCTCTTGTCTCACTCTTTCTGATGATGAAGAAGACTTCTATTTATAGGGAGAGATTAGAACTAGCCGTTGGAAAGAGCCGTTCTGAATCTCTACCTAACTTCTGACAGGATTGACTTGTCTTCTTCCTTGATTTCCTCGTAAAGCAATCCTAGGTCTGACTTCTAGGTGCTGAGGTGTCGAGTTCCTGATGGTCCAGATCAGATCTGACTTTATCTCAAGTTGACTTCAACTTTCGCCGTGTCTTGTAGTGACTACGATGTCTTGAACTCTGCTGTATCATTGACGCTGAGCTGAGTCTTGAACTATGCTGGGTCTTGACGTTGAGCTGAGTTGCCACACAAGCTGGGTCTTTCCTACAGCTGTGTCTTGGAAGAACTTGATCGTCTTGAATCTGGATAACGTTACTTATCACTCGACTTGGCTTACCCTGCTGTGTACTCAGCTGGGTCTTCCGCTGTCTTCAGCGATTCCACCTGAACTTAGAAACTCTATAAGCTCAAACAGGTGAGTTGGAAAAACACTTGGGCTTGTGCAAACATCTACTCGGTTGGGGTCAGCTGGGTTTTGGTATCACTTCAAAACTCTATTAATTTTCCCAACAATCTTACAACTAAAGAAACTTTTAACAATTACTCGAAAGTAGGGGTGAGCATTCGGATATTCGGTTCGGTTATTACATAAAAAATAACCAAACTAAAATTTTGGTTTTTTCAAATCCATATCCGAACCGAATCCGAAATTATTTTGATGACTGAACCGAAATATCCGAAATAACCAAATTGATATTTCGGTTATTTCGGTTTTTCCACTTTTTTTAAAACAGTTTTCCTACATTTTTTATATTCATCCAAACCATTGAAAACTAGAGAAATTGAGCATGTCAATAAACAACAACAATAAACATGAAAAACAGTCACCACCAACAATAAATAAAGTTTCAAATCTTCACAAAACACCAAACCACTAACAACAAAATGAAAATAATCCAACAAATAGTTAAATTAAAAATCCAAGTACCAACAAAAACTAATACAAAGTTCAATAATCAATATCTTCCAACAAATACTAGAGCACAAGCATGTTAATAGCTTTCAATTTAGAGTAGTATCCAATTTTTTTAATTTTAATAAATTAAATATAAATTTAAAAATATATAAATAGTATATGTATAATTCGGATTTCGGATATTTCGGTTTTTTAAACAATATAACCGAACCGAAATCCGAAATCCGAAATATTAAAATTTTAAAATCCGAATTGACCGAAATATCCGAAATAACCGAACCGAAATTAATTTTCGATTTCGATTCGGTTCGGTTTTCGGAACAATTTGCTAAATCATTCTAATGGTTCACTAAATCATGCACTATTTTAGTTCAAACGAAAGGAGCTCTCATAAATTAAGTTGATTCAGTGATAGAGACGAGATAATTACATAGATTAAATAAAAATACATATTTTCAAAAATCCAATGTAGTATTCATTCAGTACAAATTGTAAACAGTATAAAATTATTAGTGCAAAAAATCACAAAATTACACCAAAACAATGTGAAAACCAGTTTTAACTTGAGTGGGTGGGGGGTTATATTGTGGGTAAAGCACGCGCGCTGGGATGCGGCTGAGGATGTAAAGTGGAGGGAGCTTTAGTTTGGCACCAGGATATGGATGGATATTCCTCACTTACCTTTTCGGGTTCTCTAAAACACTCATGACTCATACCAAATATTCCAAAGTCTGAATGCATTCACTCCCTCACCTTTTCTTTTGCGCAAATACTCCGCTACGACCGGTCTCTAAGAAGAGATCGGATTTGACCAGACCCGACTTTAAGCAATAAATAAAAGGGGTTATTGCCTGTAAATACATAATCTTTTTTCAAATTCTGATATTGCACATGACCTTTTTATTCTGCCTCAGAAAACATCAACTTTAGTTTTTTTCTAATTTTGTGCCGGTCACCGGTTTTCCCCAAATTGAATCCTACGTTGACGCCGGATTTGACACGCTGGACGCCGGAAACTGTAAAACGACGTCGTTTTGTATAAAAATAAAATATAAAAAAATAAAAATAGCCACATCATTTGCCAACTCATTTTTTAATTAAAAAAATAAAAATAAAAAATAAAATTATCTCTCTATCCTCCCCACCCCTCTCGTTTGTTCTCCCACCCCTTTTCTCTCTCCACCCCTCATCTCCAACCGTCACCACCACCACCACCAACCTTCTGGTTCGGCGGCGTCTTCTCTCTCTCTTGGTCTATCACCTCCCCCACCCCTCTCGTCTGTTCTCCCTCCCCTCTTCTCTCTCCCACCCCTCATCTCACCGTCACCACCATCCCCACCAACCTTCTGGTTCGGCGGCAACGACGCGACGGCGGCGTCGGTGTCTCTCGATTATTCTCTCCCTCTCACGGCGGCGACGGCGACGATAGCCTTCTAAATGTTCAACTCTACAACCTCTATACTATATAATTAAGCAGTGGACAAGCTAAAAACATCGATTAGACATAATAACTTTACACGCACTCGACTCGATATATTAATGGCAAATTGAGGGTCAATGTTGCCATAGAGTTGGAGAGATAAGTTGAAGGGCTCGCCATTAACCCCGACGGCGGAGAAAGTGAAGACGCCGTCGGCTTCGTATTTGACGGAAATGTCCCTGGCGTCCGGCAGAGATACGGTCAGGTACACCTTGTCCGACCGCTACACCCATAGAACCTCCGGCTGCCGACTGCCCCCAATCCCAAATAGTAAAACAACCGCGTCAAAACTTGAGAGAGAGAGAGAGAGAGAGGAAAATCAAACAATAAATTTGGTATTTACGGAAGTAATGATTGATTGGAATTACCTCATGATCTGAGAAGTAGAGATTGAATTCTTGTTTGAAACAATGAGGTGAGGGAGTCCAACTGCAGTGAGAAATAGAAGAGGGAGTCCAACCGCCGCCGCGTCGTTGCCGCCGAACCAGAAGGTTGGTGGTGGTGGTGGTGACGGTCGGAGATGAGGGGTGGGAGAGAGAAGAGGGGTGGGAGAACAAACGAGAGGGGTGGGGAGGATAGAGAGATATTTTTGTTTTTTGTTTTATTTTTTAATTAAAAAAATGAGTTGGCAAATGATGTGGCTATTTTTATTTATTTATTTTTTTTATACAAAACGACGTCGTTTTACAGTTTCCGGCGTCCAGCGTGTCAAATCCGGCGTCCACGTAGGATTCGATTTGGGGAAAACCGGTGACCGGCACAAAATTAGAAAAAAACTAAAGTTGATGTATTTTGAGGCAGAATAAAAAGGTCATGTGCAATATAAGAATTTGAAAAAAGATTATGTATTTACAGGCAATAACCCCTAAATAAAATATAGTTGGATTAATAAACAATTCACTCGTTAGCCTTGTGGTTGTCTACTCCCCTAAGGATCTACGGGTCATGGCATCCATTACTTTTTGTTTATTGCTCCATTCTTTTTTTTTTCTTTCCCCCTCATTTTTTTTCACTTTTTATTCTTTTCTTCAATTCTTTTTGTTCTTTTTTAAATTTCTTTGGTTTTATTAAATTTTAATTTAATTTTTCCAATAAGATTTGTTAATCTTCAATTAAGATTTAGTAATCCCCAAATATTACTTTTCTTCTCGTGAATTATTATTTTTTATACTGATAAATGTTACTTTGAAAAATGTTACTTTTGTTTACGACAATTGTTACTTTGAAAAAGATTACTCTTCTTTATGAAAATGGTTACTTTTTATCTCGATAATTGTTACTTTGAAAAATATTATTTTATTTACGATAATTGTTACTTTGAAAAAAATATTACTTTTCTTTACGATAATTGTAACTTTTTATCCCGACAATTGAAACTTTGAAAAAAATTACTTCTGTTTAAGACAATTGTTACTTTAAAAAAATATTACTTTATTCACGATAATTGTTACTTTTTATCTCAACAATTGTTACTATAAAAAAAATTACTTTTTTTCACGACAATTGTTACATTTTGTAATAATTTAATGAGTCCTTTTGTACCTAATACTTGTTTTGAAATATTATTCCCTAAATATTACTTTTCTTCTTGTTAATTATTACTTTTTATCTTGACAAATATTACTTTGAAAAATAATATTTTGTTTACGACAATTGTTACATTGAAAAAAATATTACTTTTCTTTTCGTGAATTATTAATTTTCATCCCGACAAATATTACTTTTGGTTACGACAATTGTTCATTGAAAAATAATATTACTTTTCTTCTTGTTAATTATTACTTTTTATCCGACAATTATTACTTTTGTTTACGACAAATATTACTTTGAAAAATATTACTTTTATTTACAATAATTGTTACATTGATAAAATATTACCTTCCTTATCGTGTATTATTACTTTTCATCCCAACTAATATTACTTTGAAAAATATTCATTTTGTTTACGACAATTGTTACATTGATAAAATATTACATTTCTTCTCGTGAATTATTACTTTTTATCACGACAAATATTACTTTTGTTTACGACAATTGTTACATTGATAAAATATTACTTTTCTTCTTTTGAAATATTACTTTTTATCCCGAAAAATATTACTTCGAAAAATATTACTTTTATTTACGATGATTGTTGCATTGAAAAAATATTACTTTTGTTCTCGTGAATTATTACTTTTTATACCGACAAATGTTACTTTGAAAAATATTACTTTTGTTTACGACAATTGTTACTTTGAAAAATATTACTTCTTTATGACAATTGCTATTTTTTATACCGACAATTGTTACTTTGAAAAATATTACTTTTGTGTACGATAATTGTTACATTGAAAAAATATTACTTTTATTCTCGTAAATTATTACTTTTTATCCCAACAAATATTACTTTTGAAAAATATTACTTTTATTTACGGCAATTGGTACATTGAAATAAATTATTACTTTTCTCCTCGTGAATTATTACTTTTTATCTCGATAAATATTACTTTTAAAAAATATTACTTTTGTTTACGATAATTGTTATCTTGAAAAAGTATTACTTTTCATCTCGTGAATTATTTCTTTTTATAGGACAAATATTACTTTTTGAAAAATATTACTTTTTATTTATGACAATTGTTATATTGAAAAAATATATTTTTTCTTCTCGTAAATTATTACTTTTTATCCCGATAAATATTACTTTTGAAAAATATTGTTTTTTTTTCGGCAATTAGTACATTGAAATAAATTATTACTTTTCATCTCATAAATTATTACTTTTTATCCTGATAAATATTACTTTTGTTTACGATAATTGTTACATTGAAATAAATTATTATTTTTCTTCTCGTGAATTATTACTTTTTATCCCGTTAAATATTACTTTTGTTTACGATAATTATTACATTGAAAAAATATTACTTTTCTTCTCGTAAATTATTACTTTTTATCCCGATAAATATTACTTTTGAAAAATATTACTTTTGTTACAACAATTGGTACATTGAAATAAATTATTACTTTTCTTGTTGTTAATTATTACATTTTATCCCATCAAATATTACTTTATTTACGATAATTGTTAAATTGAAAAAAATATTACTTTTTTATCGTGAATTATTACTTTTTATCCTGAAAAATATATGACTTTTGAAAAACATTACTTTTGTTTACGATAATTGTTACATTGAAAAAGTATTACTAATTTTTTTCGTGAATTATTACTTTTTATCCCGAAAAATATATTACTTTTGTTTACGATAATTGTTATATTGAAAAATAAAAAAATATGTTAATTATGCTATAAGATTTATTAAGTGAAAAATAAAAGAAGAAAAGGAAAAAATATGTTAATTATGCTTGCTAATTTTTTTAATTGATGATTTAAAAATTGAATAATTAATAAAATGAAAATATATGGAAACATATCCTACTTGAATCTATTATTCAAAACTGAAATTTATTAAAAAAAAAACATTAAACAAGAAAGAAAGAAAAAAATTAGAAAACAAGTGAAAAATAAAATAAACATAAAAAAAGAAAGAAAAAAAATCAGCTAATAAGTGAGAAAAAAAAATGTTAGAGGTATTGCTCCAAAAGAGGATTGAACCCGCACGGTTCCTTAGCTTTAACAAGCAATCGCCTTAACCGCTAGACTAACACTATTGTTTATAAATATTATCTAAGTGTGTTGGGAAAATAATAAACATGTTTTGAAGTGATATCAAAACCCAGCTGACCCCAACCGAGTAGATGAATGTACAAATCTTGTATTGTTTCCAGCTCACCTGTTTGAGCTTATAGAGTTTCTAAGTTTACAGGTAGAATCGCTGAAGACAACAGAAGACACAGCTAAGCAGACAACTGAGGTATTCAGCAAAGCAGACTCAGCAGAGCAGACCAAGCAAAGTCAAAGACCCAACAGTATCAAGACCCAGCTCAGTGTAAAAGACCCAGCTTAGTGTCGATGACACAGCTCAGGTCTAAAACACAGCTCAGGTTATTGACACAGCTCAGGTTAATGATACAGCACAGGTCTAAGACACAGCTCAGAGTCAAGACGCAGCAGAGTCCAAGTCGCTGAAGACACAGCAGAGACGCTTAGCAGCTCGAAGACGAAGACCTTCTCTAAGACAAGATCCCGATGTCAAAAGATCTTATCTGACGCAGTCAAATCAGATAAGAAATAGCTTCTGCAGATGCAGACCTACTTCGTAGGTTAAAGGCCAGAAGTCAATGAGAGTAGGTAAGATTCAAACGGCTCTCTTCTAACGGCTAGTTTGAATCTCCACCTATATATATCTCTTCCACCATTGAAGAGAAGTGACTGGAAAAGAGACGACTGAAGAAATAGAAGAAAACAGAAAAAAATGAACAACGATCTTCAAAGCCAAATCTTTCAAGAACACCCAGCCAGTCAGCTGTGTTCTTAGTTGTTCACATATTCAGTCATAGGCAGAATAGATCAGAATAGAAATATCTTAAGCCTAGTTTGAACGAGTTCATCATACTCTTTGTTCTTCATTGTAAGAACTCGTTCATAGTTGGAACACCCATACCCAAACCCAAACCCAAACCCAGAAAGGTTAGGTAAAGGTACGCTTGCTCGAAGCGTGTAATTCGAGTGGTTAGGTTCTTCAGTACACGGAAACTGAAGGTGTAGGTTTGACAGTGCCCGTTAACTGTTGGAACACTGCTCAGGTTAGAGTTGTGAAGTTGTTTGGTACTTGGAAACCAAGTGGTAGTGAATTACCAGTGAACCTGGTCGTGGACGTAGGAGGTGTTACTCCGAACCACGTTAAAATTGTTTTGTTCTTTACTGCTTTGTTTTATGCATTTAGCTAACCTCTCACGCATACATTTCAAGCTGCATAAACTGACTAACTGAAAAGTGCAACAGAGCTTTGCAATATAATTTGAAGCAACAGACGGACTTTCCAAACCCACCAACTTCCGCACACACACTCACACAGCCACCTGTGTCAATCAAGCTGTCACCCAGCTGGATCGGACACAACAGGCTCTCTCAAAAGAGTTTTAACTTGGAAAAGTTTTTAAACCTTGGTGTATTCACCCCCCTCTACACCAAGGTATCCGTCTTGGGACCAACAAAGTGTACATATATGTATGCTATTCGAAGCCATTTTCTTTTTTTTCTTAAATGCTAGGCGGGGCGGGTCGGGTCAGCGGGTGGGATCCGGTCTCTTGCTTGAGACCGGTCTCACCCAAGACCAACCCTTTCTTTTTAGACTGTCGGATGTTAGTGCCTCGAACTCAAAATAGTATTCATTCCGTTCCATTTAAGATGATATATTTTTTTCGTCACGAATATTAAAGGTATTAAAGAGAAGGGTATAAAACGCTGAAAGTGATAGGATCCATAATTTTTTAAGAGATAATTATTTTCATTTTGAGTATGTGTCATCTTATATGAAACATCTCAAAATAAAAAAACATATCATCTTAAATGGGACAAAAGAAATAAGAATTAACACTTTAAAAAATATGGATCCTATCACTTTTCTATCTTTCAGTTCCACTGGCATTTTTTTTTAATTGTCCTACTATTCGTAGTTCAGATTCAAAATGACAAAAATTGATCATTTAAAAAATATGAATCATATTAATTTTCTATTTTTTACACATTCTTATTACATTACAGTACCACAAAAATATGAGCCAGTAATAAATATATTAAGCCCGGCCCAAAGCCCGATGTCTGGCTTTTCCTTTTGAAATCTGTGTGCAACCATTGGCTTGTCGTTTATTGTATCACATTCACCTCCACGTCATCGAATCTTCATTCACCCCTTTATTTGCCCATTTTAAAATTAGCACGCACTTCTTATTTGGGCCTTGTACTGTACATAATTATAAATATTGATCATTCAATTTGGATATTCTCATCAGTTACATCAAAATTAATATAAATATAATTTTATCATATTTATTATTTTTATCCTTACAGCTCCTACAAATTATCATAGTCAAAACAAAATAAAGCTTCCAAAGTTGTCAATTACCATAGTCATTCCCCCCACCAATTACGTATTCTTTATTTTCAGAAATAAATTTAATCTATTCTTTCTACAAAAATGCTCTCATATTTTTTCATCTAATCAATTAACCATTTCTTCTCCCTTGCATATGTTGTCAAACTAGTTTGATCAGTTCGGGTCGAACTCAACAGGTCATTATAAATTCACTAATACTTTTTGGACATATATGTCCAGACATAAAATGAATATATTAATAATCTTATCTTATAATTTATCAAATAAAATAATGGTGTTGGTTAGTACTCTAATGTATTTACTTAATTAATCTAAACCGCCATTTTTAAGGAGAGAAATATGAATACAAAAAATACGAAGTTAAACTAATAAAGTTATTTTGTGATTTTCACTAATCTTTCGGAAATACTATTACTTAATAGTTATTTATGCATTCACTTGAATTAGATTACTCAAAAAATAATAAATTGAATGAATGTGGAGAAATTACAAAATTAAATAAATAAGTTAAACGGATCGAACCGATTCATTTACTTAAACTAGCTAGATTATGTCCGGACATTTATGTCCGAATAGCATCACTCGTATGAATTTTGGGGCAGGGCTGGTCGACTTAATTTTTTTTTTTGGGCCGGGTTGGTTTGGTTGGGCTTACAAGTATATAAAGGAAAATAGATTCGGGGTCTCTCTCCTATGTGGCACCCTCTAATCCATTCATTCCTATTTTTCTAAATTCTCCAATTTTCTGAATTAAAACCAATATTTATCATATTTTATATTCTATATATATGATATAGAGTTCCATAAAATTAAAGTCTACGATTAAATCTTCAAATTATTCTTAAATTTCCATCCTTAAATTTTATTAACATATATTGATAATTATTATTATGGACCAAATTACACAGGATTTTCCTTTCTTTTTATTGAGAGCAATATTATAGTTTATAGAGAATGATAGTGTAGCAACCCGAAATTTATTTTGCTATTTTCTTCTTAAAAAGTTTATATTATATTATTTATGCAATTAATTTATTTAAGTCTTATAAGTCGCGCCTAGAGTAATTGCATGAGCACAAGCATGATTTTAAATTTATTCAATTGCATGGTCCAAATATTTATAGATTTTAAAGCCCAAAAGAATTACATGCATTTTTTTTTATTATCAATGATAGTTAGTTATCGGATGTTTCAATTATTATTATTATCATTATTATTATTATTGTTGGGAAAATTAATAGAGTTTTGATTGGATACCAAAACCCAGCTGACCCCAACCAAGTAGATGAATGTACAAACTTTGTGTTGTTTCCAGCTCACCTGTTTGAGCTTATAGAGTTTCATAGTTTACAGGTAGATTCGCTGAAGACAGCAGAAGACACAGCTAAGCAGACAGCTCAAAGAAACTCAGCAGAGCGGACTCAGCAGAGCAGACTCAGCAGAGCAAGACCAAGCAGAGTCAAAGATCCTGCAGTATCAAGACCCAGCTCAGTGACAGAAACCCAGCTCAGTATCAAAGACCCAGCTCAGTGTAAAAGACCCAGCTTAGTGTCGATGACACAGCTCAGGTCTAAAACACAGCTCAGGTCAGTGACACAGCTCAGGTTGAAGACACAGCTCAGGTTGATGATACACAGTCTAAGACACGGCTTAGAAGTCAAGACACAGCAGAGTCCAAACAGCTGAAGATACAGCAGAGACGCTTAGCAGCTCGAAGACGAAGACCTTCTCCAAGACAAGATCCCGATGTCAGAAGATCTTGTCTGACGAAGTCAAATCAGAGAAGGAATAGCTTCTGCAGATACAGACCTACGTCGTAGGTAAAGGCCAGAAGTCAACAAGAGTAGGTAACTGAAAAGTGAAACAGAGCTTTGCAATATAATTTGAAGCAACAGACGGACTTTCCAAATCCACCACATTCCGCACACAGCCAGCTGTGTCGATCAAGCTGCCATCCAAATTGGATCGAACACAAATTTCACTCAAAAGAGTTTTAACTTGGAAAAGTTTTTAAACCTTGGTGTATTCACCCCCCCTCTACACCAAGGTATCCGTCTTGGGACCAACAATTGGTATCAGAGCAGTGGTTCAAAATATCACTGTATCTGACAAGTCAGCATCTCTTTGCTGATTGTGGTCACCTGAACAGATCCTTCAAAGTTTCAAAATCTTTTTAAAAGTCATTATATTGCATACTGTCATGGAATCTTCTCTGTGCAGGAATCTTCCAACATTCTCAGTCGATGATTATCAGATATGGAAGTTCCGACTCAAAAGCTTTCTGTGCGCGCAAAACGACATGATGTGGGATGTTATCACAGACGGACCCATCATCATCATGAAGTCAGAAAGAAAAGCAGAAACCACACCTGGAGCTGCACCAGTACTCCGGCAAGTTGTGAAGCCCAAAAGGGAGTACTCTCCAGAAGAAAGAAGACAAGCTGGATTGGACAGCTACGCTCGCAACGTCATCTCCTCAACGGTGACGGACGCTTATCTCAGTAAGATCATCAACTGCGAGACAACTAAGGGGATGTGGGACACTCTAGCCAAGCTGTGTGAAGGCTCAGAGGAAATTCAAGAGAACAATTTCTCAGTTGCATGCCAGAAGTTCGACAACTTCAAGCAACTCCCCTACGAGTCCATTGATCAAATGGAGCTCAGATTCTCCAACCTCGTCATCGAGATCGAGACGATTCGAACTGGGAAATATACAGTTCGAGATAAGAACTTGAAAGTTCTTGCAGCTCTCTCCTCAGAATGGTGTACACACAAGGTGGTTCACCAAAGCAGAAATGATCTTGGCAGCATGGAGACGGAAAAATTGTTCTCCGTCTTGAAAGCCAACGAATTTGATCTGGGGATCACAAGCGGAGAATCATCCAGCCGGATAAATGAAACAGAGCTGAATCCCAAAGCAAAGGAGACATCTCTCAGTGCAGAGTCAAGAAGATCAGCTCAATCAGCTCAGACTGATAAAGTCAGAAAGGAGTTCAAAAATATGAGCAAAGAAGAATTGCACGAAGAAGGTGCCATGCTTGTACGGAACATCAATAGGCTGGAACACAACAAGGAAATGTACAAGAAGATCGTGAAGGTTCATCACGACAAGCAACTCTACCCAAAGAGAAACCCAGCTGAGTCGACCTCCCGAAGAAATGATAAAGAGCTCAAGACGAGCAAGAAAGAAGAAGATCAAGTATTTTCTTCCGACTCAGAAGATGAAGCATTTTATTAAAGAAGACTGCTTCATGGGACTCTTAAACCCAGCTGATGAAGAAAATGAAGAAACCTACCAATTGACTGGGACCAAATTTCGTGAAATAAAGACATTGGATACAAAACTAAAAACTCACCAAATCCACGAGTACATTGGTCTCAAGAAAAGAATCGAGAAGAAGCAGATGAATCAAATTTGGATTTGGGATGCCGTCTACCTGCTATACAAACGGAGACCTCATCAAAGGAAGTAGGATGCAGCTGAAGAAAAAGCCTCCTACTATCAAATCAAGGAGGAACTCTACACAGCTGGAAACAAAGCAAAATCAAGTAGAATGCCCAGCTGGACATGGCACAGCTCACTGCATGCTAAAGAGACCTCATCGAAGAAGTGCTCAACGACTTCAAGAGATTACTAGAAATCCTTGAAATCTAGCCAGCTGAGAATTCGGAGCTAAGGAATGAGCTCAAGAAGAAGAATGATCAGGAGCTTGAAGATGAGAAAACACAGCTGATCAAGAAGCTGAAGATGGCCAAAGCTGAATCGTATCAAAGAATGACTCCGGCCAATACAAACACAGTGGAACCAAGCCAAGGATGTACCAAAGAGGTCGTACATAATCAAGCCGGCTCTCTAAGCTCGATCCTATCAAAGAAGAAAACGCTCGGCAACTCCAAGCCCAAGAAAAGAAAGAACTCCCAAATTGATCACAGAGCTTAAAGGCGACAGATAAATCCCATTGCCGGAATCAAAATCAAAGACAGAATGTCATCCAGCACAGACATCAAGGTCAACTAAAAAGACAGCTGAGAAGGATCTCAGCTGGTTATAAAGCTGAAAATCAACCGAGCTTCACAACAAGATTCCAGCAGACGGGATATCAAACTAGATATCAAAGAAGAAAGGACCATTTCAAGGACCAATCTGAAGTATCACTCACAAAAGATAAGGACAAATCTGGGTTATCAATGGAACCCTCAACAACAAAGTCGGACCCAATCACAACTGGGTGTCGAAGGAGTGATAACAGGTCAAAGAGGGACATGCGGATTCAGAGGAGTCATCAAGCGTACTGTGAAAGAAAGACAGCTGGTGATCAAAGCTCATGACTCACCTCAAAGCTCTTCAAAGAATATGTCAAGCGTACTGGTCCCAGGTAACCTTTGGTGATATCTCGAAAGGATACGTCAAAGGATTTAGCTCATTTGAGACAAATAATAATAATATCAAATGTCTCTTATGTTGATGGACTTTAGCATAATCTTTTGTCCATCAGCCAATTGTTGTGATAACGTTTTTCCTGGTGAGGTCGATGCAAAGAACAGGAAATCGAAGATTCTACCCCACAAAGAAACAATGAACTCAGCTAATCATGGAGCAACTGACCTCATCAAAGAATTGAGCCAGTAATGAGAAAATTCACTCAAGTGAAGTAGGAAGTAGCTGAGAAAAGAAAGCCACATACTATCAAATTCAGGGGGAACTCCACCGAGCTGGAAATCGACACAGCTGTGATATCAGCTGAGGGCAAAGTCAATCCAGCAGAATATTCAAGTGGAGAATCAAGAGAGAAATCCAGCTGAACTATCAAATGTCATCCTCTGGATATCAAACAAAGCTAGATCAAACATGGATCGCAGAATCCAGAAGAGGAATCAAGCTGAGGGGGAACTCAGTTCAGCAGATTCACCATCAATTTGTATCAACAATTGATCTCATCCCGAATCCAAAGAAGATCTTCAAGAAGAGCATCCAGCAGGAAATACTCAGCTGGATCACCGTGTGTCATCAAGAAGGAATCGGACACAGCTGGACTAACTCAGCAGGAACCCCAAGGATTTCAAAATGAATTTATCAAGTCAGGGGGAATCAAACCCAGCTGATAAAACCCAATTGGTTTATCCAATTGAGGGAGAACCTCGCAAACGGTGTCTTTCAGCAGAGAAAGAAAGACAAGATGACTCAATCCAAACTGAGTCATACAGCCATCAATTGGTATCAGCCGAAAAAGGAAGAGCCAAAATGCATCAATTGGTTTTAACTCCAAGCTGACTGGAGTTACCTCAAACGGGAAGAAATTATTGCCAGAACGCTGCCGTCAGACCTCGACTCCCCGCCCTCCTAATATCTTTTTGATGAACCAAAAAGGGGGAAAGAGTGAAAGATAGGACAGAAAAATGGAAATAAAAAGGGAGAAAGGATTGAACAGAAAAGGAATTTAAGAGAGCCTAATGGCGAGCTAGAAAGGCAACTGGAGAAAGAGTGCAAACTCTCGTCAAGGCATGTGGAGCAGCCAGGAAGAGTTTCGTTAGGATTTTTGTTTTGTATTTTTCTGTAAAAGTTTGTAAAGGTTTTGGCATCATCAAAAAGGGGGAAATTGTTGGGAAAATTAATAGAGTTTTGATTGGATACCAAAACCCAGCTGACCCCAACCAAGTAGATGAATGTACAAACTTTGTGTTGTTTCCAGCTCACCTGTTTGAGCTTATAGAGTTTCATAGTTTACAGGTAGATTCGCTGAAGACAGCAGAAGACACAGCTAAGCAGACAGCTCAAAGAAACTCAGCAGAGCGGACTCAGCAGAGCAGACTCAGCAGAGCAAGACCAAGCAGAGTCAAAGATCCTGCAGTATCAAGACCCAGCTCAGTGACGGAAACCCAGCTCAGTATCAAAGACCCAGCTCAGTGTAAAAGACCCAGCTTAGTGTCGATGACACAGCTCAGGTCTAAAACACAGCTCAGGTCAGTGACACAGCTCAGGTTGAAGACACAGCTCAGGTTGATGATACAGCACAGGTCTAAGACACAGCTTAGAAGTCAAGACACAGCAGAGTCCAAACAGCTGAAGATACAGCAGAGACGCTTAGCAGCTCGAAGACGAAGACCTTCTCCAAGACAAGATCCCGATGTCAGAAGATCTTGTCTGACGAAGTCAAATCAGAGAAGGAATAGCTTCTGCAGATACAGACCTACGTCGTAGGTAAAGGCCAGAAGTCAACAAGAGTAGGTAAGATTCAAACGGCTCTCTTCCAACGGCTAGTTTGAATCTTCACCTATATATATCTCTCCTCCACCATTGCTGGAGAGTGACTGACAAGACGACTGAAGAAATAGAAGAAAACAGAAAAATGAACAACGATCTTCAAAGCCAAATCTTTCAAGAACACCCAGCCAGTCAGCTGTGTTCTTAGTTGTTCACATATTCAGTCATAGGCAGATTAGATCAGAATAAATATCTTAAGCCTAGTTTGAACGAGTTCATCATACTCCTTGTTCTTAATTGTAAGAACTCGTTCATAGTTGGAAAACCATACCCAAACCCAAACCCAGAAAGGTTAGGTAAAGGTACGCTTGCTCGAAGCGTGTAATTCGAGTGGATAGGTTCTTCAGTACCCGTAAACTGAAGGTGTATAGGCTTGACAGTGCCCGCAAACTGTTGGAACACAGCTCGGGTTAGAGTTGTGAAGTTGCTTGGTACTTGGAAACCAAGTGGTAGTGAATTACCAGTGAATCTGGTCGTGGATGTAGGAGGGGTTACTCCGAACCACGTTAAAGATGCTCTTGTTATTTATCGCTTTGTTTTATGCATGTTACTAACTCTCATAAGCATACATTTCAATCTGCATAAACTGACTAACTGAAAAGTGAAACAGAGCTTTGCAATATAATTTGAAGCAACAGACGGACTTTCCAAATCCACCACATTCCGCACACAGCCAGCTGTGTCGATCAAGCTGCCATCCAGCTGGATCGAACACAGCCAGCTCACTCAAAAGAGTTTTAACTTGGAAAAGTTTTTAAACCTTGGTGTATTCACCCCCCCCTCTACACCAAGGTATCCGTCTTGGGACCAACAATTATTATTATTATTATTATTATTATTATTATTATTATTTTAAGCACCAAATCTCTATTTTTTTCATTATTATTATTCTTGGTGGTCAAGCAAATTTTTTTTTATCTATTTAGAGTTCTAATACAATTAAAGTACTTGTCGTGTAAAGTAAAATAATTAATTTCCTCTTAGCCTTATCTTTTCTTTCACGGTTGGAATTCAAATTTGTAAGGCCTTAATACTCATATTTTTATTCTATTAGTAATTATATATATACGAATATCTAGTTTTTTTGTAAGTCCTTGTGCAATAAGAATAAATGTATAACTTTACATACACACCAATTCTTATGTTCAGATCTTTTAAATGATCAAATCCTTCTTCTTTTGAGATAATCTTCAAATAGTCCATGGTTATCTTCTCTACCTCAACTAGTTGTATAAATAGAGGGTACTTTCATTCTAATCTCACACTCTCAAAACGATTTCGAAAAAAAATATACGAGTTTAGATTCTAAGCCTCAAGAGGTATTTCACTCTTTTCCTTTGCTTTCCTTTCCTTTCATTTTATGCGGCGTTTCTTCCTTTCTGATTGTATGCCGATGAGAGTTTTCTCAGAATATAAATAGAGATAACAAAGCTACGTGTTTTAATTATGCCTACCCTTAGACTATCTACTAGGTTGAGAAAGTTAACTTTTCTGCAAACAATTCTTAGGGTGTCTCCAACGGTGGGTTCCAAAATTTGGAACCCACCAAATACACCATTGTGTGAAAAATAAACTAGCTCCCAAATTGGAAACTAGAAACCAGCTCCCAAAATGAAACTGGTGGTGGACGTCGTTTACTATCAAATAATTCCTGCAACCTGCTCAGAATTAAATTAGTATAGCAACAAGCAGGGTCGAACCACAGAGAACGGGAATTCACCTATTTTTCCTATAAATTCAGTTTTGGTGTAGCCACCACGCCTTAAATTGAGAGATTTTAATTATAAACTAAGAAGACAAAGAAATTAACTAAAATAGCAAACGAGAATATAATCAAAAGAAAAGCAATCCGGCTTCGAATAAATCCACACTAGTCTAGACTCTGATCATCGATGCAAAGATTAATTAATTCCCAAGAACCAACCAGTTATAGGATACCGTGAACGCAGCGGACATACCCCAATTCCTACGTACTTTATCGATAGTTAGCTGTAGACGCCAGACCTAACTATTTCCCTTATTAAAACACAACCTAGCTGGAGACGCCAGACCTAGATTGCTCTAATAGCTTTTAGATTTGAAGGAACCCAATTTAGACGAATTACCCAAGAACGCAAGTAATAACCCGTCTACCAATTTATTCCTACTACGAACATGGTAGCTTTATCACTAATTAGCCCTATTCCAATAATTACGGATTGAGGGAACTAATTGACTGTAATCCAATTAAATCTAAGTTGATCAGGCTTAAATAAAATCGGAATTAACTTTAAACACAAGGAATAAATCGAAACCCTAGGAAATTAATTATACGGACAATTAGATCTCACAGATTATTAAACTAGTGCTTCAATATTCTCGCCGAATTAAGAAATTAGCTACTCATAATAATGAAACTAAACATAATCATATAATAAAAAGAAAGCATAAAACTAATCTATTGAATAATAGTCACCAGAAATTGAATCTCCAATATGATGCAAGTCGAACTCTAGAACTAAGATATCAAAATAAAAATAAGAATAAATCCTCCAAGTCTTCTGCTCTTTCCGTCCATGCTAATGGCGGCTGAATAGAAAAATAAAGGTATAAAAAATTCTAATTGAAAAGTTAATCTATCATCCTTAACCTACACGGCTAATCAATTCCTCAATATAAAGAATTGAAAATAACTTTCCTTATTAACCGCAAACTCAATCTAAATAATCTAGCAAAATAATAATTAAATAATAAAAATAAACTCTTAAAATAAAAGGTATCTAAAATATAGTCCATGTATTACAAAATAAGTCCGGCCCATTCATTATCTTCCAAAATTGCACATAAATTCTCCTTCTCGATTTCTCTCGTCCAAATTCATATGCTCACGAACTCTTCGATTCCTACATAAAAATACATAAAAAGTGCAAATTATACCTAAATAAAACCATAGAAAAATTAATAATATGAACAATCAAAATACACACATCAACTGGCTTCAAGAACGAAAAGGTGGGCGGTTTCACGCGTCACCCACGGCGCGTGCAAGACACGCGCGCCCTGGTTGGCGCGTGCAATCCACGCGCGCGTGGGGGCGCCGACACTTTTGACTTTTTTTTCTTCTGTTTTTTCACCTTTTTCATTTTGAGTTTTTTTATAGTTTTTCTTAAATACGGACCTATTAGTTTGTCTAAAACATATCGAACATATATCTTATATTAAAGATCACGACGGGAGCTTTAATTCGACATAAAAAATCGTAAAAATCCGATTTGAAACGAGCAAATGATGACATTTTAAAGTTCAAAGCTAATAATTTATAAATTATATGTATAGATATATAAAGGTAGTGTGTATTATAGTGGACCCTTTAAATAGTAGAAACTGGTTTCATTGTTGTGGAAGGTGTTTATATAAAAAAATAGGTGGGTTCCAAAAGCTGATGTGGCGCTGATGTGGCAGTTTGGAAGCTGAAACTGGTTTCTACCATTGGAGGCACCCTTAGCCATACATTTTGTTTCATTTAATATATATATTATATGTGTGAATAGAGCTAATAAAGAAATGTCAGAATTGTATGTTTTAATAATTGATAAGTAAACTTTTGTGTAAAGATGTATATCGATATATGTATATAAGTATATATATGTGCGTATTGTGTGTGTCAGTTTATGTTTGCAGATAAGACTAATTGGTTGTTAATGTGTTCGATGCATTTTATAGTTTTGAGACACATAGGTCAAAAGTTGTCAAAATGATTTCTCTCTTTTAATAGATAATAAGTTCTTTTAATACATATATATATATATATATATATATATATATATATATATATTCATCAAGTTATAAAGAAATCAATGATTTTTCTTATTGATATCAATTACATGATCTTTATTCTATTTAGGATATAAGCCTATAGATATATGGATATAATTATGTACTTCATACAATAAGCTAGTAAATAAGACGTTGGAAAAATAATAAACATGTTTTGAAGTGATACCAAAACCCAGCTGAACTCAATCGAGTAGATGAATGTACAAACCTTGTGTTGTTTCCAGCTCACTTCTTTAGAGCTATTAGGTTTTCTAAGTACAGGTTCAACACATCAGAAGACACAGCTAAGCAGACACAGCTGAGGAATTCAGCAGAGCAGACCAAGCAGAGTCAAAGACCCGGCAGTATCAAGACCTAGCTCAGTGACGGAAACCCAACTCAGTGTCGAAGACCCAGCTCAGTGTTAAAGACCCAGCTTAGTGTCGATGACACAGTTCAGGTCTAAGACACAGCTCAGGTTAATGACACAGCTCAGGTTGAAGACACAGCTCAGGTTGATGATACAACTCAGGTCTAAGACACAGCTCAGAGTCGAGACGCAGCAGAGTCGAAGACGCTGAAGACACAGCAGAGACGCTTAGCTGCTCGAAGACGAAGACCAACTCCAAGACAAGATCCCGGTGTCAGAAGATCTCATCTGACGTGGTCAAATCAGATGAAGAATAGCTTCTGCAGATGCAGACCTACATCGTAGGTGAAATGCTATAAGTCAACGAGAGTAGGTGAGATTCAAACGGCTCTCTTCCAACGGCTAGTTTGAATCTCCACCTATATATATCTCCTCCACCATTGAAGAGAGTAGACTAGTGACACGACTGAAGAAATAAAAGAGCCAACAGATAAACGAACAACGATCTTCAAAGCCAAATCTCTTAAGAACACCCAGCCAGTCAGCTGTGTTCTTAGTTGTTCACATATTGAGTGATAGGCAGAAAAGATTAGAATAGAACTATCTTAAGCCTAGTTTGAACGAGTTCATCATACTCCTTGTTCTTCATTGTAAGAACTCGTTCATAGTTGGAAAACCCAAACCCAAACCCTTCTACCAAGAAAAGGTTAGGTTAAGGTACGTCTGCTCGAAGTGTGTAATTCGAGTGGCTAGGTTTTTATAGTACCCGTAAACTATAAGTCAGGTTCTTCTGTACCCGTAAACTGAAGGTGAAGGCTCTGGTTTGAGCTGAGGACGTTTCGATACAGTACGCGTAAACTTGTATCCAGCTTGAGGAACTGAGCTGCAACGCTTGCTGACTGCGCATAAAGTCAGTGGTATCCTTAGTGGATTACCAGAAGGTTTCTGGTCGTGGACGTAGGAGTAGTTTCTCCGAACCACGTTAAATAGCTTTGTTCTTTCCTGTTTTATTTATGCATCCAGCTAACACCTCATAAGCATTCCATCAAGCTACATAAACTGACAAACTGAAAAGAGAAACAAAGCTTTGCAATATATTTTGAACATACGGACTTTCCAAACCTACCAACTTCCGCACACACACAGCCAGCAGTGTCGATCAAGCTGTCTTCCAGCTGGATCGAACACAGCCAGCTCACTCAAAGAGTTTTAATTGGAAAAAGTTTTTAAACCTTGGTGTATTAACCCCCCTCTACACCAAGGTATCCGTCTCGGGACCAACATAAGAGCCCGTATGTTTGTTAATTTATACTAGTAATTTATTTTCTTTATTATTTGTAAGCATGCATCTTGATTTTCCATAATTATTTTAGGATCGGCGCGCAGGACTTAATTGTTTAATTTGCAAGTTTTTCCAAGTCGAGTCAAGAATGTTAAGATGGGGTTAAAGTTGCATTTTAATAGTTATCCTTATTATACATTTTGCACAATTTATACGTGTGATATGCAGGCAGAGCCTTCGGGCTAATTCAGTAAAAAAAAGTTAGCCTTCAGGCTATTTGAGACTAAACAGTTATAGCCTCCGGGCTACGAGACAATAAAGTTAAAGCCTTCGGGCTAGCAGCTAAGCATTCGGGCTACCAGACATTTAAACATTGCTTTCGGGCGATGTGATTAAAGTTACAATTTTTTTTCATATATTTTTATTGTTTTAACTTATATAATTTGGATAAAAGCACCCCACTGAGTTTATAGTACTCACCCCAAAATTATATCTTTTTCAGGAGAGGACTCGGGCGATGATCGGCGTGGCTCGTGATGATGGTCAATTATCAAGAAATATTAAAAATAAATACTAGGGTTTATATTCTCAGTTGAACAATTTATATTATTTTATTTTCCGATGTATTTTTTAGTTAAATATTTTATTAAGTTTTCATTAATAATGTTCCTTTTTATTTAAATGAATTGGGGCGTTACAGATAGTGTACGTAATTTGAATAAAAAGACATAAATAATACTCCTTCCGTCCCAGATTAGTGTGGTTTTATATAAACGTAAACAGATTTGCCTTACTTCTCTCCTATGTGGCACCCATCTAATCGCTCGAATTCTATTTATGTAAATTCTTCAATTTCTTGAATTATTAAGCATAAAATAATAGATTTTAAATATTAATTAAATCTTCTATCCCACCTCGCCTTTTCAATGAAACTCCACCTATTGGAAAGCCCATATACTCAATCAATGTGTATTTTCTTAGCCTTTGCACTACAAGTTTAATTTGGCTTATTAATTAGTTGACCAAATAAATAATTATATTTTTTATTAAGAAATTTAATTTGACTAATATGTTTATTTTTCCTACATCGTTCTCCAATAGACTTCATCTATTGGAGAAACTAAATAAATATTTAGAATGCATTGAATTTTAATTACCTTTCAGGTACCCTAACTTCATTTTAATCCATAGCTTTTTGAGTATGTGCATTTTATTAATGCCGGGAGGAAGAATGGGTTTAATCTTCTATTCCTTACGGTTTTGATAAAATATAGAATCATGAAATTTAGAATGATAAATATGAATATACCAATCAATGACGCTACCCCAGGTGAGCCCATGATTCCTATATAAATTCTAATACAAGATAAATACATAGTCTTATTTTTATTGAGAAATTTAATTCGATCAATTATTAAGTTTGCCAATTAAATAATTTTATTATATTTTCTAATAATAAATATTAATACACATAATTAATTATTGTAATAAAGACCACACTCTTGAAAAATCTATATAAATACTCAAAAATCAAAATCAATGTGTATTTTTTCATGTCGCAATTATTTTACATAGCTAATTTAATTTAACCAATTAATTAATTGACCAAATGAATAATTTTAATTTTATTGTAAAATTTAACAACTTTGATCATTTTGGCCAAATAAATAGTTTTCTATATAATAATTGACTATTGGCCAAATAATTCTTAATATTAGTAATATATTATTAAATATTATTTATTATTGTATCCACCAATAATAGAATTTGGGAGAATTTCCAAGTCCAGCTCAATATGAATCGCAATTTGAAAATTTAGGATTTGAATTGGGGTACTCTAGGTCGATTCTCCTTAATTAATTACATTTATTTATCTATAAAAAAAAATCCTATTTCCAAACTATTTCATTTAATTGATCACTTAAAGATGAATATAATCTCCAAGCATCGCTATTTATATAAGATAACTTCATTTATTTAGAACAGTACTACTACTCAAATGAGACACACATCAGGTTGGAATGAGGAGAAAATTTACCTGATAACACAGTGCCACTCTAAAACAGGTAAACAGAAAATGTTTAGATTGATGGTGTCTGTTGTTATCTATCATCTGTGGATAGAAAGGAATAGAAGAAGGTTTCAAGCGACCCAATGCAGAGCTGAAGATGTGGTAAAGACATGTCAGATGCAAATGGCCATTTGCTGTCATAAGGATCCAAAGCTATCTAGATTTTTGCTTGCTTAATGTTGTTATAGATAAGCTCCTTTGTTTCTTTGTTTGAGGGTTGAATCCTGTTTTGTCATGCTTATTTGGTGAAATAAAATTCTTATTTACCAAAAAAAAAAAAACAGTACTACTACTCAAAGGAGATTAGAAAATAATATTTTAAATAATATTATACTCTAAAACAATCACATTCATTTAGAATAATGTTGTTTATTTTGTTCACACCATTTTTCAATGGGACTCCATCCATTCGAGAATCTAAATAAATACATAGAATTTATTTCGCAACACCGATTTAATTTGATCAATTATTATTGAGTTGGCCAAATAAATAGTCATATTTTTATTGGGAAAATTAATTCGGCCAATTATTAAGTTTGCCAATTAAATAATTTTATTATATTTTCTAACAATAAATATCAAGATAGATAATCAGTTATTGTATAAACTTACATTTAAAAATTTAGATAGTTTTATAAATTTAAACGAGTTTGTATAATGAACGAGTATTATTGTACGAGTTTGAAACGAGAACGAATAGTAAAATTAATTTTTAAATTGATTTGCGACATGTATGAATATATAAATTCTAAATCAGCTTCTTAGTCAATCAATATTTAAAAATATATATAGAGAGAAAGAAGTGACAACATAAACTAAATATTTTTTAAATAAAAAATAAAATATAAAATATAATTAATTTCAAAATATGGTATTTTAAGAATAAATAATTTTATTATAATATTTCTTTTCAATAAAAAATAGAAGATTATAATTTTGAGATATAAAATTGAAACAAACGGAATACACAAAAAACATGTGTTGAATTTTATATTTAATTACTTATTTATTATAATTTTAATCGGATTCATTTACAATTTCCATTTTTCAAAAATCTTAAATAACAAGGGACTTCGCATGGATTTTTTTGTATATTTCACTAATTGCATAGTATAACTGGATTATTTATACGTGCTAAGAGGTACTCCCTCCGTCTCATATAAGGTGACGCATTAATTTTGGATACGTGTATTAAAGAGAAAGATATAAAGTGGTTAAAGTGATAGGGTCCACAACTTTTTTTGAGATACTATTTATTTCTATTTTGGGTATGTGTCATCTTATATGGGACACTCCAAAATGAAAGACGTGTCACCTTATATGGGACGGAGGAGAGAATATTTGAATAACGACAAATGTAATATCAAATTAGACGGGTGACTGCGTTAATCAAAATTCTTACGTAGATTTTTCTTCATTTTCCTATACTTATTTTTTCTAAAATCTAAAATAAAAGTAATTTCACATTGATTTTTTAGAAGACTTCACCAATTGGAGAATACAATTGAAATTATTAGTATGCACTAAAATATATTTATATAACATCTGAGATGATTTCAAATTAAACGAGTGGTCATGTATATGCTTTCGTGAATTTTCCTCATTTTCTACTCATATTTTTTTTCTTCTAAAAACTCAAATAAAAGGAATTTCATATTGATTTCTTAAAAGACTTCATCAAATGGAACCTAAATAAAAGGAATCACATTTTCTTTCGATATTCTATTCCTATTTTTCTTAAATGTTTGATACATGAACAAGAGTAAATTACTATTTAATTGAGTTCATGATGAGTAAATATATTAATTTAAATTAAACGGCTTTCACATATTGTATGATTTCGGTACATCTATATAATCTTAAATTCATAATTAAACGAGTTCCATAAATTGTATGAACTTCAAACTGATACTTCAAATTTAATTTTAATCTTTTATTATTTATATTATTCATTATTAATATTTACTTTATTGTGTTTGTATTTTAATTGAGACAAATAACCTATTATTTATAGTTTATTATTTTGACATTTTATATTTAAACATGTTTGATTAATGACGAATATTACTGTAGGGGATGAAACAAATAGAATAATTACTTATTAATCGGATTTAAAATATGCACGATTATATATTCTAAACTGGTTTGGGTAGCTGAATCATGGCCTCATCATCTTGGTTCATCGATATCCTCTACCACAATCAACGACTTAGAGTGACTGGATGCTACATTCGGTTAAATAACAAAAGAAACCAACGATTTTCTTGAATTTAATTAGCATCTAAAGATATTGACCTTGAAAAAAATTTCTATAATTTTCAATCATATTGCATCTAATAATTTAGTTAAATAATAAATCCCCGTCGATTTTCGACGGGTTACGCACTAGTTTTAGTAAAATGACTTAACCTATCTCCAAATCATCATCATTTAGTTCCATTTTTTGTTTTGTTTTTTTTGTTTTGTTTTTTTTTTGTGGAAATTAGATTCACATGATTTCCAATGACATAAGACTTGTACTACAATTCAAATTTAAAGAAAACAGTTAAATTCATTAAGTTGTATAAACGTTAATTGAATAATCAGCATTTTCGTATAGGAAGAAGTATCCTAACATAAATAATAGTACTACATATTACACGTTCCTATTGGGCTGTATTGTTTATGAGGCGGCCCGCTCCAAGCCTGAGTTGGGCCAATGGGCCTGTGCTAAGGGTTGGGCTTCGTGTATCATAGGCTACCACAGCCATAACTGTTACACATATAGTACACAAATATCTTATTATTTTATCAAAGCAGAATTTAGAAAGAAAAACAAACAGTATCTATCATATATACTATCAAATACCTCAATTAGAAATCCCAATGTAAACAATGAACTCAACGTGGCCATAAAAACTCTGAAACTCACACCCTCAAACAAAAAAAAAAAAAAAGGAATATCAGTAACTTACCAACGAATTGAGAGAGAGAAGAATTTGTGGTGTCTAGTAATGGTAGATATGATCGGTGTACATATGGGCCGTCATATTCAAGCCTTTAAGCATTGGTTCCCCATTCTTGTTAAAGCTAAACACACACAATCCACCATTGTTCACATCCATTGCTCTGAACCTGAATGAAACAACATATCATTTTACGAACTCACTTGTTCGACTATTCCCATTTCTCAAACTCAATCAAACAAAACTTACCTCTCTGGGCCAAGTCCAAGAGCTGTGCAGATCAATGCCCTCAAGATTGATTTATGAGTCACAACCAAGAAATTTTCTCCCTGTCCCTCAACACGGCCGGAGAAATTAACATGCAAGTATACATCCAAAAAATAATATGAAAGTAGAGGTATATATAATCGAGAGATAATATTAATATCATACCGGTGTAAGTAAGATTTCCAACCAAGCTTCACGAGCTCTCTCCCACAGTTGATCTACTACATAAACGCCGTTGATGCAAAGATTGGAGGGATCTTCTCTCCATTGTACAAATTCCCTGGGATATAACTTCCTGGCATCCACTGCCTCCATTACATAATAAATTTCATATAACTAAAATTTCACATGCACATACTCATGAAGGATCAAAGGGGCTTAAATGAGACAGACCATTTTTTAGGCCTTCGAGAAAATACAAATGAGCCTCCTTCAGAGAGTCAAGATAAACCAAAGGCTGCTCCTTTCCTTTCCATAAGATTTCAGCAGTATACTGCATAATGAACTGCCAGTTTGAGAGGCTGAGGAATTATAAAGCCCTCCAACAAAACCAATTGAACCATAAACTAAAAAGCACCTTGGCACGAGATATTGGACTTGAAAAACACTGGTCAAAGTGCATATCACTTAAAGCTGTCCGACATCTTTCTGCTTGTTTGATGCCTTCTTCAGTTAGGACCGACAGGTCTGAGCTGCCCTACATGCATGACGACATAATATGCAGCTATAACACTCAAGAATTTAGTATTAAACAGAAAATGCATAGACGGTAATCATATTTATGTATAAGTTCATCCATGGAAATTATTTTAAGAATATTAGGCTGGTGTATAAATAAATAAATAAAAAAGAAATCAAGCTGGCGACACAACAAAGAATCAACTCCAAATAAGGAGGTTTTAAGAAGCATAAATGTGACATTAAAATTTTCTTGCAACAAAATATATGTAACAAAGAACAAATATCATGTTACACGTATCATGTGATATAAATGGGGCAAATAAATTCCAATTGAAAGATTTGAAAAGACTATGGAAACAAAGAAGTTGACAAGTATATTGATTGGTAGAATTTTTTGAAGCCAAAAGGGCAGCAAATTCAGAAATAAAACTGAACTTCATAAACATATAGTTGTAATAATAAGCTCTGTCGAGTAAGAAGGTGAATAGAAGAGACAAGACCATAAACAGGAGTTGGGAAACAAACCTGAACTCTACCTTCTTTATTCCAAGTGCTATAACCATGCCGAACTAGAGTTACCTTCTTTGGAGAAGACAACAATTTCTGAGTAAGTGAAGTATTAGCTCTCCCAAAATCATATGCGCCACCAGTCAGCGAAGCGTTTTTTCGAGATAACTCTGTGATTAATGACTTATGGGGTCATGCAATCATCTTAGAGAAACCAAACTTGGAAATTGTAGAAGACATTATAGGAAAAGAAATGTGTGTTTCTTTTTATTTATATCTAATTTCTAGTTGTCATGAAGGTGAAAGACTCGGTCTCAAGGCACTGCCAGTGCCAATCATCTCTTGGAATTTCAGCATACTTCTTGGGAACAAATGTACTTCTTCAATAAAATCATTCAACCTTAGGTTCATTGAAATGGCTTTTTCGGAGTATAAAATACAACTACAATATGACACTCTTTTAGCAGTTTCTCTATCAAACTCGCAAGAAATAGACTTAGATATCGACTACAATATGACACTCTCTTAGATGCAGTAATAGAATGCATCATCTACTTTAATCTATACCAATTGACAGCAACAGAATACATAAACAAATCAGTTGAAAACAGAAAATATAAACCTCAGCAAAATTGTGTTATTGACAAGTAAAGAAGCATTTGTTTGGTCATAGATTCTATATCATATCTGAGAAACCATAACTATTTTGCCAAAACTAAAATCAGTTAAGACAGCAAAAAAATTGACTACAATTTATCCGAGTTTTCTAAACTTGCCCTTGCTAATACAACATCAAAAGCAGCAGCCAGCAATATTAGTTACCGTTTCAGATTCACTAACGATTTTATCAGCACCAGTTCTTGATTCATGAAAAATAGAAAAACAGAGTAAAAATCGAGAAAACCGAAGTTACCAGTGGCGACGGAATAATCGGGAGCGGAAGACGAGCAACAAATTCGAACAGATGGGCCTAAGCAAGAAAGAATTTTTGGAGGTTTTCTTGATTCTCCAATGGCGGAGTTGGACAGGAAGGGATTGAACACAAGATTACAACTCATTGCAGAAAGCTGTATCTATTCCAGTTTTCTGTTTTTATAATTCACCAGTTATTTCCTGCCTGTGCTTGAGAATTGACACGCTCCCTTCAATTTGAGGGCGATAAATTTAGCCGAAAATCTCAATGCAAAATTGCAGGGTGTCGGGATTTAGGAAGGCTGACCATTCATTTTGTAGTTGTATGGATTATATGAAATCTATCTATAAAGAAAGGTAGAGGTGTGGATTTTAATTTGATAATAATAAGTTGGGCTTTATATTTATTGTTGGATATTATTCTCAAGACCGGAATATTCTTGTTTTAAAGACTTGTGTTCTGCCTCACGATAAAAATAATGTCACTCCTGCTGCAAATTTAATTTATTTTTGTGAACCGGAAGAGATAATTGAAACATGATAAAGTAGTACAAGTTAATCTATTCTTGATTCTTGAATAACAAAATAGTTGAAACACACCTAATAATCATAACTATTACTACTATATATATTGCATATCCATAATACATGGTGAGATTCCGAATGAAGAAAAGCAACAAAAATGAAACCAGCATCATGTTCATGCCTCCCAAATTTACCAAATAATACAAGTGGGAATAATATTCTGATAGAAATATAAGGAGAAGAGAAGGTAAATTAATTAAGTGTTGGTGAGAGTGAAAAGATTCATAACATTGTGAATGGAGTAGAGAAGTATGAGGATATAAGCAAGGAGAGCCACAAGACCAGCAACCATAGCTCCAGTAACATGATCACAAAATTTAGGGACTTGATCACAAATTGGCAGCCAACCTGCATGGCTGTTCCCTTTCTTCCCCACTTCCCCTATCGCCAAACATGCCGATATGCTCGAAATCAGCAGCAATGCTATCATCTGCACCATCAATACATTTACAGCTTTTACAAAAATTTATCCCAGAAAAAAATATTATTATTAAGTGCAAATTAATATGCTAGCTGTCCTCACCAAATCAAGAAGCAAGATGAAGTGGCCGTATGAACTCTTAGAAGGGAAGAAGAGCATTATGAGGGTGTAGCCAGCTGCAACTGCGTTCATCAATACGAAGTACCTGCAGCAAACATACTAATTAATTATCATGCATTTCCAAATTAAGACTAGTATTTATTTACTAAGTTGATGATGAATTATATTATACTGACTTGAATGTTGGGGAGTTGGTGTATTTGGCTTGGAATTTCATGTTGAAGACTTGAGCGGAGTCCTCGCTCGTGACCATCACCGCCGCTGCTGCAACAGCGGCTCCCAAGGCCACCAACCTCAGCACCACCATTGGAATCGTGCTCTTGGACAAACTCATTGCTTCTCTCAGAATTGTTGTCTCATGCAACAAAAATGAATTGAATATTCAATGTTTTTTAATTTGGCTCTTTTTTTGTTTTGTATGTAATTGAGATTTGTGTAGATATTAAAGAGGGAGGAGAAGATGAGTTAGGAAAGGCAGATGAGTGGGAGATTTTATTTGTGTAGAGGGTCAATCTCTAGGTAACCTATAATGTGGCCACCCCATATGTTTCGCCATTTGTGGCTTTTTCTTGAACTCGCCAATCCATTTCCTTTTAAATTATAGCCATATATAATTACTTAGTTACTTGTTGCCCCCGGAATATTATAAATATTATTTAAATTATTATGACGATACTAGGATTAATTAGTTTAGTGTTGAACTTGAAGTCCATATTGTGATATAGGAAGTATTTTAATTGAGGTGAATCAATTGAGTTGTATTGTTGCGGTTCTGCAGCTCAACATAAGATTGTGAGAGGGTACGCTCCTTTTCCACGTACTAGCAGAAATTAGGTTGAAAAATATATAACTCTTATGAGTAAATGCATCGTCCACAAATATTTTGAGAGAGAGAGAGAGAGAGAGATGGTTTGATGGCAGGCAAAGTATTTGTGTCGTCACTTGTCAGTTCAACTACCTACCGATTGAGTGTGTACGGCGCTTCACCTACAGTATCAGCTACATTAGATTGTTTATATACAAATACAATATAGAATTGATGACTAATTAATTGTATTATACATATGTAGTCTTCATTAGGCCATGTTTTTTGTATATCTAGTCTTCCATATATGTGTTTCATGTTCGTGGCATTTTCTTTCGAAGCAAACTAAAGAGAATGCCGCATCTTCATTTGAGTAGTGGAAACTTGAGAGGTTATATATTGATCTAACAGGATTCAAGGCAAAAACATTTGAGTTTAGTGCTTATTATCCGATACGTGGATGAGATCCCCTAATCCACTTTTTGTGTCTCACAATCAAAATTACATAATTTCAATATATATATATATATATATATATATATATATATTCCTAATTGAGGTTTCAAGCAGTTGAACTAACCCAAGTCATGGCTCTCCATTCTCTCTCTCAAAAGTCAACCCACATGCCATACTTATCTTGTGTTAGAGAAAGATTCTAAAAAAAATGTGATTTTTGGTGTTTGTGGCATCAGCATCACTTAAAACAATCTTTGATCTGAAAAGGAAAGTGCAGTACAGCTAAATATCATTGCATTTTCTTTCTAAGCAAACAGAAACAGGGGAGGGCACCACACATTCATATGAGCAAAAATTGGTAAATCTACGAAGAAGAATGATACGAGGAAACTGCATAGTTTTGCTAGAACAGACTTGCACAAATCCAGCAGACGAATGTAACAAACTGAGAAACTCGTTCATGAAATGAGAGTTTTCAGAAGATTCAGAATTGCTATACGACGATTTTTTACATAAAAAGGTTACTTAGGACATATTGATCAATGGAAATGATGCACCAACATTAGGAAAATCTGAGTCATCAGGAGGGAAGTCCTCATCTGAAGCATTTCCAAGAAATGATCCCAGTGTCTTTCTCAACATGCTGAAGGTCTTATCGTCCTGCTCACAAGAAAAAATGTCATTGACACTTCATCCTAGAATCTATGGTATGACAGAGCATGGCAGAAGGATATATGATTTATTTCACCTGTTTCTTCTTCTTGAGGGATTCCTCCAGTTGAGCTATTCTTGTTGCATTTGCTTTCTCCAGTTCAGATATCATGTTCTTCTCTTTCTTCCCTGTGAGCATTTGTAAGGAATTATTCTTACGTGTTCTGTATATGTAGAGTGGGAGATACGACAGGAGTTTCATTAGCTCACTCATTTGTTCATATCGCAGAAATAACTTTTCCTTCTCCTCTTCATATTTGGAAATCACATCTGTCAATAACATCAAAATATGTTACAAATATAGGTAGCTATGTTGTCAAAGTTCACTTCATTTTGAGACCATTGTTGCAGAACAAATTCAGCAAATATTGCTTAATGTTACAAGTATGTGTAAATGTAGTAGACATGTGGTGCTGCCATGAATACAGTGTGGATACTCTAATGATATATTACATCATAACTTACTTCAGGTTATCAAATTAGACCAGTTATCCATACATCACATTAGAATGGATTTGTTAAACAGGAGTTATAAGTCAGAAATTACAGAACTATTGTGACAAGGTCAGTCAGTAAGCACCTTAAGTTAACAATTTAATTTGATTCTTCTTAGTCATACAGTGTACCAAATTGGAAAGGAAGAAAAATATGTATCTGCAGAACTCAGAATTTCAGATAGACATTCAATCCTGTAATATCAAGATCTTTCAACTATCATTCCCCCTACATCAAGTTGTTCCAATCATCTAAACTTTGAACTTAGAAGTAATTCATCAAACATAATACAAAGCACTGACTAGAAAAAGTATAGACTGAAGACAGAAGATGTAGGAACATTACCTTTCAGGCATTGCAGATGTGAAAATTTTTCCTTGCAGAGTTTTTCATAAACTTCTTGGAACTTGGCAGCCTCACTCTTCAGTAAATTTTCACACTACAGAGATGCAAATACATCCAGTTAAAGTCTCAATGATGGAAAGTAGTAAGGTATTTACAATCTCTGTTGTTCACTCCACGTCGTCAGTACCTCTTTTGAGTTCTTCAAGAGACCCTTAGCAAAACTTTGCCTGTCCATTATTATGAAGAAGGATACTTAAGTTCAACCCAGCAATAACCAATTACCATAACCAGGAAAGTATGACGACAATTGTGCAAATAATATGTCATCTCACCTTTCTTTCTCGAGTTTCGATTTCAACTCATCCAAACTAGTTTTGATCTCTGAAGCCACACTGTAAACAGAATATCAGAAGTTAATTGAGCTGCCTATTACTCCTGGTCTCAGTAACAGTATGAGCCACATGCCATAATTGATAAAATGAGCAAATAACACTTGCAGATTTCTTCACTAATCTTGCTTGCTCATCTCCTCACTACCAAATTCTAGAAAATGACTCCAATTATCAACATTGTGAAGAAAATGATGTGCTTCTGTATGAGAATGTGTTCCATCCTTTCTATTGACTGATAATCCGTGTTTCCTCAGATTTCCATCAACTAACTATTTTCGAGATATATGAGGAAGTATCCTAGGTACACAAACATACTACAACTCTCTAGATTAGTGAAAGTGAACAAATAAATGAAAACATTCGAGCTACCTAGTCTTCTTATACATATATCAGCTACAAAACCGGCCTAAAGTGAGGTAAAGGATCTGCTAAATTGGATCGATAATTTCAGCTAAAGTCGTCATTTCTGAATACTTTAAAAGATAAATCCCCAATCAAACTTGCGAATTCCATAAAATTAACACCAGTTTGAGCAAAGCGTAAATTTATTCTAAGATTAAATATATCCTGAAGGATCAAGTCAACAAACATCTAAATTCAGTACGTCTAGATCGATTAATGCTGACGAGTTTTTCACCTAGAAATTGTCTCTTCGTTCTTCTTCTGACCATCTTTATGCGCTTTCTCTTTGATCTGCTGAAGAGCGCTCATAATACCTTTTATATCGCTGCATTTAGAAGAGACCGTCAGCAACACTTTTGACAAAAATTTTGGTAACAGAACAATAGTAGATCAGCTTAGAAGAAGACTTCCTTGCGAAACGCTTACACAGATATGGCAGCATCAAAATCATCTTCGACAGCGATTCTCTTTCGGCGATCCTTCAAATTCTCCGACTCAGCAGCAACTCGTTTCGTGCTCGCTTTTGCCGCTGACATTTTGAACGTCTTCTGCCCTAATCTTCAGCTAAGTGCGCAGTGCTCAGTGTCTGTGCCTATATCAACGAGACAACGAGAGAGAGAGATAATGATGCGCTTTCGAATTGGGACCGTACAAATAGCTTTCTTATTTGGCGGGAAATGTCTATTTATTTTTTATTTTATTCTATTTTATTTTTACACATGGAGGGAGAGTCATTGATTTTACTTTTTTAGTTTTATGGAGTATATATATGCATACAAATAATGTTTTTAATTATATATAATGATTTCTTTTTTTGAGCACCTGATCAGTTCCTTTTTTTATGGAGGCCCTTTAAGTACAATTTCTCTATTTTAAAATATTACTCACTCCGTCCCAATAGCAAGGTCTCACTTGCTTTGGACACGGTTATTAAGAAATAAGAGTAAAAGGAGAAAAAGTGGTAGGTCCTACTGCTTTTGAAAAGTTAATTATTTCCATTTTTGGAATGTGACCTTGCTATTGAGACAGCCAAAAAAGGAAAACGAGACCTTGCTATTGGGACGGATGGAGTATTTCTTATATATTACTAATACGAAAATAAAGTTGCCCACTCCACGGTGCTCCGTTCAGATTTTCCTTTATTCTGGTAATTTGTCTAATTTTAATTCATATATATATTCTAATTTTTATTTTTATTAATTAAAATTTTATTAATTTCATATTCTTGAAATATCACATGTTTAGCTATTAATCACATCTCATTTTTATCTTTCCATCTATTTAATTAATTTATTCTATTATGCATATTAAAATAATAATAATTTCGAAATGCATTCTTATAAATCATTATTTTTTACCTTCTTAATTCGTATATAATAATCTATAGAAAATTTGTATATGAAAATCCCTATGAAGACTAATTAAATATATTCAATCAACATGTCTATATGGAATCCTTTTTATTTTATTCATGTTTTTCTAAAAACTTCGATTAGTGCTTTCTAAAAAATATATACATTGAATCAAATGTGGGATGGGTAGGTAGCTAAAGAAAAGAACAAAACGAGAACAGTTCAAATATACTTGGAAAGAAGGATTTTTACTAATTTTAATTAATATTAACTTTGTTTAGATTTTTATCGAGTAATTTAATTAGCATAAACCAACGAGACGGTTCAAATAACATAGAAAGAATGATTTTACTAATTTTAATTAATATTACCTTGAAGATGTAAACATTTTTTTCCGTATTTTGGCAAAGATTATAGATATCGATTTAGCATGAACCAACGAGACGAATCAAATATACTTAAAAAGAAGAATTTTTATAAATTTTAATTAATATTAACTTTGTTAAGATTTTTATCGAGTAATTTAGCATAAACTAACGAGACGGTTCAAATAACATAGAAAGAAGGATTTTTACTAATTTTAATTAATTTTACTTGGAGTGTTCATATTTTTATCGAGTATTACTCAACGGATTTGAGAAGAATATGTACAGTAAAGTCACTATTTTAACCGAGATTAGGACGACCATGTAGAAAAATTAAACAAATTTAGATTTAAAAAACATAATGAATGAGTAATTGAGTATACTCGATCCATTATCATTCCTAATTATAAATTTAGATACGTGAAATAAAATTAATTTTCTAAGTTTGATTAATAATTAACACGAACAATATCACAACTTTTAAATAAGAAAACCTCTCTATGAAGACTAAATAAATATATTTAATCAACATGTCCACATGGAATCCTTTTCATTTTTTAATTCATGTTTTTCTAAAAACTTCGATTAGTGCTTTCTAGAAAATATATACATTGAATCAAATGTGGGATATATAGCTAAAGAAAAGAACAAAAAAACTTGAAGATGTAAATATATTTTTTTCCACATTTTGGCAAAGATTAGAGACAGTGGCGGACGCAGAAGTTAATATAAGGGAGGTCAAAAATTATACAATCAAAATTATTATCTATAAAATTGTATAATAAAATATACCATACAAATATTTCATAGAACTCTAATCTATATTTGGCTACTATTTGACATATTCTAAAACTTTGACTATTATGTATAATGGAACAAATTGAATAATACTCCCTCCGTCTCCCAAAAGTGTGGTTCATATTTAATTATATGTGAGGTATAAAATATTAGTTGAACCACACTAACCTAGGACGGAGGGAGTATATAACATTACTTAGCTAGGTTGTTGGGCAAGTAATAAAAATTACTCAAAAAACTTTCTTCTCTCTCGTTCATCCACTTCTTTCTTAATCTCTCTCTTTCTATCATTCATTTATTTCTACGTCAATTCTTATATCAAATTGTTACAAATTATTCCAGTGTGGCTCATTAGAATTCAAGGTTTTAAACAATTTTACGTGCAAATGTTACAATCAAATACGAGAGAAGAAGAAAGTTACAATTGAAATTAGAGGAAGAAAGATCGTTACGAAAGTATCGTTATTAGCTCATAAGAGAATAAGAAAATTTAAGAATCAATTTTATTTTTTACGTATCTTTGTATATTATTAAGGGTATATATATGTGAAATTCCCTAAAAAATATGTGCATGTTACAATTAAGGGTATATTAAGTATTTTATATTAAAATACAAGGGAGGTCAATTGCCTCCCCTTGGCCCTATGTGCATCCGCCAGTGATTAGAGATATCGATTTAACATTAATTTTAATTAATATTAACTTTGTTTAGATTTTTATCGAGTAATTTAGCATAAACCAACGAGACGGTTCAAATAACATAGAAAGAATAATTTTTACTAATTTTAATTAATTTTACTTGGAGTGTTCATATTTTTCTTGAGTATTACTCAACGGATTTGAGACGAGTATGTACAGTAAAGTCACTATTTACCCGAGATTAGAACGAACATGTAGAAAAATTCTAAACAAATTTAGATTTAAAAAAAAAATGCCTAATGAATGAGTATACCCGATCTATTATCATTCATAATTATAAATTTAGATACGTGAAATAATTAATTTTCTAAGTTTGATTAATAATTAATATGAATAATACCACAACTTTTAAATAAGATATAAAATTATTTTTAAAATATATACATATAAATTAAAACATAAAGTTATTTCCCGTCGAATTTCGACGGGCTACTTACTAGTATTCTAATAATATTAATATGAGTCATATCATTGATAGCAACTCCAACTTATTTTGCTCCGAGTATGCACATATTTGACGTGGACGGGCCTCATAATTTTGTTTTTATTTTTATTTTATGTTATCCTCTTAATTGATAATTTATATTTTTAATTATATACTTTGTTATAATTTTTGCATTGATACATTAACCTTTTTTTATTTATTTTTTGTTTGAAAGATTAACCTTTTGATTTAATTGATACATAATAATTTATCTATAATCTAATTCTAATTAAATGATATTAACAAAAATAAAGTACTATTTATTTAGTGTACTTTCTCCAACTTGTATCATGATAGCAAACATTTATGCGTTTGTTGCTGGACTCAGCCCAGGATGCATGTCAGGTTTTAACAAAATTAGTTGTTTTACATCAATTTTAGATTAAATTTGTCATATCTTATATTTTACAATATATGCAATGGCTAGTCAATTCTTTTGAATTTCGTTTTTACCACTGCATCATTTTATATATAAAATAATGTTAGTCATATGACTCATATCACTGTCTACTAGAAACTTAATTTTTAGAATTTGTATAAGAATAAAAGCTTTTGTTTTCAATTTGTAGTCTTAGTTTGAATAAATTTCAAGCTGACAAAATGGAAGTCGTAGAACTTGTCCACGTAGTAAAACGAGGCTGTGAAACAGCATGCTCGTTTCATTATTATGCAACAACCAAATCTTTTATATTACATATTTTAATTTTTATTCCAAATGATCAATACACATTATATATGTTGTATCTATAAGGATTCAATTTTAAAGGTCCAAACGCGCTTGAGTCTAATTTGATTTCCTAAAACAGAAAAGCCATACAATAAACACAATACTTAATAGTAATACTATAACATGATTTAAAATAAATGCAGTTCTCCAAGTGTGATTTACCTCTCCTGTATAGTTTGCAGACTATTGCATAGAGGTTGAATTTACTCAGTGCGTACCGAAAGTAGCGGTTGCAAGTTTCCACGACATATATAAAACAAATGCGGCTTAAATCAACACAAACAACAATTAGTCGAGCAACTGAAGATACCGGATTACCCAAAAGACATTAATATTGTCCATTTATGAGCTAGTCGCATTTGAAATATGATACTATTTGAAATCAATAAGTTTAATATAAAAAAAAAGGGTACAAAGAAAAAGTATAGTAAATTGAAGGAAAAATATATAATTCGAGATTTGGACCTTTTAATTTATTACTACTACCATTTATCGACCCATAATATCTGTGGGCTATTGAAAGTTGAAAGAGCAAAATTAAGTATAGTCTTCTAGAAGGACGATGGCAACAATTCCAAGTGAAACGAAAGGCATGTCCATGTGCGCCATATCCGGTCAAAGCGTGGAAATGACCTACAATTTTCCAAACCTTTGAGTTTGAGCACATATATTAATTCATCGTGAATCTTGGTTTAATCAGAAAACAAAAACTATTTCCGAGTATCATCATATTCATACGAATTGAGTCGGTTGAAATAACTTATAGTATTACTTTACTTGTCTCATTTTCCATACCACGGGCGATAGGGATCTTTTTCTAAAATTCTACTTTCTCGTCAGAATTTTCAGGAGATTTTTCTATCATATTAACGTGGCTGAAATTTGACATAATGTTTTTTTATTTCTTTAATACAAAGAAATAATAATAATATATTACAAAAACGAACAAGAATATAATAGAATGAATGGAGGATATTCTATCCAGTCATGAGTTGTCTAGCCGCAACATCTACGATCTATCTGTATTCATAAAATTGTGTTTGAAAATGTATTTTCAATTTTATATAGTTAAGCCATGTAGGGTTGGGCGTTGATGGATTTGAATATGACCGTGTGTAGTTTTAGTGATTTAAGATGATTATGGTAAAAATATAATTTTTAAAAATAGCATATTCCAAATAGAAAAGATGAAATATAGTCACCTGCTCCTCCAAAATATATAAATTCTTGTCACTTCCTCTAAAATATATTTTGGTTGTTAGTCGCGGCGGGGCAGCGGCACAACCATGGCAAATGGGCAATGCAGCGGCTGTGATGGTATATGAATTAGAGTTTCCTATTATACGTTATAATTATCTTTTTTGGGAATTCGAACGGGGAATGTTTTATCTTTTAGATATGGGTTGACCTTTTTCATTAGATTGTAGTATTCTAAATTTAGTACATGAATTGATATATTATGGTATTTACTCGGATATTTAATAACTTTTTTGGATTTGGGAATATAGTAAGTAATTAGTACAATTATTAAAAAAAGGCTTATAAAGTGATTATTAAAAAATGTCAAGAACTGTTATTGGTTGAAATTGCTACTGATACAGTACAGCCTTTTCTAACTTGTAAGTTCTACCAACCAATCTATTTATTTGAGTTTAATTATATAATAAGGTGAGCGAGAGAAATAAATTACATAGTTAAAATGTCAAAATTAAAATAAATTTGGTACGCGCGTGTCCATGTCCGAGCTGTGCATTGCATTTAGTCAAGGACGCCTATCCTTTTGTATTCAAAATCGATTAATCAGAAGATTACACGTAAGAATTTAAAATTTATGTGTGATTGATTATTCTATTAATCAATGCTACAAGTCGATCATCTGTCGACAAAAGAATCCAAAGAATGACTCTAAGGAAACATAAGAGTCTTAGAATATATATCCACGTGTATAATCAAATAGCCCATGCCAGTCATAAAAAAATTACAAAGCTCGCATGCATACAATTAGCCAGCACAGCACCAATATTTGATTTATATAGTCTTGGTGTTTTATTCTATCAGATGATGTTCCATATAAATGTCGATTCTATGTATAAACTTACGCGTTATTACTATTGATTAGAAAAATTCAATTTAATTTTAACTTTTATTTTTATGATAAATGATTGAATCGACTACTGCTAGACATGGCCTTCTAGAAGAAAATTGTTTTCTATCCTAATGTTGTGCTCACAAATGTTGCAATCAACTTTTAAGAGCTACCCACTAACAAATATTTAATTCTTCTTCTTTACTACCTCAAGTCAAATTTCACTTTTGTTGAACTTTTCTCTGCATTATTTTCTAAAACGGGAAATAATAGTAATATTTTGGAGTAGCACACAATTATAAAAATGAGTCTATTCGTTGGAAAATTCTATCCTACATCTACATATATATAGTATACCCACCTTTCACATGACAATATTTTAATAATACCCACATCTCATATGAAAATATTTAATATATTATTAAAATATTCTTATGTGAGAGGTGGGTGTACTACATGTACACCCTTAATAGAATTTCTCTTATTCGTATATGTGGTTTTTGCTGAAGGCAAAGAGGTTTTAAGATCTTGGAATGTTAGGTTTCAAATTTTTATTGAACATGTGAGCTATTCTCAATTTTATAGTGTCCCTCACATAATGAGTAGGTTTTATATCAATTTTTATTTTCAAATCGTATCTGAAAATAAATGAGATCCACACCGTTCCAAAATGGGAGAAAAAAAAAGTTGAGCGTATTTAAAAGTTAAAATTACAGCATCAAAGGAGCACAGATAGAGATGATAAATGTTTTAAAAGTTTATTGTCATTTTCATGTAATAAACAAATTTATGTACATGCTTTTGTTTCTATATATATGGCATCCGCCGTAACTACACAACAATGAAACATTACTTGGCAAATTGAAGTGTACGTAACTTCCACCTACAATTCAGTAATTGTCTTTTAGACATTTGGCACGTAGGTGGAATGAGTTTTTTGGCACATCATGTAATAATATTGATATTTTCATTTACCTCGACAGAATTGTGGAAGTTATAACCTTTTAGAATAGTATATATACAATGCTATAAAAATATTATTTTTAGTCTATGTACGTTAGTATTGGACTCACATCATTTGTTACTAAACCCTAAACCCTAATTTGCGGGGGAGTTTCATGTCGATGGATTTATTTTTAAGCTAGCTTTTATGAGTTGTCAATAATTTATATTTTTAGGAGTGTTTTTTATTTTCTAATTGCTTGCATATGCACAAGAAGTAAATCAGGGACGTCACTATTAATATTGAAATAATAATTTTTTTATAAGCACTTAAAAAAATACTCCCTCTGTCCCATTATTCTTGTCTTGTATTCTCTTTTGGGCTGTCCCGTTATTCTTGTCCTGTTTCCATAAAAGGAAATATGCTTCTCTCATAAAAAGTTATGGCTCCACCACTTTCTATCTTTTTACCCTTTAAACACTCTTCTCCTTAATACTCGTGCCCAAAAGAAATGAGACAACAATAATGGGACGGAGGTAGTACAAAATTTGTATACTTTAACAAGTAAAGTACAAATAAAAAAAAAACAACAACATTTTTTAGATGCCAGCGGAAAAGTGCAATTATGCCCAACCCAAATATGGATTTGAGGCATATTTTTCAATTTTATGTTTCAAGTAGTATTTTGAAGTCTATTTTTCTAATGTTTTTTGACTTTTGGACATTTTGGGCATGTGATGTGGCATTGCAATTACTCTCCTTCTAGATGAACATCGTATAAAAATTGGGATTTGAGACTTTGGGTCAAACAAAAATAATGACATTCTAGAAGCGGCGGATATTGACAAAATAGGCCCGGCCCATGCTGATTTTGTTGCTTGTTACGCCAATCGGAGATTATCTTTATAATTTGATTTGATTTTCACCTAAAAAAAGTTACAATATTTGTTTAAATTATTTGTCTACATTATTTGTTTAGAGTCTTTAGACGATACCTAATTTTTCTGTCGGATAGATTGTATATCGTTGTCAAGATTCAAATATTATTCATTGTTGGAAAAATTCTAGAGTTTTGATTCGATTCCAAAACCCAACTGTTCTCCAACCTAGTAGATGAATGTACAAACCTAAGTTAAGCTTTCCAGCTCGCTTGTTTGAGCCTTAGATTTTCTAAGTTTACAGGTAAGGAAGTCAAGACAAAGAAGACCAAATGAGTAATCAATGGATCCAAAAGTCACTAAAAGGTTTTCTACCGAACAGAAAATTGGTGAGTCGATCGACTCTCAAGACAAGAAGAATGGATCCAGCCAAGGAGATCCAACGGAGCTGAATATATTGAGCTGACTCAAGTCTAAAAGAGTCAGCTGAGCAGACAAAAAGGGAACTAACTCTGAAGTCGTCACTTCAAGTCAGTTTATCCAATCCAGCTCTAAATTCAAAAACCAGCTCGAAAGACAGAAATTCCGGTGTCAGAGGAAGTCAATATACCTCGACCAATGAGGGATCGACATCTCAGCATCCTAGAAAGGCGAACCTAGGATCTGACACAATGAGGAAGACATGTGAAGATACACTCAACGGCAGATCGACAGATCAGAGAGTAGGTAAGATTCAAACGACTCCTCCAACGGCTAGATTTGAATCTTTACCTATAAATACCAGTCTTCAACCTCAGAATCAGACACGAAGAACTCTCTGCAAGCTTTCAACCTCTCTGAATCTCTCAAGTTTTAAAAAGTTCTCCAGCAGTTATCTAACTCTTTGAAGAACACTTAAATTCATAAGTGTTTACTTTCAGAAACTGCTTTAGTTTTTCGTCTGATCAATAGGCAGAAATCATAGTAAATCCAAAGCCTAGATCTGAACGAGTTCATCTTCCAAAGTTCTTCATTGTACGAACTCGTTCAAAGTTGGAAACCAAAACCCTCCTTTACCCAGAAAAGGTTAGGTCAAGGTTACGCCCTCTCGAAGCGCGAAATTCGAGTGTAAGGTAGTTCAGTACCCGAAAACTGAAAAGAATACAGCTCGAGGTAGAGCTGAGAAGTTGCTTGGTACTCGTAAACCAAGTGGTTATCCTTAATGGATTTACCAGCTAAAACCTGGTCGTGGACGTAGGAGTTCTTTCTCCGAACTACGTTAAAATTCTGTGTTCTTTATTGCTTTATTCAGTCTTTGCATTTTATATATTTTAAAGAACTAACCGCATTTGCACAGCACAAGTTTTCAAAGCTTAAGTTCTCTGGCTGTGTGACCCAGCCAGCTGCATTTGTTTTAAACCTGCTTAACTGAAAACTGAAACTAAGTTTTTCTGAGATTTTGTAAAGGAAACGAGCTAAGTTTTTCTTTCCACCACTTTCCGCACAACCAGCTGAGTTATCAGTCCAGCTGATCACCTTCTTTAGAAGTCAGCTGAACTCATAACTGAGCTCTCACTCAACTCTGTTTTAATTTGTCAATCGTTTGCAAAAAAATCCCTCTTCGGTGTATTCACCCCCCTCTACACCGAAGACCTCGTTCCGGGACCATCATTCATCTTTATTTTAATTTAATCAATTTATAGAATATTATACTCCACCCGTTCCACAATAAGTGTTCCATTTCTTTTCGGCACGAGAATTAAGGAGAATAATATTTTAAAGAATAAAGAGATAGAAATTAGTGGAGCCACACTTTTTGTGAAAGAAAATGGTTTTTAGAAAAGGAAATGAGATACTTGGATGAGACAAACCAAAGAGGAAAGTGAGACACTTATTGTGAAATATAAATTAGTAATATACTTAATTTGATACTCCCTTCGTCTACAAAGAGTGGTAAATATTCCATTTCGGTCCGTCCACATTCCACAAAGAGTGTGCACTTTCTTTTTTAGGATATGATCCCACCACTCACTTATATTTTATATCTCACACAAACTCAAAATGGTGGATCCATTTCTCCATTCAAATAACATTTACCTTACTTTTTTTAAAACTCACTCCAAATGTATCTCACTCTTTGTGACCGGAGGGAGTATATTTTGATATTACTATTAGAAAAAAAAGAGAAATACAATTTTATACATCAACATTTTAATTTTTTATAATTGTACATTGATAAATGAAAAATTATAATCTTAACGCACATTTTTTTTTTTAAATCTATCAAACCCTTATATTTCTTAAGTTTTGGTGAACATAACTACTAGCATGTCTTAATGGGACACTATTGTATTATTTTGTTCAGGACTTTTATTTCATAAACATATAAATATTTGAGATATTCATAACACAATGATGTAGAATAATTTATTTTTGGACAATCATTGCAATAATTTTATGAGGATTATGTAGGTATATCCAGTATGGTGATAGTGTATACCCCCATAACCAGTTTTGAGGGCATGTGTAACATATAACCACTAAGATTTTTTGACTTTCTCAATTATATCTATTATGACATTTTCTAAAAAGTGTCTTATTTGTGTAGAAATGAGGAAAAATTGACTAGTTAATCAAAATCATATAAAATCATGTATTTACCCTCCTATTTTAGCTATTTAAAATGATAGCTACGTATTTCTTTATTACATATTTTGCTAATCGATCCTACGCTTTCAAAATGGTATCAGAGCCCTAGGTTTATTAAAGAATTATATTTTATTTATTGCTTTAAGTATTATCCTAACGGAGGAGACATCAAGAAAAACATGGATCCGGACGATTGTCCGAGATGCGAGTGATACAGGAATTATCTCCAACATCTGGAGATAAAAAGAGAAAGAAATCAGATGTTAAGGACATTCTGGAGAGAATTGTTCGACTCTCGAGTCGTACATGAAAGAAGGCTTGAATACATAGAGCCTTTAACTCAAGAAATTGAGGCAAGAAGGAGATGCGATGCAAATCTGAGCATTCTCCAGTTCAAGGTGATAAACACCATGAGGAGAAACCATTAGAACAACCATATCTGATGGATCTAGAAGGATGTTCAAGGTGTGGACATTTCCAGGAACGTCTCCAAATTATGGAGAAAAGAAGGAAGAGATACCAGAGTGTTCTTACACACTGGAGAAATATGCTGAACCTTTTAATTTAGCATAACCAGGAGAAAGAACTAATTGATTCCTGCCTCCAATGAATCAAAAGAAAAGAAGATCTTCTACATGGTTGTATCCTTCTTGAATGAGAGATAGAACATGCCATGAGAAGAGACCATTGGAGCCATTTAAGAGCAAATTCTATACAGCTCTGATGGAACCAAAGAAAGATAAAGGAGTATCATCTACTCTTTTATATCAGGCGATTACTCCAGATTCATCCAAGATATCGGAGGATCTGAGAGAAATACAGAAAACAGTACAACATTATGGTGATAGCCTATATGGTGTACCACGCGATCTTTATAAGATCGATATGAAACAGGAGGAAATTCTTAATATCCTGAAGGAGATCCAATCACGGATCGAAAAACTGGAGCAACAACCTCGTTCCAGTCAAAGGAGAAATCCTTTTGGTAATGAACCTACTTATCCATTTCTAGTGGAAGAAACAAAAAAGGATCCCAACATGGAGGCCTTGAAAAGAATGATTCGAGAAAGAAAAAGATGAATAATCTTGAAAGAATCAAGCTTGACGACCTCCAGGAGTTAGCAGAATCTTTTGCTAACATGACGATGGTTAATTTAAAAATGAACCAGAATGTGGTCCAAAATCCACAGCCGGTGAATCAACTTCCACCAGGAGCCATTATTGGAAATCAACAAGATTTTCAAAATGCACCCGGAGACTGGAGCAAGGTATGATCAACATACCCCAAAT